>JADMLD010000690.1:0-39578 GCA_017589585.1 Phylloscopus whistleri | reverse complement strand
CCCCATGGCGGCGGCGGCGGCGCGGAGCAGCGCCACGTGTCCCCCGGTCAGCAGGAAGGTGCTGGCCAGCAGGGCCGAGGCGTAGGGGAGGGCAGCCCCCGGTAGGTGAAGGGGATCCCTGTGGGGCGTCAGGAGTTCAGTGTGGGGGGCAAACCCAAATGAGGCCCCCCCCCAGGGACTCTCCTCTTACCGCTGGAGAAGAAGCAGAGGCGGGCGAAGACGGCCAGCACGTAGGCAGGGTCAGCAGCCCGCCCAGCACGCCCTCGGGCTGCAGCAGCAGCGCCGTGCCCAGCCCGAAGGTGGTGAAGTCAGCAAAGTCATCCAGCTTGGCACCTGCGTGGGCAGCGAGGGGCCAGGTGGGCACCAGGCACGGGGGGACAGCCCGGGGGTCAACCCTGGGCCGGGGGACGCACTCACCCAGCGCCGAGCAGGCGTCCAGCTGCCGGGCCACGGCCCCGTCGGCCAGGTCCAGCAGGAAGCCCAGCAGCAGCCAGCAGGGTAGTGGTATTGCCTGGCAGGAGAAGCCCCACTCCTCAGTCCTGTTCCCCTCTATTCTCACCCCATTTCTCCCTCGTTTACCCCATCTGTTGAGGGTGGAAGTTAGCCCTGCCGCCAGGTTGGCCGCAGAGAGAGCAGAGCTGGGGTGATCTCCACTTTTCATCTTGTCTTGGCCCTGTTTCCCCTTTTTTTTTTCCAACAAAAGTGGGATGACCTCCACTTTGCAACCTACTTTTTCATCTTTTTTTTTTTTTTTTTTTACCCCAGTTCCCCTTCCATCTCCCCCCCACCACCACTTACTTTGGGTGAAGGAGAGCCTGACTGCAGAGGTTGGCTATGGAAGGAGCAGAGCCAGGGTGACCCCCCACTTCCCAACTCTTTTTCACCACATTTACACCTTTTTCACCCTATTTCCTCCTTTTTCACTACATTTCCCTCGTTTTCCAGAAAAACTGGGGTGAGCCCTGCTTCTCAACCCTCTTTTTCACTCCTTTCCAGCCCATTTCCTCCACTTTTCCCCCTTCATCTATTGATGCTGCAGAGGCCAAAGGTGAGGAGCCTTTGACCACGGAGAGAGCCAAACCACCCTGTCCCCCACTTCTCACCCCCCTTTCTCTCCCCATTCTGCTGTTTTCCCAGCAAAACCAGACTGGCCCCCACCTTTCTGCCTAATTTTCACCGTATTTCCATCTTTCCTACCCTCCTTTCCCCCTTTTTTCCAGTAAACCAGGGCAAACCACACTTTTCAACCATCTCCACCCTCCCATTTCCCCCTTTTTCCAGAAAAACCAGGGCAACCCCCCACTTCTGTGCACCTTTTTCACCACATTTCCTCTCTTCATCCCATTTCCCCCTTTTGTTCCCCCACCTATTGATGCTGCAGAGGCTGTGAGGGGAGCCTGGCCATAGAGAGAGCACAACCAGGGTGACCCCTACTCCCTAAACCCCATTTTTCGCCCCGTTTTTTCCCAGTTTCCCCCACCTATTGACGCTGCAGAGGCTGTGAGGGGAGCCTGGCCAACAGCTTGGCCATAGAGAGAGCACAACCAGGGTGACCCCTACTCCCTAAACCCCATTTTTCATCCCCTTTTCTCCCAATTTCCCCCACCTATTGACGCTGCAGAGGCTGTGAGGGGAGCCTGGCCACAGAGAGAGCACGACCAGGGTGACCCCTACTCCCTAAACCCCATTTTTCACCCCGTTTTTTCCCAGTTTCCCCCACCTGTTGACGCTGCAGAGGATGGAGGAGAGCCCGGCCAGGAGGTTGGCCACGGAGAGCCCGTTGGCCGCGTTTTTCCGGAGGAATTCCAGCGCCCGTTCCCTCCCCGCTTGCTCGCTCAGCACCAGCTTCTTGGTGGACTGGAAAATACCTACAGCCCCCCGCCGTGTTCCAACCAGGGAGGGGCTGCAGCCCCCCCAAAACACAGCAGCTTGGTGCAGGGGTTCCCCCTCCTCAAGCCAAAATCCCCCGAAAAAAAATCTGTTTAGGAAGCAGCAGGGGATCGATTCGTGCCACCTCTGCCGCTTGAGCTTCCCCACCGGTGGCCAAAAACGGAATAAAAGAGGCCAAAAAAAACCAAACAAATTAATAAAAGAACCGTAAAACGTAATAAAAATAACGACAAATCATGCCAAACCCAAGCTTAGACTAAAAGCCAACCCCGGTTTAAGCTCTATGGATTCTTATATACCTATCGGGCTAAGCTTTAGGGAAAGAATTTAAGGGTCCTGTCCTTTGCCCCCCGCCTTTGCCGTGTCCCAAAGCCAGGCAGATCCTTCATCTGAAAGAAAACAGGACGTCAGAGCAAGACAAACCCCCCCCCCGAGCCCCCTCAGAGCCCCCCCCGAGCGGGCTGATCGCGACAGTGCCACCGGAGCAGCTCCCCAGGTGGGAGCACCAGGAAGGAGCGCAGGAGGAGCCGAGGCGCCGGGGGTCGGCGGCTCCGAGCGCCGCGGCGAGAGCGACCTTTGGACACCGCGCCCGGAGCCGCCGGCACGGGCTGAGCCGGGAAAATCCCCCCTGAGCCCCGGACCGCCGCTCCTGCTTTTACCGGAACCTGGGATTTTTAATTTTTTTTTTTTTTTTTTTTGGGGGGGGGGGGGGGGGGTGGGTCTGAGGCCGCGCTGGATGCTACGCCCCCACCTTCATCCCTTAATTTGGGATCTTCGAAACCTGAATTTTGGTATTTGGGGGGAGGATTTGCCGTCCCTTCCCAGCGCCAGGCAAGATCGGGGCCCTGGGAATGTTCCGGGACTGTCGCAGCGCCGGATCCAGGCACCTGTGAGTGTCACAGCCCCCGGGCGCTGGCCGGGCTCCCAAATTCTCCCGTTCCTGGCGCTTCTCGCCCCAAAATCTGAGTGCCGGGATGGGAGGGAATTCCTTAGCCCTGCACCGCTCCCGCTGCTTTTATCACTGCTTCGGGGGGAAAAGCAAAGTGGTTTTGGCTCTTCCCAGGTGCGCTGCCCAGGGGGTTGTGCCCCCAGGGTTATCCCACACCCCACACCCCCCTCAAGGCGCAGGGAAAAGGGGTTCAGCCACAGGAAGTACAAAGTTAACCTATTTTGGGGGGGGGCCAATTCGTGTATTTTACAGCTTTCTGCCCCGACAACCCTATTTTTTTTCCTACTAACCCCCGGCAAATGATGACTTTTAGGGATGGGGACACCTCGCGAAAGGGGCCGAGCGGCATCCAGGTGACACTTACCGACCGGCGGTGACACCATCCACATGGCAGCGGCGGCTGTTGCAGCGGCGACAGCGACGCCCCGGAAAGGGGAAACTGAGGCAGGGGCCGCTCCGTGGGGCTCCTCGCGGTGCCGCGTTATATAAGGAAAAGCCTCTCGGGCTGAGTCACCCGGCGGGGGTGGGTCCGGCCAGAGGCCACGGACACGGACACGGGGGGTTTGCGGCCGCTTGGCACCACCGGCGAGGGAGGAGCTGCCCCGGGGGGCCGGGGGGCCATGCCAGGCTCGCGGTGCCTCTGCCAGCCTCCCAGCGCCCCTGCCAGCCTCCCGGTGCCCACGCCAGGCTCACAGCACCGGTGCCAGGCTCGCAGCGCCGGTGCCAACCCTGCAGCGCCGGTGCCAGGCTCGCAGCGCCCGTGCCAGGCTCAGGGCTCCCATGCCCAGCCACGGCGCTGCTGCCAGGCTCACAGCACCCACACGGTGCCCACGATAACAGGAGCAGGCTGGCAGCAGCCGCGTTGCACTGATATCAGCCGTATCACACTCGCAGCGCGGCTGTGAGTAACACCTGTGCAGGCTCACGGCGCTCTCGTCGCTCTGGTAACGCCTGGACCGTCTTGCAGCGGCGATTTCGGGCTCACTCCTCACCTTCTCCAGGTGTGGAGCACCCCATGCCATGCTCACAGCACCTTTGCCAGCCTGGTAGCCCCTTCGGCAGGCTGGCACCACCCACAGCCAGCTCGGGCAGCCATCCCACACCCACGGCACCCATCCCACACTCCAGCACCCATCCCGCACTCATGGCAGAAGTGCCAGGCTCTCAGAGCCCATCCCAGGATTGCACCATCCCTGCCGGGCTCACAGCACCCATGTCCTGCTCACAGCACTCCTAGCAGGCTCTCAGCACTCACACCACGCTTTGGATTGACCAGAGCAGTCCTGCAGCACCCACCCCTCTCTCACAGCACCCATCCTGCACTCACAGCACCCATGCCAGGCTCACAGGACCCCTGCCAGGCGTGTCCCACCTGTGTCACAGCGCTTGTGCCAGGCTGGTAACACCCACGGCAGCCTCGCAGCATCCACATCAGTCCCAGGACACCCACACAAGTCCCACAGCCCCACGCCAGCCTCCTGGCACTGCCACCCTCCCGTCCCTGCACCCCACTTGCACCCCAGGCTGGTTGCACCCAAAAGGTGTCACCCCCCGGTGCCATCCCACCAACGATCCACGCCGGTGGCACCCAGGGTCGCGGCTGGTGCCCCCCACCCTCACCCCCTGTGCTGGGCTGAGTCACCTTTTTTTGCCACTCTGGGCCTCTGCCAGGTGGCCCCAACTTGTGCAAGGGTGTCACGAGCTGGGGGAGCTCAGCCTCCCCCCACCCTGGAGCAAAGGGCCGGCGATAGCGAGGGGCTGCTGGGGCAGCCACACCAGGGCCATCGCCGGGAGAGCAAAGGTCCCCAAGGACACGGTGACAAGGGGCCCATAAAACTTATACAGCCCTGGGGCTGGAATTTTCCACCCAGATCCCGGCAGGAACCCGGGGGGTTCTGCAGCACCCGCGGCTGTGGGGTCCCTGGGTGGGGGGGGGAGGGCCCTGGGGTGCCCGGCTGGGGGGTCCCGGGGTGCTGGTGACGGCGGGGGCAGCGGTGAAAGGGCTCTTTGTTCCCGGTCACGCGCCGGTGCCAGCGGTTGCGAAGCGACGGCCAGGCCAGGAGGGGCACGGCCATGGGCGTCCGGCCCTGGGGCACCCCAAGGGGGCTGTCCTGCAGCTTCAGGGGGGGCCCAGCCCCATGGGGGGGACAGGACATCACTGGGTGTCTGTCACTGTGGCACTGGGGACATCTCTGTGTCCTCGGGGCACCCAGAGCCACCGCGCTGGTGTGTCTGGGGGTGCCCACACCCACGGCACGGGGCACACTGGGGTGGCTGGTGCTGTGTCACCTGAGTGTCTGAGGATACCCATCCCCATGGCACTCTGGGGTGGCTGGTGCTGTGCCACCTGAGTGTCTGAGGATACCCATCCCCATGGCACTCTGGGGTGGCTGGTGCTGTGTCACTGAGTGTCTGAGGACACCCATCCCCATGGCACTCTGGGGTGGCTGGTGCTGTGCCACCTGAGTGTCTGAGGATACCCATCCCCATGGCACTCTGGGGTGGCTGGTGCTGTGCCACCTGAGTGTCTGAGGATACCCATCCCCATGCCACTCTGGGGTGGCTGGTGCTGTGCCACCTGAGTGTCTGAGCATACCCATCCCCACGGCACTCTGGGGTGGCTGGTGCTGTGTCACTGAGTGTCTGAGGATACCCATCCCCATGGCACTCTGGGGTGGCTGGTGCTGTGTCACCTCAGTGTCTGAGGATACCCATCCCCATGGCACCTGACTGTCCATCCCTGTGGGATCTGGGTGTCTGAGGTGCCATCTCCATGGCATCTGGGCACCTGTGGGTACCCATCTCTATGGTCGCTGGACACCTCTCAGTGTCCATCCCCGCCGTGTCTGAGTATCCCTGGGTGTCCATCCCCGTGACATTGGCACATCTGGGTGCTCCAGATGGTCCAGCCCCTGTTGCCCCCAGACCCCTCCCCAGCACAGGGACACACTGGTGCCAGCTGTTGGTTTATTTGCCTGCTGCCAGGCTGGGGGGGTCGATGACAAGGACGCTGCCACGCTCAGTTGTCTCTCATGGTCTGGAAGGGAGAAGCTTCTAAGACAGGAGGACAGTACCCCAACACCCTGACACCCCAACACTCTAATAACCCAACACCCCGCCACCCTGGCACCTCAGCACTGCGGCATCCCAACACCTCAAGAGCCTGACACATCAGTGCCCAGCACCTCATCACCCCACTACCATGGCACCTCAGCAACCCAGAGCCCTGGCACCCCATTGCCCTGGCACCCCGGCACTCCAATGCCCCAGCATCCCTGAGCCTTGTACACTTACACCATGTCATCCTGGCACCCCAGTCTTCTGACACCCCGTTTCCCTGGCACCAGAGTACCCTGACACCCCAATTCCCTGGCGCCCTAGAACCCAGCACCCTGGTACCCTGGCACCCCATCACTCCAGAGCTCTGGCAAACCCTTGTCCTGGCAGCCCAGCAACCTGGCACCCCAGAGGCTTGGTGCCATGGTACCCTGAGTCCCTACCCCCTGGCTCCCATTGTCCTGGCATCCCAGCAATTCAGAGCTCTTTTTCCTCAGCTCCATGACACCCAAGAACCCCAGTTCTGTGGCACGTCTGTGCCCTGGCACCCAGCAGCCTAATACCCTGGTACTCCAGCATCCCAGCACCCCAGAGCCATTTCACCGTGGCACTGTGGCACTGTGACACCTGGTACCTCAGCACCATGGCTCCGTGACGGCCCCGTCCTCTGGTACCCCAACATCAGAGCACCCTAACACTCTGAACCCCAACAACCTGGTACACCAGCACCATGGCACCCCAGCAGCCCAGCAGCCTGGCCCTCTTTCCCCCTGGTGCCCTGGTAGCCCAGCACCCCAGAGCCCTGGTACCCCATTGCCCTGGCAGCCAACACCCTGCTCTGGCATCCCGATTCCCCAGCACCACAGTACTCAAGTTCGCTGGCACCCTGACACCACGACATCCCAACTCTCTGGCATCCTTGCACCCTGACAACCCAGTCCCCCATTCCCTGCCACCCTGGCAGCCCGTGTCCACCTCCTCAATCCAGCCCTCGAAGGCAGACACGCGGGTGAACACGGTGGGTTTCTTGGCAGCGTTGCAGCCCAGGGCCGACACGAAGCTGGCGATGCCGTGGACCTCCCAGGCCCCATTCTCAGCCTGGCAGTTCAGGGGTCCCCCAGAGTCGCCCTGAGGTGTGGGATGAGGCAGGGTCAGCACCACAGGGGGCCCAGGATGTGCCCCCCTCCACCCCGGCACGGTACCCACATTGCATCCGGACTTCTCGGCGCCGCCGGCGCAGATCATGGTTTGACGGATGGCCAGGGCCCCCCACCAGTCAGGCTGGGTGCAGTGCTCGTAGTCCACCACTGGCAGCTCTGCCTGCTGCAGCCGGTCCGGCAGCGAGCCCCCAGCTGTGGGATCAGAGCACCCCAGGGTCTGCCCGTGGCCCTCCCTCCCACGTCCATCACCCATCCATCCATCCACCATCCATCCATCCATCCATCCCTGTGTCCATCCATCCATCCGTCCATCCATCCATCCGTCCATCCATCTGCCATCCATCCATCCATCCATCCATCCATCCATCCATCCATCCATCCATCCCTGTGTCCATCCATCCATCCATCCCTCCATCCATCCATCCATCCCTGTGTCCATCCATCCATCCATTCATCCATCCCTGTGTCCATCCATCCATCCATCCGTCCATCCATCCACCATCCGTCCATCCATCCCTGTGTCCATCCATCTGTCCATCCATCCGTCCATCCATCCATCCCACATCCATCACCCATCCATCCATCCACCATCCATCCACCCATCCATCCATGCATCCACTTTCCTTCTATCCATCCTACATCCATCTTCCTTCCATTCATCCCACATTCACCCACCTCTTCATCTTTCAAGACCTCCAGCCCTCCTTTTGTCCCTCCATCCCTGCATGCTTCCATTCCTCCCTTCATCTCCCCATCCATTTTTCCACCCCTTCTCCACCCCTCCATGCCCTCATCCCTCATCTATCCCTCCAACCATCTTCCTAAACATCTCTCCATCCTTCCATCCCTTCAACCCTCCCTCCACCTCCCCATTCATCTCTATCCCTCCACCCAGCCCCTCCGTACCTCCCCATCCCATCATCCCTTCAACCATCTCCCCAACCATCCCTCCCTCCCTCCCTCCCTCCCTCCCTCCCTTCCTCTCCCCATCCATCCCCCATCTATCAATCCCTCTGTCCATCCGCTATGTCCAACCAATTCTCATCCCCTCCCTCCATCTCCCCAATCGTTCCCCATCCATCTCCCCACGTCTCCATCCCCCATCCCTCCCTCCATCTTCCCATCCATTTCCCCATACATCCCTTCAAACCTTCACCATCCCTCCGTCCATCCCTCCACCCACCTCCCCAGCCATCCCTCCACCTCCCCAGCCACCTCCCCAGCCATCCCTCCACCTCCCCAGCCACCCCCCGTTTCTCCACCCCCCATTTCTCCATCCCCCATCCCTCTCTCCACCTTCCCACCCACTTCCCCGTACCTCCCTCCATGCTCCACCCAGCTCCCCAGCCATCCCCCCCCGGTGCCCGCCCGCGCCTGCCCTCCCTCCCTGCCGCCCCCCGGACGCACTCTTGAGCAGTCCCCAGCCGCTGAGCACGCAGGGGTACCCGTTGGGCAGGACGGAGCCGGCGGGCGGCAGCCGCGCCACCTGCACCTCGGCCGAGAGCGCGGCCGGGCGCTGCAGCTTCATCAGGGCGATGTCATTGCTGCGGGCGGCGGGGACACGGGTCAGAGGGTCGGCCAAGGGGGGGGCGCGGCGCCCCCAGCCCCCCCCCCCACCCCCGGTACCCCCGCTCACCCGCAGGCCGCGCAGAAGCTGAGCCACTTGGGGTGCACGAAGATGTCGTCGGAGTTGACGGGGATGCGCTGCTCGGGACCCTCCCCGGTGCTCATGTCGTACTCACCCAGCACCACCTGGTACTTGCGGGATTTGCTGCCAGGAAAGGTCGGGGGGAGCGGGTCAGCGGGTGTGGCCTTCCGTCGGCATCCCCCCGGCAGCCGGGACCCTTTCGTGCAGCCAAACGCTCTGCCCTGCACCCTAAATCTCCTTCTTGCTCCAATCCGTGCTCCAGGCTGCACCCAACACCCCCAGCTCTGCACCCTGAACCCCCTCCCTGCACCTCCCCGTGCACCCAAACTCACTGCCTGCCTTCTGAGCCCCCCTCCCTGCGCCCATCCTGCACTGCACTGCATCTCTGCACCCGTTTTGCACTTTTCACCGCGTTCATGCACTCCTTCCAAGCATGTGGCAACCTCTCCCTGCGCCCTGAGTACCCTCCCTCCTCCCAGAACTCTGTCTTGCATTCACGACTCCTTCCCCACACCCCACTGCACCCCTCCTGCATCCCTCCCGTACCCTCCTGTACCCCCATGAACCCTCTCCATGCACCCATCCCTGCACTCCTGCATTCCCCTGCACCTCAGCACCAACACCTGCACTCTCTCCGCGCTCTGTCCCTGCACCCCCCAGCACCCTGCACCCTTCTGCACCCATCCCTGCACCTTGCACTCCTCCTGCAGCCCTTCTGTACTCCCTTGCACCCCCCAACTCCCACTACAGCCGCCTCTCCAACTCGCACCCTTCGCTGCACCCCTCCTGCACTGACCCCTGCACCCCTCCACGCACCCACCCGTGTATCCAACACCCATTTCTGCACACCGACACCCGTCTCTGCACCTCGCATCCCTTCCGTGCAGCCCTCTGCGCTCCTCCCTGCAGCCCGACCCGGTCCCTGCACCCCAGCCCCGTCCCTGCACCCCAGCCCCGTCCCTGCACCCCAGCCCTTTCCCTGCACCCCAGCCCCATCCTTGCACCCCAGCCCCATCCCTGCACCCCAGCCCCATCCCTGCACCCCAGCCCCATCCCTGCACCCCAGCCCCGTCCCTGCACCCCAGCTCGGTCCCTGCACCCCAGCCCCGTCCCTGCACCCCAGCCCTTTCCCTGCACCCCAGCCCCATCCCTGCACCCCAGCCCTTTCCCTGCACCCCAGCCCGGTCCCTGCAGCCCTCCCGCTGGCCCCCCAGCCCCGGCGCCCTCACGAGATGCAGTGCGCGGCCGTCATCACCCAGTTGGCAGCGATCAGGGTGCCCCCGCAGGTGTGGCGGAAGGTGCCGTCGCGCTCGTACTGCAGCGAGATCTGCGGGGGAGACGCCGCTGGATGCCGCCGTGCCCCCTCCCAGGCGTGCCAGCGCTCCGTGCCCCTCCGCCCCCCCGTCCCCCCTCACCTGCCAGGGCCAGCTGTAGGGCTCCGCATCCTGCCCGTTGACCACCCGGGAGTCCGGCAGCACCGCGGCCTGAGCACCTGCACGGCACGGCGCCGTCACCCACCGGGCACCCACCCGAGCCCGGGGACGCGGTGGGGGGGGGGGTCGGGTGACACCTTACCGGCGGCCACCAGCAGCAGGACGAGGCTCAGCATCCCTTCCATGGCTCGAGTGTGGCTGTCCCCGGCTCCCGGCGGCCTTAAATCCCCGCCGGTATCGGGAGGGCCCAAGGGCACCCCTGGGAATGGGCACCCGGTGCCCAGCTGGGTCTGGGGGGGAGGAGGAGGGGGGGGGGGGTTGAACATTAACCTTGGCCTTGGGGGGACGTGGCACCCGGCAAACCTCGTACAGATCGGGGCCCCCCTTGTCCCCCAGTGCCTCTGCACCGTCTGTGCACCCCCAGAGTGCCCCATGCCCCCCCCAGGCTCTCTTCCCCCCCAGTGCCCCCCATGGTCCCTCTAACTGCCCTCCTTAGCCTCGGTGACTCAACCCCTGTGCCCCCCCATAGTCCCCACAGCTCTCTGTGTGCCCCACAGCCCTTACAACCACCCCACAGCCCCCAGAGCCCCCCACAGTCATCTCCGTGCCCCCCAGAGCCCCCACAGTCATCTCTGTGCCCCCCAGAGCCCCCCACAGTCATCTCTGTGCCCCCCAGAGCCCCCACAGTCATCTCTGTGCCTCCCAGAGCCCCCACGACCCCCCTGTACTCCCTCATAGTCACCATAACCACCTCATGCCCCCCACAGCCCCCACATTCCCCGTGCCCCTGGTGGTCCCCTCACGCCCCTGTATATCCCTCCACACCCCCTGGCCCCCCCAAAAAAGCCCCCCAAGCCCCTATAACAAGCCTTCTCCCCCCATATTCCCCGTGCCTTTGGTGTGCCCGTATGGCTCCTGCAGCTTTCATGGGCTCAGTGACCCACATATCCTCCCCTCCTGGGCTCCCCCACAGCTCCTACAGCCATCCCGGGTGCCCTCCAGAGCCCCCATGCCCCTGCTGTCCCCATACAGCCCCTATGGCCCCTATAGCTCCCATGGACCACGTGGCACCATTTATCCCTTCTCCCAGGCCCCATAGCTCCCAGACCCCAACTGCCCTTGTGCCCCCACAACCCCGACCACCCCTGCTCTCCCCATGGCCCCTTCCAACCAGCCTTGTGCCCCCCACATCCCCTGTGTTCCCATACAACCCCTGTGGCCCCCACATACACCCGAGCCCAGAGCCCTGGGCCCCTGTGCCCCCCATATTCCCTGTGCCCCCATATACCCTGTGCCCCCATATTCCCTGTGCCCCCCATATACCCTGTGCCCCCATATACCCTGTGCCCCCATATACCCTGTGCCCCCCATATACCCTGTGCCCCCATAGCCCCTGTGCCCCCCATATACCCTGTGCCCCCCATACACCCTGTGCCCCCATATTCCCTGTGCCCCCCATATACCCTGTGCCCCCATATTCCCTGTGCCCCCATATACCCTGTGCCCCCCATATACCCTGTACCCCCATAGCCCCTGTGCCCCCCATATACCCTGTGCCCCCCATATTCCCTGTGCCCCCATATACCCTGTGCCCCCCATACACCCTGTGCCCCCCATACACCCTGTACCCCCATACACCCTGTGCCCCCCATATTCCCTGTACCCCCATATACCCTGTGCCCCCCATACACCCTGTACCCCCATAGCCCCTGTGCCCCCCATATTCCCTGTACCCCCATATACCCTGTGCCCCCCATACACCCTGTACCCCCATACACCCTGTGCCCCCCATACACCCTGTACCCCCATATACACTGTGCCCCCATATACCCTGTGCCCCCATATACCCTGTGCCCCCCATACACCCTGTGCCCCCCATATACCCTGTACCCCCATATACCCTGTGCCCCCCATATACACTGTGCCCCCATAGCCCCTGTGCCCCCCATACACCCTGTGCCCCTTTGACCCCCCTGGCCCCCACATACAACCCCCCTGTCAGAACCCAGAGCCCTTACAATTGCCCCCTAGACCCTATAAACCCCTCTGCCCCCACAGCCCCCCCATACCTGCCGTGCTCCTCGTGTTCCCCACATGCCCCCCTATATCGTCCTGTGTCCCAATAACTCCCACAGCCCACCCTGTGCCCCTATAGCCCCCCCCCACCTTTATCACTTTATGTCACTGGTGCCCCCCATAGACCCTAAAAACCTCAGTGTCCATGCAGCCTCTTGCCCCTGGCACCCCCAGAGCCCCCCTGTGCCCCCAGAGCCCCCAAATTCCCCAGGACTCCCAGAGTCCCTATAACTCCCCCCATGTCCCCCATTGCTCCCGAACTTCTTCACCTGCCTGGGGGGGGCTGTGGAGTCTCCAGGCACCCCAGAGGCCTCGTGGAAGTTCCCACTGGAGCCCCTCCAGTGTCCCCACGCGCCCCCATGACCCTGTAGAAGTTCCCAGAGGTGACACCCGTGTCCCCATGAAAGTCCCCAAGGTGCTCCCAATGCACTCCCATGTCCTTGTGAAAGCTCCCAGAGGTGACCCCCAGGCCACCCCGTGTCCCCATAACAGTTCCTGCAGCTGCTCCACAGCGTCCCCACGCACCCCCGTGCCACCCTGCGTCCTGCCAGAGGTGGCCCCACGATGTCCCCACACGCCCCCGTGTCCCCATAAATGTTCCTACAGCTGCCCCATGGTGCTCTGCACCCCACGGCCCTGTGACAGTTCCCAGGGATGCACCCCGGCTCTGCCCCCACGCTCGTGTTCCCGTAAAGTTCCCAACAGCGTCCCACGGTGTCCCCAGGCACTCACGTGTCCCAGCATGGGTCTCCAGAGGTGACCACCCGTGTCCCCACGCCCTCCAGTGCCCTCCTAGAAGTTCTAGGGGTGTCCCCCCCGCGTCCCCACACACCCCGTGTCCCGGTGTAAGTTCTCAGAGTTGCCCCCCCTGTGTCCCCCCCGTGTCCCCACAGAAGTTCCCAGGGATGTCCCCCGTATCCCCATGTCCCAGCCGGTGTCCCGGCGCCCCGGGGTGTCCTCTTGTGTCCCCCTGGTGTCCCTGCGAGAGTCCCCAGCGACACAGTGACACAGGTGTCGCCCTGTGTCCTTAACCACCCTGCGTCCCAATATAGAAATTTTCAGAGTTGCTCCCCTTGTTCCCCCGCAACTTCCCCGTCTCCCTATAAACGTTCCCAGAGATGTCCCGTGTCCCGGTGTAAGATCGCAGAATCGTCCCCCGTGTCCCGGGGCTGTCCCCCGTGTCCCAGGGCTGTCCCCCGGTGTCCCAGGGCTGTTCCCGGTGTCCCGGGGCTGTCCCCGGTGTCCCAGGGCTGTCCCCGGTATCCCCGTGTCCCAGGGCTGTCCCTCGTGTCCCCGGTGTCCCAGGGCTGTCCCCCGGTACCCCCGTGTCCCAGGGCTGTCCCCCGTGTCCCAGGGCTGTCCCCCGTGTCCCAGGGCTGTCCCCCGTGTCCCGGGGCTGTCCCCCGTGTCCCAGGGCTGTCCCCGGTATCCCCGTGTCCCAGGGCTGTCCCCCGTGTCCCAGGGCTGTCCCCCGTGTCCCCCGTGTCCCAGGGCTGTCCCCCGTGTCCCAGGGCTGTCCCCGGTACCCCCGTGTCCCAGGGCTGTCCCCGTGTCCCAGGGCTGTCCCCCGTGTCCCAGGGCTGTCCCCCGTGTCCCCGTGTCCCAGTCCCCAGGGCTGTCCCGGTGTCGCCCTGCGAGTTCCCCGGGGTGACCCCCAGTGCCCCCCACGCCCCCGAGTGTCCCCCCCCCCGGTGTCCCCCGTGGGCGGGGGCTCCGTGACTCCGCCCCACGGACCGGGGTGGGGGGGGGGGGCCGGGGTGGGGGCGGGGCGGCCCCGGGGCGGCGGCGGCGGCGCCGCGAACCGAGCGGAGCGAGCGGAGCGATCTCGGCGGGGCCGGAGCGCGATGGGGCTGCGGGGCCCGGCGGCGCGGGGGACCCTCCTGCTCCTGGGGGCTCTCCTGGTGGTGAGTGGGGCCGGGGGCGGTGGGGGGCAGGGGGGGGTTGGGGTCCCCTCGCCGAGCTGGGAGGTCCCGCGGAGGAGCTGGGGGCCCTGGAGTTGGGGTCCCGCGAAGAAGTTGGGCACTTCTAAAGGGTTTTGGGGTGCCTGAAGGGGAGCTGGGGGCTTTACCCGCGGGCTCGGAGTCTCTTAAAGGAGTTGAAGTCACTTGTAGGAGTCGGAGTCCCCGCAGGGAGCTGGGATCCCCGAAAGGAGTCAGGGGTCCCGGGGGTTGGGACTTCCTTGGAGTTGGGGTCCCCTACAGGAGTTGGGGTCCCTGGAGTGGGAGTTCCGTAGAGCAGCGGTGAGCCCCCCGCGGTTTGGGGATCCCTTGAAGTCCTTGCGGCCCTTAAAGGAGTTGGGGTCCCCACACGATTTTGGGATCCCTGAAAGGATTTGGGTACCACGGAGCTGGGGTCCCCCTGAAGGAGTTGAGGTCTCCTAGAGGAGTTCGGACCCGCTCTCCGGAGTTGGGGATCCTTGTAGGAGTTGGGGTCCCCCACAAACGTAGTTTGTGTCCCTTGAAGGATTTGGGGGTCCTTGTGGGAGTTGGGGTCCCCGAAGGGAGTTGGGGGAGTTGTGCTGTGCCTGGAGGGAATCGGGGTCCACCCCCAGCACAGGAGTCCCGAGCGTGGTGCTCTGGCCGCTCAGGGAATCGGGGTGTGCAGAGGGGGTGCAGGGACCCCCAGGTTATCACGGAATTGGGGTTCCCCAGGACACCGAGGAGATGTGGGAGTCCCTGTTCCTTAAGGGTTTGGGGTGTCTCCCCTGTACCAGGGGGTCTCTGGCACCCTGGCCCCCTCCCTAAGGCACCGGGGGTCCCCCCCTGCACCAGAGTCACATGGAGACCCCAGGGGCCCCCCTGTCCCATCTGGGAATTGCAGTGTCCCCCCCAAAGGAGAGGTGGAGCCCCGCTCCCCATGCCCGGTCCCATCTGGGAATGAGGTGGGTGGGGTCCCCGTGCTTGAGGTCCCCCAGGGTGATAGAGACCCCTATGGAACTGGGGTCCCCGTGACCCCCATGTAGGGGTCCCAATCGGGGGCGTCCTCATCGCCCCACCCCGTTTCTGCAAGGGATTGGGGTCCCCCGTGGCTCCAGAGTGGGGATGGTCCCCATCACCCCATAAACCCACCCACGGTGGTCCAGCCCCCCCCCCCTCACCCCCACACCCTGCGTGGCTGGGGGTCACTTACGGGGGCTCATCCTGCTTTGGGGGTACCCCCCTCCCCCGCCTGCACCCCCACCCCACCCCCCGCCCCGGCTAAATTTAAAGGGTGATGGTGGCGCCGGTCACCCTAAAAATAACTGACCCAAAATACCCCCGGGGGGTGGGGGGGGGGGGCGCTGCGTCTGGGGGTGCCCCTGGGGGGGATCCCCACCCTGCTGGGGGCAGTGGGGCAGGGGGTGACACCTCTGGGT
Organism: Phylloscopus whistleri; assembly: GCA_017589585.1. Taxonomy (NCBI): domain Eukaryota; kingdom Metazoa; phylum Chordata; class Aves; order Passeriformes; family Phylloscopidae; genus Phylloscopus; species Phylloscopus whistleri. Next base: position 24,010 of record JADMLD010000690.1, on the reverse strand, counting down.
GCCCCCCGGGGGGGGGGTTTGCGCCCCGATTCCCGGGGGGGGGTCCCCCAGTGGAGTGCGGGAGAGATGGTGAGGTTGGGGGGGGGTGGGCGAGGCTGGAGGGGGGCAGGGGGGTGGTTTGGGGTTGGGCGGGTGCCCGGGGTGGAGAACAGAGGGGGCCTTGTGCTCGGGGCCGTGCTGGCAGCGCGGGGCTCCCCCCCCCCTTTCCGTGGGGCTCCCACCCACGTCCGGGGGGGCCGCCGGGGACAAAGGGGGGGGGGGGGGATCCCCACTTTGCAGACCCCCACCCTCCGTTCTGCTGAGGCACAGGGGGGGGGATTTACGCACCGAGCACCCCAAAAACCCCCCTGGCCGGGATGCTGGGCCGTGCATCCTCCTACAAACACGGGGCGGGGGGGGGGAGTGGGGGGGGGGGTGTCCGCCCCACGGAGGGATTTGGCGTGGGGTGGGGCACGGGGGTGCCACCCCCAAGGGTTGCGAAGGGTTAATTCGGTGGGGGGGGAAGGGGAGGGCGAAGCAGGAATGTGCGATAAGATCACCCTGCCCGGGGGGAAGGGCTGGGGAAGGGGCGGGGGGGGGGGACACCCCACGCACACCCTCCCCGCGTGCAAGCATGCTCTTGCACACTCGTGTGCCCGGGGCTCGCATGCAGGCCAAGGCTGCTTTTGGGGAGGGGGGGGCTGCGCTGCTGGGGAGGCTCATGTCACACCTGGGGGCACGTGGGGGCATTTGGGGACATCTTAGGGGCGTTTGGGGCTACCTGGGGGTGCTCGGGGGCACCTGGGGACCCTCCGGGCCCGCAGCGCACGTGGCCTCTTGCCTTCGGCCCTTTCCCATCGCCAAAGATGGCCCGGCTGGGATGAGGAGGAGGAGGAGGAGGAGGAAGCGGGGTGGGGGGGTAGGAAGGTCAGCTCAGACGCTGGGTCCTTGCCAGAACTCCTGGGTTTCCCCCTCGCCAGAACTCCTGGGTTTCCCCCTCGCCATCAAAACCCGACATTCCCCCAAAAACTCTTGTTATCCCACAGAAAAACCTACTCCCCCCAAAAATCCCCCCCCCCAAAATCTGTCTGTCCCCCCCAAAAAACTCCATCTCCATGTCCATCTCCCTCCCAACCCATCTCCCCAAAAAAACCCCATATCCCTCCCCCCAAAATCCATTTCCCCCCCCCCAAAACCCATCGATCCCCGACAACTCATCTCCACCGTCCAAAACCCACCTCCCTCGCCAAAAACCCATCACCCCCCACCAATCTCCCCCCAGAAAATCACCTCCCCCCCCCCAAAAAAATATAAAATCTCCCCTCCAAAACGTCTAAATTGCCCCCCCCCAGTCCAAGCCCTTTCGGGATAAATTAGGCAATGCCAGCAGGGAGGAATGCAAGGGAGGGAGGGCGGGGGGAGACACATATTTGGGGCCCCCCTGCTTGCCCGGCTGTGGCTTTGCCCCCGCAGCTGTTTCACCCCCAAATCCCGGGGGCGGGGGAGAGCAGTTGCCTCTGTCCCCCCCCGGGACCAGCATCCCACCAGCTGTGCTGGCAGCCCCCCAAAATCCTGGGGTGACCCCCATCCCGCCAAACCGAGGGTGGCTCAGTCCTTGGGGACCCCCGGGAAGGGGTCGGGGTTTTTTTTTAGGGAGCAGACACCTTTTAACATGACCTTGGGGGAACAATAAGCCGGGGGGGGGGCTGCTATTAATAACCCCCCCCCCCCGGTTATTATTCTTGTGCTGCGTCACCTCCTCTTCCTCGCCCGGATGAATTAACGAGGGGGGGGCCCCGCATCCAGATTTGAGGGCCACTTCAAGATTTGAAGAGCCACATCCAGATTTTAGCGGGGGAACATCCAAGCTGGCGGGGGGCGGACATTCAAATCGGCCAGATGAAGGGGGTTTGAGGTGTTCCCCCCGGTTTGGGGTGCAGTTTGGAAGCGGGAGGTGCTTCCTCAACCTTCTATTCCTCGCCCCTCCCGCCTTCCCCCCACTTTTCCCCAGGGTGCGGGGCAGGATTTGGGCCGGGGAGTGGAAAATGTGAGCGGCGGCGGGGCCGTGGCGTCCGGCCGGGCGCGGTGCCCTGGCGGCAGCGGGGGGGACCCGGGTGTCCGGGGGGGGGGGTGGGGGGGCCCCAGGCGTCCGGGGGTGCGGGGCCGCGGAGCTCAGAGGTTTCCGGTAACCGGAGAGAGGGGGGGGGGGGATTGTCCCCCGACCCTGCTCGGACACCGCCGGACACCCGACACGCAGCTTCCCTCCCTCCCTCCGGCCGGCCGGGCTGGGCAGCGGGGGCTGAGCACCCACGGGGGGGGCAGCGGTGGCGGAGACCCCACGCACACGCCGGGTGGGTGTGTGCGGGTGTGGGGGCTGAGCAGCCACACGCCGGGAACACGCGTGGGGATGTGGGGGCTGAGCACCCCTCACACAGTTCAGTGGGGAGCAGCAGAGCAGCCGAAGCCCCCCCAAGCACACGCTGCCTCCTGCCTCAGTTTCCCTTTGCACGGGGGCTGGGCTGACACGCACGAGGGGCATCCCAAACCGGGCCCATCCGTGCTCCGTGTGCCCCCGTGTCCGCTCCCCCCCTGTCCCCCCGTGTTCCCCCCGCGCCCCGTCCCCCCCCCAGCGCCCGCCTAATCCCCCGGCGCTTGTTTGCACAGCAAAGTGCTGCCCTGACGGATTCCTGCCGGGGCCGGGGCGGGGACACCCGCGGCGCCGCACACGCGTGTGCAAGGCCCTGTGGGCGCCGGGGCGCACCCAGCCCGGGGGCACGCGCGTGTGTCAGCGGTGCCGGTGTTTGTGCACGGTCACCCGTTGGTGACTGCCGCGGTGTGTGTGCGCTCACACCACATCCCCACGTCGGTGCACACGCGCGTGTGGTGGTGCAAACACGCGTGCACGGCAAGGGTGTGGACGCGCCTTTGTGTTGGTGCGTGCACAAAGCAGGCGAGTGCTTGTGCGGAGCCGCGTGTCAGCGTGCACGCACCCCTGTGACAGGCCAGGCGTGTGGCAGTGCGCACACATGTGCTGGTGCAAACGTGTGCACAGCCACGTGTCACTGTGCACGCGTGTCCCTGTGTCCGCCTGTGCATGCCGCGGTGCAAACCCGCGTGCACACGCATCCCCGTGTCGGTTCCTGCGTGTGGCAGCGTGCACGTGTCCGCGTGTAACTGTACGACCCATCCCTGTGTCAGTGCACACGTGGAGCAGTGTGAACGCGTGTGCACGTACTTCCTGTGTCACTGCACACGTGGAGCAGTGTGAATGTGTGTGCACATACTCCCCGTGTCACTGCACACACGGAGCAGTGTGAACATGTGTGCACGTCCTTCCCGTGTCACTGCACACGTGGAGCAGTGTGAACGTGTGTGCACATACTCCCCATGTCACTGCACACACGGAGCAGTGTGAACATGTGTGCACGTCCTTCCCGTGTCAGTGCACACGCGGAGCAGTGTGAACGTGCACACGTGGAGCAGTGTGAACGTGTGTGCACATACTTCCCGTGTCAGTGCACACGTGGAGCAGTGTGAACATGTGTGCACATACTTCCCCTGTCGGTGCACACGCAGAGCAGTGTGAAGGTGTGTGCACACACTTCCCGTGTCACTGCACACACGGAGCAGTGTGAACACATGTGCACACACTTCCCGTGTCACTGCACACGTGGAGCAGTGTGAATGTGTGTGCACATACTTCCTGTGTCACTGCACACGTGGAGCAGTGTGAACGTGTGTGCACATACTTCCTGTGTCACTGCACACGTGGAGCAATGTAAACATGTGTGCACATACTTCCCCTGTCACTGCACACGCGGAGCAGTGTGAACGCATGTGCACATACTTCCCGTGTCAGTGCACACGTGGAGCAGTGTGAACATGTGTGCACATACTTCCCGTGTCACTGCACACGTGGAGCAGTGTGAACGTGTGTGCACATACCTCCCGTGTCAGTGCACACGTGGAGCAGTGTGAACGTGCACACGCGGAGCAGTGTGAACGCGTGTGCACATACTTCCCATGTCAGTGCACACGCGGAGCAGTGTGAACACGTGTGCACATACTTCCCATGTCTCTGCACACGCGGAGCAGTGTGAACGTGTGTGCACATACTTCCCGTTTCACTGCACACACGTGGAGCAGTGTGAACGTGTGTGCACATCCCGTGTCAGTGCACACGCCTGTTCACACCGGGCTCCCTGGCACGTGTGCCGTGCCCACACACGTCCCGCTGTGCCGGTCAGCACCGGTAGGTGCAGCAGGAATGCTGAGGGTGTGTGATGAGCTCATCCCGCTCCCCCTTCCCGGTGACGCCACTGCACAGCCACGCGCCCCCACCCCTGTCCCCCCCCCGTCCCGGGGTGACGTGGCCGGGCACTCACCGGGCCGTGTCCCCGTCCCACGGTGGCCCCATCGTCCCCCCAGGTGACCGGCGGCGCCCGTGGCTGGGCCGATGCCTTCCCCGAGGACACGGTGGCCGATCACGTCGGGGACACGCGGGGACGGCGTTACTACCGGCATCTGTCGGATGATGAGGACCTGGTGGCCTCTGGAGGTGAGGGGACCCCCGGGTGGGGGGGTGGTGATGCCACCCTGTGTGCCACTCGCACAGTCGCCGCTGCAGACGGCGCTGGGGCCTGGTGGTAAAGGTGACACAGGGTGGGTCAGTGCCACTGTGGCGGGATGTCACCGTGGGTGAGGGGGTGTGACACGAATGGGTGTCACCAGGCGGGGGTGTTACCATCAGTTGGTGCCACCGTGGGTGCCACTCACGCAGCTGTTCCCATTGCAGATGGGAAATGGCATCCAGCACTAAGGTGGCACCAGGTGTGTTTCTGCCACCCTGGATGCTGCTTTCACTGTCCTCGTTGTGGTTGCCACTTGGACCCGGTGGTACCTGGTGATCAGGTGGCACTGGGTGGGTGGATGTCACTGTGAGCAAGTGCCACTCGTGCTGTCTCCATCACAGATGCCACCAGGATTTGGTGGCAGGCGGTGGCAGGGTGGCACTGCATGGCTGAGCATCACCATGGGTGAATGTCACCATGAGTGGGTGTCACCATGGGTAGATACCACCCTGGGTGCTCCCGTGTTGTCCCCAGGGCACGTGGCACCTGGCGGCATCCGGCAGTAAAATGTCACCAGATGGTTGCTACCATGGGCGTGTGCCAACATGGGAGCGTGTCACACGTGTGGGTGCCCCCCTGGTGCCACCACATCGTCCCCATCGTGGATGGCAACCGGGATCTGGTGGCATTTGGTGGCAAATGTGGCGCTGGCTGCCACCGTGAGCGGGTGGGTGGTCACAAGTGTGGGGGTGCCCGTGGGCGGGTGCCACCCTGACGCTGTGCCCACGGCAGATGGCAGCGGGGAGGATGGCAGCGGTGTTCCCTGGCCACCGAAGGTCATGGCCCCACCTCCCAGCAGCGGGCTGGCACCCACCGGTAAGGGGACACTGCGGATGGCACTTGGCCCCGGGCTGGTCCTCGCTGGCACCGCTCTCAACCTTTTGTCTCCTCTTCATCCTCCTCCTCCTCCTCTTCCTCTTCCTCCTCCTCCTCCTCCCTGGGGGCAGCGCCCGGGCCCCACCCCGCACCTGCGGGCATGGTGGTGGCCGAGCCCGAGGATGACCCCCCGATCAGTAAGTGACACTTTTTGGGGACCCCCACTTTGCTGCACCCTCACTCATCTTCCTCCTGTGCTTCCTTGGGTGGGATCGCAGCCACTGGGGGAGACACAGCTGGGGGAGCAGGAGGAACATTGGAACGGGGCGGGTTACAGCTGGGGGGGGGGGTCACAGGGGGGGATTTTTTGGGTGTGCCCCCCACCACCGCTTTTGACACCCCATCCCCCAACTTTGGAACCCCCCCCGCCCCCCAGTTTATTTCCGGGCACTGGTGAACTTCACCCGCAGCATCGACTACAGCTCCCAGCTGGAGGACCCTGATTCTGAGGAGTTCCGGGAGATTTCCGAGGCCGTGGTGGATACGGTGAGGACTGGGGGGGCTCGGGGGGGTTGCTGGGGGTGGGGGGCACCCAAGGGACCGTCCTGACCCCCTCATTTTCTGCCTCCAACAGCTGGAGTCAGAGTATTACAAAGTGCCTGGGGAGCAGGTGGTCAGCGTGGTCTTCATCAAGTGAGTGGAGGGGCTGGAGGAACTTTGGGGGCTTGGGGGAGTCTAGAGGTGCTTAGAGGATTTGGGGGGGGCCAGAGGGTTTTGGAAGGTCAGGAAAACAGGTGGAGCAAGGGGGCCTGGGGGAGCAAGACGTCATCTGGGGAGATTCTGGGATACAAATGAGGAGGTTTTGGGGTGCAGCAAGGAGCTTTTGGGAGTGCAGGGAGGTTTTGGGGATGATGGAGATGTTTTGAGGTGATAGGCTCAGCTTGGAAGTGAAGGGGATGTTTTGGGATGCAGTGAGGGGCTTTTGGGGTGCTATGAGGAAGTCTTGGGGTGGAATGTGGGGCTTTTGTGAGGACAGAGAGGTTTTGTGGGTGTTGGGGTGGATTGGAGGTGATGGGAAGGTTTTGAGGTTGCAAAGAGGGGCTTTTGGGGTGCAATGAGGATATTTCAGGGTGAGGAGCCTTTGGGAGTGGAGGGAGCTTTCAGGATGACTGAGACATTTGGAGGCGATGGGGCGGATTGGAGGCGGTGAGGATTTCTTGGGGTGCCGTGTGGACACCCTTGGAGGCTCAGGGTTGATTTGGGGGTGCAGTGTGGCTGTTTTGGGGTGCTGACCCCCTTGTCCCCCAGGCAGCTGGACGGGGATGTGTTCGTGGAGCTGGACGTGGGCTCCGAGGGGAACGGGGACGAGGCGCAGCTTGGGGGGGTCCTGCGGGACCTGCTGGCCGGCGGCTCCATCGCCTCCTACCTGACCTCCCCCCAGGGCTTCCAGTTCCGCCGCCTGGGAACCGGTGAGCCCGGGAGGGGCTTTGTGGGGACCCTTGGGGGGTTTTGTGAGGAGCCTCGGGGGGTTTTGGGGTGCTCTGGAGCGGGGGGGCCTCGGAGCAGCACGTCCCCAACCCGTGTTGCTCTGCTGGCTCTCGCTGGCCCGGCCAGGTTCGGGTGGGGGATGTTTTGGGGTGGCCCCCTGACCGTGTGCCCCCCTCCCCGGCTGCAGTGACCCCCCAGCCACGTGCCTGCACTGCGGGGGAGTTCTCCTGTGGCAGCGGGGAGTGCGTGGCCGTGGAATATCGCTGCGACCACCGACCCGACTGCCACGACGCCTCCGATGAGGAGGGATGTGGTGAGGCAGCTTGGCACCCCTGGACCCTGCTCTGGCAGGGGGGGTCCCCATGAACTCCCCTGCCCCCCCTTTCCCCACCCCATGGCCTGTCACTCCCCCTCCGCACCCCCTTTCCTGCCTATAACCCTCTTACAATCTCCTCCTGCACACCCCCTTCCCCCTTTAACCCCCTGCACCCTATTTTACCCCTATATCCCCATAAACATTCCCTTCAACACCTTTTTTCTCATATACCCCCTATACTGCACTGTGCCCTCATTTCCCCCCAAGACCCCTGCACCCCACAAACACTTTCTACACATTCCTTTGCCTGGTATGCCCCTCTATACCACTCTGCATCCCCATTTCTCACTTTAATCCCCCTGCACCCCTATTTTATTCCTATGCCCCCATAAACACTCCTCACACCCCTTTTTTTTCCATCTATAACTCCTCTGCACCCCATTTTGCCCCATAAACCCCCCCCCCTTCATGCCTCCCCTGTAACCCCACACAAACCCTCCCTCTTCACTCCCATTCCCCCTGGGGTCCCTCCATAACTCCCCTTTCCATCTGTCCCCAGAGTCCCCCCCACGGCCGCCCCCCAGCACCGCCCGCCCGGCCACCACGCGCCACCCGGCCACCACCGTCCCCGCAGGCACCACCCCGGCGTCCCCCCTGCGCCCCTTCACCCCACGGCCCCCAAAACCGGTTCCTGGAGGGTGCCGGGGGGGCGAGGCCGCCTGCAGGGACGGGCGCTGCGTGCCCCGGGATTACCTGTGCGACGGAGAGCGCGACTGCGCCGACGGCTCCGACGAGGACGCCTGCGGTGGGTCCCTGGGGAACGGGTGAGGGTTTGGTGGGGGCTCTGCCTTGGATGCTGTCTCCCATGGCAAACTCCTGGAAAAGCTGGCGGTCCGTGGCTTGGGCGGGTTCACGCCGTGCTGGGCTAGGAACTGGCCGGGCCCAGGGAGTGCTGGGAGGTGGTGCGGTTGGTGTCTGGCCACCGGGTGTGTCCTCCAGGGATCAGTGTTGGGCCCAGTCCTGTTCAATGTCTTTATTGGTGATCTGGGTGAGGGCATTGAGATCTGCACCGAGTTGGGTGGCTCTGCTGGAGGGTAGGGCTCTGCAGAGGGACCTGGACAGGCTGGATCCGCGAGATGAATCCAACGATGTGAGGTTTAACAAGACCGAGTGCCGTGTCCTGCACTTTGGTCGTGACAACCCCTGCGTTGCTGCCAGCTGGGGACAGAGTGGCTGGACAATGGCCAGGCAGAAAGGGACCTGGGGGCACTGATGGACAGCAGCTGGACATGAATCAGCTGTGCCCGGGTGGCCGAGAAGGCTCATGGCATCCTGGCCTGGATCAGGAATGGTGTGGCCAGGAGGAGCAGGGAGATCATTTTTCCCTGTACTTGGCACTTGTGAGGCTGCACCTCAAGTGCTGTGTCCAAGTCTGGGCCCTGCAATTTAGGAATGCTGGAGGACGTCCAGAGAAGGGCAACAAGGCTGATGAAGGGTCTGGAACACAAGTCCTGTGAGGAGTAGCTGAGGGATGTGGTGGGGCTCAGCCTGGAGAAAAGGAGGCTCAGGGGGGACCTTACTGCTCTACAACTCCCTGACAGGAGGGTGCAGCCAGCTGGGGGTTGAGCTCTACTCCCAGACAACTGGGAACAGAATGAGAGGACACAGCCCTAAGGTGTGCTGGAGAGGTTTAGGATGGACATTAGGAAGAAGCTTTACACAGAAAGGGTGACTGGGCATTAGAAGGGGCTGCCCAGGGAGGTGTGAAGTCACCGTCCCTGGAAGTGTTAAAGGAAAGCCTGGATGTGGCACTCAGTGCCGTGGTCTGGTTGACAAGGTGGTGTTGGGCCATCAATGATCTCCAAGGTCCTTTCCAACCGAATCAATTCTGGGATTCTGGGTGCTGACTTGCCCCACGCCCCCCAGGCACCCCGTCCCCCTGCGAGCCCAACGAGTTCAAGTGTGACAACGGGCACTGCGCCCTCAAGCTCTGGCTCTGCGACGGCGAGAACGACTGCGGCGACGGCTCCGACGAGAGCAACTGCCGTGAGTGCGGGGGCCGGGGGACACCTGAGGGGACGTGGGGACACGGCTGACGCGGCGCTGTCACCCCCCTGCAGCCACCAAGGCGCCCGGTGCGGCGTGCGGGCCGGCGGAATTCCGGTGCGTGTCCAGCGGGAACTGCATCCGAGCCAGCTACCAGTGCGACAGGGAGCCCGACTGCCCCGACCGCAGCGACGAGGTCGGATGTGGTGAGTGACACCGGTGGGGACAGCTCGACAGTGAGGGGACGTGGGCACCAAGGCTGGGCTGGGGACACTGTGTCTGAGCTATGCCCAGGGACCCTTTGCTGTGACACCAGGCTGGGAACGCTGCCCGGGGACTTTGTGTGCCATAGCCCATGGCTGGGGACATTGTGTCATGGTACCAGGCTGGTGACACTGTGCCTGGGGATGTTGTGCCACGGCACTGGGCTTGGGAGTCTGTGTCCAAATCCCTGTGCTGTGGGGTGGTGTTGGCCGCCACGCTGGGGACCCTGTCCCCAGGCAGTGCCACCCTAGGGAGCCTGTGCCGTGGCTGGGGACCCTGTGCTGGAAGCTTGCTCCCAGGTGGTGCCATGTTGGGGACATGTCACAGGGCCAGGTTGGGTGTCACACTGGGTACCCTGTCCCCCAGGTGGACTGGTGACACAGTGCCAAAGTCCCTGGGTGGGTCTGGGGTGGCGGTGACAGTGTCCCCATCTTTCAGTGGTGTCACACAGAGCCAGTGTACCAGTGGTGGTGACAATGACAGGGTGGCAGTGTCCCAGTTTCCTGGCGTGCCAGTGGGGCAGGTGGTGCCAATGCTAGTGGCAGTCCAGAATGACAAGGGGTCACAGTGGCAGTGGTGACACCTGGGGCGGGTGGTGGCTGTGCCAGTGGTAGGGGCAGTGACAATGACAGGGTGGCGGTGGCAGTGCCCCCACAGGTGGTGACGCTGCCGCGGGAGTCGGTGAGGGCGGTGCCAGGCCAGACCGTCACCTTCACCTGTGTGGCCACCGGTGTCCCCACCCCCATTGTCACCTGGCGCTTGAACTGGGGACACACCCCCAGCAGCCACAGGTGGGCGGGGCTGGGGGCGGGGCCTGAGGGGCGCTGGTTGTGGATTGGAGGAAGGGGCGTGGGACAAATTTGTGATTGGGCGTGGTCTGTGAGGGGAGGAGCTTGGATTTGGGGTGGGGCCCTGTATGGGCGGGGTTGGTTTGGGGGCTGAGGTGGTGGGGCGGGCCTATGGGCGGGGCTTGTGTGCAGGGCGTGGTCTGTGTGGGCGTGGTTTTGGTAAGTGGGCGTGGCTAACGACCGGGTGTGTCTGTGATGGGCGGGGCTTGTGCAATGAGAGGGGCTTGAGGCTGGGGCGGGGTCTGGGTGTAAGCCGGTCATGCAGAGGGGATGGACTCCTCTGCTGGGGCTGGGCACTGAGCGTGCAGGGCACTGGGTGTACTGGGTGTGCAGAGCACTGGGTGTGCAGGGCAGTGGGTGTACTGGGTGTGCAGAGCACTGGGTGTACTGGGTGTGCAGGGCAGTGGGTGTACTGGGTGTGCAGAGCACTGGGTGTACTGGGTGTGCAGGGCACTAGGTATACTGGGTGTGCAGAGCACTGGGTGTACTGGGTATGCAGGGCACTGGGTGTACTGGGTATGCACGGCACTGGGTATACTGGGTGTGCAGGGCAGTGGGTGTACTGGGCGTGCAGGGCACTGGGTGTACTGGGTGTGCAGGGCACTGGGTGTACTGGGTGTGCAGGGCAGTGGGTGTACTGGGTGTGCAGAGCACTGGGTGTACTGGGTGTGCAGGGCACTGGGTGTACTGGGTGTGCAGGGCAGTGGGTGTACTGGGTGTGCAGGGCACTGGGTGTACTGGGTGTGCAGAGCACTGGGTGTACTGGGTATGCAGGGCACTGGGTGTACTGGGTATGCACGGCACTGGGTATACTGGGTGTGCAGGGCAGTGGGTGTACTGGGTGTGCAGGGCACTGGGTATACTGGGTGTGCAGGGCACTGGATGTACTGGGTGTGCAGGGCACTGGGTGTACTGGGTGTGCAGAGCACTGGGTGTACTGGGTATGCACGGCACTGGGTATACTGGGTGTGCAGGGCAGTGGGTGTACTGGGTGTGCAGGGCACTGGGTGTACTGGGTGTGCAGGGCAGTGGGTGTACTGGGTGTGCAGAGCACTGGGTGTACTGGGTGTGCAGGGCACTGGGTGTACTGGGTGTGTGTCAGGTGCTGCATGTGCTGGGCACGGGGTGTGTGCAGCTCCCGGGTGTGCCAGGCTCCACTTGTGCGAGGCTCTGGGTAGCAAGTGTGCCCCACAGGGTGTCAATCGTGAGCGAGGCTGGGCAGGGCACCCTGACTATCCGGGACGTGAAAGAAGCTGATCAAGGCGCCTACACCTGCGAAGCCATCAACACCCTGGGCATGGTGTTCGGCATCCCTGACAGCATCCTCACCGTCACCCGCCCCGGTGAGCAGCCCCTCCCCACCTCCATGCCACCAATCCCACCGTGGCACTGTCACCATCACCAGCTGTCTCATCTCCCCCAGGGCCGTGTCCCGAGGGCCAGTTCCAGGTGACAGGGACATCCCGCTGCCTGCCCTGCTTCTGCTTTGGTGTCACCACTTCCTGCCGCGCCACCACCCGGCACCGCCACCGCCTCCACCTGCGCTTCGACCGCCCTGATGACTTCAAGGGTGAGTTGTGGGGACAAGGGACAGGGGCAGCGGGCAGCGGGCACGGCAGGGGCTGAGTGTTTCCTTGCAGGTGTCAACGTGACGGTGCCAGCAGCGCCATCCGCACCGGTGCTCTCGGCCACCCAGCTCCATGTGGATGTGGGGACTGAGGAATTCCAGCTGCTGGACCTGTCCCGCCGTTTCCTGGCACTGGACGCCTTCTGGGCACTGCCAGAGCCCTTCCTTGGGGACAAGGTGATGTCTGGGTGGGGTCAGGGCTGGGCACACCAGCGGCACGGCCACTGACAGCCCGTTGTGCTGCCAGGTGGACGCCTACGGGGGAGCGCTGAGCTACGGGGTGCGGTACCGGCTGGGCCGGGGGCCCCCCGAGCCCACCACCCACCCCGACCTGCTGCTGCGGGGCCACGGGCGGCAGCTGCAGGCACGAGCTGGTGACACCCAGCCAGACGTCCTTAACCAGCGGCACGTGCCCCTCACCGAGGTGGGTGTGAGAAGCGATGGTGCTGGTGATGGTGGGGAGATGGTGGCAGTGGTGATGGATGAGTGATGCTGGCGATGGGTGGGTGATGATGATGGTGGTGGTGATGCAGGTAGTGGGTGGGTGATGATGATGGTGGTGGTGATGCAGGTGGTGGGTGGGTGATGATGATGGTGGTGATGATGCTGGCGATGGGTGGGTGATGATGATGGTGGTGATGATGCAGGTGGTGGGTGGGTGATGATGATGGTGGTGGTGACGCAGGTGGTGGGTGGGTGATGATAATGGTGGTGGTGATGCTGGTAGTGGGTGGGTGATGATGATGGTGGTGGTGATGGAGGCAGTGGGTGGGTGATGGTGATGGTGGTGGTGATGCTGGCGATGGGTGGGTGATGATGATGGTGGTGATGATGCAGGTAGTGGGTGGGTGATGATGATGGTGGTGGTGATGCAGGTGGTGGGTGGGTGATGATGATGGTGGTGGTGATGCAGGTGGTGGGTGGGTGATGGTGATGGTGGTGGTGATGCAGGTGGTAGGTGGGTGATGATGATGGTGGTGGTGATGGAGGCAGTGGGTGGGTGATGATGATGGTGGTGGTGATGCAGGTGGTGGGTGGGTGGCACTGGTTATAGTGGTGGGTGAGTGGTGCCAGTGGAGATGGTGGGTCATGTAGTGGTGGGTGGGTGAATCCAGTGGTGGAAAGGAGATACCAATGAAGGGTGGGTGATACCAGTGGTGGGTGGGTGGTGCTGGTAGCAACGATGTTGATGGTGGGCACTGATGCTGGTGGTGGCAGGTGGGTGGTGCTAACATTACCGTCACACTGCTGTGACACCGCTGTCACCGTCCTGGCAGGACCACTGGGAGGATGAGCAGGGTGCCCCGGTGAGCCGGGAGCTGCTGCTGCTGGTGCTGCAGGGGCTGGAGGGCATCTTCATCCGGGCAGTGTACGACGGGCGCATGGCCAGCGTGGGGCTCAGCGACGTGGCCATGGACATCACCAGCACGGCAGACACCGGCCTGGGACCAGCTGGTGACGTCGAGGAGTGCAGGTGACTGCTGGCAGCAAGGTCACGGGCTCAGGGCCACTGCTGCTGTGATGCCACTGTCACACTGCTCTGTCCCCAGGTGCCCCGTGGGCTACAAAGGGCTGTCATGCCAGCACTGTGCCCCCCGTTTTGAGCGGGTGACGAGGGGACCTTATCTGGGGACCTGCTCTGGCTGTGGCTGCCATGGCCACTCCAGCACCTGTGACCCCGTTTTTGGGCACTGCTTGGTAAGGAGGAAGGGGTTGACGAAGGTGCCAAGGGGACAGGGACAGGATCACCACTCCCAGGATCACCACTTACCCTGTAACACGTGTCCCTCTCCCAGAACTGCCAGCACAACACGGAGGGTCCCCAGTGTGAGAAGTGCAAACCTGGCTTCTTCGGCGACGCCACCAAGGGCACAGCCACCGCCTGTCACCCTTGTCCCTGTCCCTACACTGAGCCGTCTCGCAGGTGGGTGCCAACCCCAGGGACCAGCCCCAGATGCCACTGCCCTGGCGTCACCGTCATTGTCACCCACAGGTTCTCGGAGTCATGCTTTCTGGACACGGATGGCCAGGCCACCTGTGATGCCTGTGCCCCTGGATACGCCGGCCGCCGCTGCGAGAGGTGGGTGGGGGTCCCTCCCTATAACCCCCCAACCTGGGACCCCCCACCTGTCTCCCACCTATCACCCACCCATCCCCCACCCATCCATAGGTGTGCTCCAGGCTACGAGGGAGACCCCATCCAGCCAGGTGGCAAATGTACCCCGATTGGTGAGTGGAGGGTGCTGGTTGGGGGGTCCCTGCACTCCTGGGTGCCCCCCACCCTCACCCTTGCTGCCTGCAGGCCAGGAACTCGTCAAGTGTGATTCCCGTGGGGGCCAGGATGAAGCGGGTGGCACTTGTCACTGCAAGGTGAGGGCAGGGGACTGGGGGGACAGTGGGACAATGTTGCTGGGGACAATGTGGGGGCAATGGAGGGCTGGGTGTTGCCATCCCCCACTGCACCAGCCGGGTCCCAGGTACCCAGTTCCCTGCCCTAGCACCAGTCCTACTTCTGCCCCATAGTACCCAGTCCACCCCCCAGTCAGATCCCCTGAGGCAACTAGTCTCACCCCCCCACATTACCCAGTCCCACCTCCCGTAGCACCCAGTCCAGTCCCTGGGATACCAAATCCAATCCACCCAGCATCAATCCCACCCCCCACCCCATGGCACCCAGCCCAACACCCCAGTAGGACCCACTCCAACCTCCCATAACACCCAGTCTGACTCCTGGGGCACCCAGTCCAATCCCCCCAGCACCTACAGCAACCCCCTCTGACACCCAGTCCATTCCCATGTGACCTACTCCAATCCTCCACGGCGCCCAGTCTGCTCCCACCGATCCCCCCGGCATCCATCCCACCCTCTGCATCCAGTCCCTGCTCACCCCTGCCTGCCCTGTGCCCCCAGCCCAACGTCCGTGGCCGGCTCTGCGACTCCTGTGCCGCCGGCACCTTCCACCTGAGCGCTGCCAACCCCGCGGGCTGCCTGCCCTGCTTCTGCATGGGGCTGTCCCGTTCCTGCGCCAGCTCCTCCTGGCACCGCCACCAGGTACCCCGCGGCACGGACGGGCTGTGCTGTCCTGGACCACGTCATGCCATGGTCTTGTCATTGTCTTGATGTGTCATTCCATGGCTTGCCGTGCCATAGCAGTGCCATGTGGTGCCGTGCCATGCTGGACCATGCTGTGTCATGTCAAGCCCAGCCATGCCATGAGATGCCATTAACTACTGGGCCATACTGTGTCGTGCCATGCCATATTATGCCATGGCTTGCCATGTCTTGCTGTGTCGTGCAGTGATGTGCCATTATGCCATCTGGAGCCCTGCCATGCCATGTACTGTCGTGATACATGTTACCAAGGCATTGCACGATATGTCACGTTACGCTGTGCCGTGCCATGCAATGCCCTATAGCACCATGTTGTGCCATGCCGTAATGTCATGTCACCTATTCCATGGCATGCCTTGACACACCATGCCATGCCATACTAGGCCACGTGGTGCCTTGTCATGCTTTGTCATGCCATTTTATGCCGTGTAGTGCAATGTAATACAGCATACATGTCGTGTAGTGTCATGCTGTACCATGTGATGCCATGTAGTGCTACGTAATATCATGTAGTGCCATGCCATGCCAGGCCATGCCCACCACAATCCCTCTCCTAGGTGCTGCTCAGCTCTGAGGAATCGGCACCGCTGCCCCTGGCCAACCTGTCAGGCACACGGTTGGTGGGAGCCGTGCCACACTTCGTGTCCCCACGGGAGCTGCGCTTCGACGCCTTCCGAGAGCTACCCCGGGGCGTTCACTACTGGGTGCTGCCTGCACCCTTCACCGGGGACAAGGTGACCCAGCTGCTCCAGGGGACACCTCTGCGCCTCTCCACGTCCCCCCCTGCCCGGTTCGGGGAGTGGGTGACCCCGAGCCATGCTGAGTGTCCCCACAGGTGACAGCTTATGGCGGGGAGCTGCGGTACACAGTGACACACTGGGCCCCAGCTGGCACTCCCCTGCCCCCCCGGCACCCTGACGTCCTGCTCCAGGGCAATGGGATCCTCCTGGAGCACTTCTCCAGTGCCACCCCCTCGGCTGGCGTCCCCACGGCTGTCACTGTGCCCATCCGTGAGGTGAGAGGGGTCCCCGTGTGACACCCAGTGAGAGGGGTCATGGAGGGAGGGGGTCAGGCTGGGTGCTGGGGGGGTTTGGTCTGGGGGCCCCAGAGGTCAGACTGGGTGCCATGGGGAGGTCACCCTGGGTGCCCCAGGGGCTGAGCTAGGTGCAGTGGGGGGTGGCAGCCCTCATGTCACCCCGGTGTGGCACAGGGCGCCTGGCGCCGTGCAGATGGGCACGATGCCACCCGTGAGCACCTCCTGATGGCCCTGGCTGACGTGGACCTGTTCATGATCTGGGCGTCCTACTCGGAGCAGCCAGAGGAGAGCAGGTGAGTTCCTTGTGGGGTCAGGAGGGGGACACAGCAGAGTGGCAGGGCCGTGCTGACTTACTCCCTGGCCCTGCAGACTAGCTGATGTCAGCCTGGACGTGGCAGTGCCACATGCCACCGGCCGCCCGCCCGCCTTGGAGGTGGAGGATTGCACCTGCCCCCCTGGGTACCGTGGGGCCTCGTGCCAGGTGAGACCCTCTGGTCCGTTCACCGCCACCGTGGGGGTACTGAGCCGTGTCCCACCCCGCTGCCACTGTGTCCCCTCTAGGACTGTGACACCGGCTACACCCGCAGCACCGCCGGGCTCTACCTGGGCACCTGTGAGCCGTGCCAGTGCCACGGCCATTCCAGCGAGTGCCACCCTGACACCGGCGTCTGCCAGGTCAGCTGGGGGCAACCAGAGGACACCCCGGGGGCCCCCGTGGCAAGGACACCGATGCCAGCAACCCCATTTCTTTACAGGGCTGCCAGGATCACACGGATGGTCCCCAGTGTGACAAGTGCCAACCCGGCTACTACGGAGATGCCACCCGGGGCACCCCGGGTGACTGCCAGCCCTGTCCCTGCCACGGACCCCACGGGGACACCCAGTAGGTGCCGTTCCGTGGTCTGTCACATCCCTGAGGATGCTGACTGAGTGTCACCTGTCCCTTTGTCCCCTCCACAGGGTGGCAAAGATCTGCTTTGAGGACACAGACGGGCAGCCTACGTGCAGTGCCTGTGCCCCAGGGCACAGCGGGCGCCTCTGCGAGAGGTGAGAGGGATGCTTGGGTGGGGTGGGGGGTGTTTTGGGGGTGAATGCTCCTCTCACTGCCTCCTTTTGGTTTGTCCCACTGTAGGTGCTCGCCCGGGTACGTGGGGGACCCACTGCAGGGAGAGCCATGCCGAGGTGAGTGTCACAGGGCAGGGACAAAGTGGTGTCGCCCGTGGTGGCACTAAGGGGGGTTGTGGCTGACTGTGTGTCACCCCTCAGTGCCTGGTGTCCCCAGTGTGCAATGCCAGTGTGATCCACGTGGCAGCACTGGTGAGGGCTGCGATGCCAACGGGCAGTGTCGCTGCAAGGTGAGCCTTGTGTGTGTGTGTCCCCAACCCCGGGAAGGGTCACAGGTCACAGGGCAATGTCATCACACTGTCTTCCCCTCCAGGCCAACGTGGAGGGTTCCCAGTGTGCCACGTGCCGTCCCCACCACTTCCACCTGAGCAGGGATGAGCCAGCTGGGTGCCTGCCCTGCTTCTGCATGGGCATCGTTCAGCACTGCACCAGCACTGCCTATGCCCGTGGCACCGTGAGTGTACCCTGCTGTCCCCACATGTCCCCAGGGTGGCCCCACCTGTCCCAGACCCCTCTCATCCCTCCATCCCACAGATCCGGACGTCCTTTGTCCCGGGGGATGCCCAGGGCTTCGCCCTGGTGAACCGGCAACGCAGCACCCGTGTGGGCAGCGGCTTTGGGGTGCAGCTGGGGCACCCCCAGCCCCACCTGACCTATGAGCGCTTTGGGGAGCTGCCCCCTGACTCCTACTACTGGCAGCTGCCACCCCCCTACCAGGGAGACAAGGTAACAGGGTAACCCCCAGGAGGACAGGGGTGGCCATGGGAGCATGGGAATGCCCCACCAGGGGCTGCACACCCTCCCCATGGGCACCCTGGGCACTGTTGGGTGAGATGGGCACAGCATCCTTGTCTCTGCCCTTTTCCTTCTTCCTTTTCTCTTGGCCTTTTCCGCTTTCCCTTCCCTTTTTCCTCTTTTCACCTTGTGTTTTTCCCCTTTGCCCCTTCTCCTTTCCCTTTTCCCCTTCTCTCATAATTTTCGCTTTTTTCATCCCTGCCCTGTGCCATCCCCATCATCATCCCTATCCTTTTCTTTCTCCTCTTTCCCCATCCCATCCCTGCCCTCTCCATCCTCTTCCCTTCCTCATCCCTATCCTCTTTCTTTCCCGTTTCCCTTTTCCCCTTCCACTTTCCCCTCTCCCTTTCCCTTCTCCTCTTCCTCATCCCTATTTCATCTCATCACCTTCCCCATCCCGTCCCCGTCGTGCCCATCCTCTCCCTCTTTCCCTTTGCCCATCCCACCTCTTCCCTTTCCCACTGCCATCCCAATCTCCTGGTGCAGGTGGGCTCCTACGGCGGTCGGCTCCGCTACACCCTGACCTACACTCCGGGGGGACAGGGAGCCCCCCTGCCCGACGCTGACATCCAGATCACGGTAAGGGGGTGATGGCTGGGGTGGGACAGACACACCCAGTGACATCAGGGACCCCTGACGCCCTTGCCCCCTTGTCCACAGGGCAATGACATCACACTGGTGGCCTACCAGCCTGACCTGCCCCCGCGGACCCCGCAGGCCTTCGAGATCGTTTTTTCGGGAGGTAGGAGGTGGTGTGCCAACTTTTGTCCCTCATGTTCCCCTTTCCCAGAGTATGTCCCCCGCTAACTCCCCTGTTCCTGCAGCAATACTGGCAGCGGCCAGATGGGCAGCCGGCCACAGGAGCACCTGCTGATGGCACTGGCCGACCTGGATGAGATCCTCATCCGAGCCACCTATTCCACCAGCACAGCTGTGGCCGCCATTGCCGACGTGGCCATGGACACAGCCGTGCCCCCAGCCCGGCCTGCCCCAGCTCCGAGGTGGAGGAATGTCGCTGTCCCCCTGGATACCACGGACTGTCCTGCCAGGTGAGCCCAGCCCTCCCAGCGTCACCCATCATCCCCATCACCTCCCTACCCTCCTCCCCAGTACCCCTCATCATCCCTCTGATCACCCAGCATCCCACCATCAGCCCAGGATGATCCTCCATCACCACCATCACTCCTTCTGTCATTGCCTCCATCTAACCCCCAGCATCCCTTGATCATGACCAGTATCACTCTCCATCCCCCCATCACGCCCCTCAGCATTCCATCATCTCCCAGCATCCCCATCCATCCCCCCATCATCGCCCTTCATCCTCTCATCCCCCTGTCAAACCCATCATCACCCCGTCAGCCTCACCCCTGTCACCCCTCCGTTGTCCCCCCCAGTATCGCACCTCGTCACCCTCCATCACCCCCAGTGCTCCCCATCACCCCATCATCACCATTGTACCATCATCACCATCAGCAGTCCCATCACTGCCCTTTAGCCCCCAGCATCCCCCAGTATCCCCAGCATCCCACTATCACTGTGCCATCACCCCCCATATCACACTCCATCATCACCCCCACATGATCGTCCCCATCATCTCCAGCATCACCCCTACATACTCCCACCCAGCATAACCCCCAGCATGCTCCATCAACCCCCCCAACATCCCATCATCATCCATCTGTCCCCAGACCCCCACCACCCTCAGTATCACTCCCACCACCCTCCCCCGCCCCTCCATCCTCCCTTCAGTATCACCCATCATTCTCCATCCTCCCCCCAGCATTGCTCCATCACCCCTATCACTCCTGTCACCCCCCTAGCCCCCCATCACCTATCTGTCCCCCAAGCCCTCTCTTCACCCCTCCCCACGCCCCTTTCCAAGGCTGTGGGGGATCCCAGCGCTGTCCCTTCCTGCAGGACTGTGCCCCCGGGTACACACGGACGGGCGGGGGGCTGTACCTGGGGCACTGTGAGCTGTGCGAGTGCAACGGCCACTCCGAGAGCTGCCACCCCGAGACCGGCGCCTGCTCCGTAAGGCCCCACGTTCTGAGTGTTTTGGGGGGGGGGGGCTGTAGTGTTACCCCAGCCATGACACCCCAATTTGTGTCTCCACTATCCCTCAGGGATGCTTGCACAGCACGGCAGGCGACTTCTGTGACCAGTGTGCCCCCGGCTTCTACGGGGACGCCACCGCCGGGACCCCTGAGGACTGCCAGCCCTGTGCCTGTCCCCTCCCATACCTGAAAACCAGTGGGTGCCTGCACTGGGGTGGGGGGGTGCCAGGGAAGGGACATGCCCTCACCTTGCTCTGTCCCCACAGGTTTTCCAGGACCTGTGAGAGTCTGGGAGGCGGCGGGGTTACCGCTGCACCGCCTGCGAGCCGGGCTACACTGGGCAGTACTGCGAGCGGTGAGGCTGCTGGCACGCCAAAACCTGCTCCAAAAACCCAGCCATGGGCTCACCCCATGTACCCACTCTGCTATACCTGCCCTGATGGGTTCACTGCCATATACCTCCCCAAAACCCCATCCAATAGGCTCACCCCCATATACCCACCCCAAAACCCCATCCAATGGGCTCACCCCATATACCCGCCCCAAAACCCACCCTGAGTCACCCTTATATACCTATCCCAAAAACCCACCTCCATTGCCTCATCCTGATGGACTCACCCTCATATATCCACCCACACATACCCACCTCAAAGTATTCCTACTATACCACCCAATGTACTCACCCCTATGAGCTCACCCCAATATGTGCATCCTAAAGAACATCTATGTATTCACTCCAACGTATGCACCCCAATATGCTCACCCCAATTTATGCACCCCGGTATACCCACCCCGATATACTCGCCTCGATGGCCTTCCCTTTACAGACCCACCCCAAAGTGCTCCCCAGTATACCCACCCTAATACACCCACCCCAATATAGCCACCCAATGTTCTCCTGCCACACCCACCTGGTGTACTTATGCCTATGAGCTCACTCCAGATTTTGCATCCTAAAGGGCTCAGCCTGACATGTGCACCCCAATACACACTGCACCTACCTGATGGCCTCACCCCAATAAAGACACCCCAAAGTGCCCACACTTACACCCGCCCTTGATACAGTCACCACCCCACTGCACTCATCCTTATGTCCTCACCGTAATGTGCTCCCCCCAATGTACCCGCCCTATGTACCCCAATGTACACACTCCAAACACACCCACGCTGTGTACCCAAAACGCTCATCCCGCACACACCCCGATACCCTCCCACAACCCAGTGACCCCGTTGTTCCCAATACCCTCCCACAAACCAGTGCCCCGTTGTTCCCAATTCCACAAACCCAGTGCCCCCATCCCTCAAAACCCAGTGCCCATTGTTCCCTACCCATATACCCTCCACTAAACCCAGTGCCCCCGTTGTTCCCCAATACCTCCCACTAACCCAGTGCCCCGTTGTTCCCCATACCCTCCCACAAACCCAGTGCCCCCGTTGTTCCCCAATACCCTCCCACAAACCAGTGCCCCATTGTTCCCCAATACCCTCCCACAAACCCAGTGCCCCTGTTGTTCCCCAATACCCTCCCACTAACCAGTGCCCCCGTTGTTCCCCAATACCCTCCCACAAACCAGTGCCCCGTTGTTCCCAATACCCTCCCACAAACCCAGTGCCCCGTTGTTCCCCAATACCCTCCCACAAACCCAGTGCCCCTGTTGTTCTCCCAATACCCTCCCCACCCTCCTAACCCAGTGCCCCCATTGTTCCCCAATACCCTCCCACAAACCCAGTGCCCCCGTTGTTCCCCACAGCTGCGCCCCGGGTTACACGGGTGACCCCACAGTGCGGGGGCAGGGCTGTGTCCCCGCGGGCCGCGCCGCCGGCGCTGGCCGTGCGGGTGCACCCGCCGCGCACCGCCGCGGTGCCGCAGGGCAGCGCCGTCACCCTGCGCTGCCACGCCGCCGGGGAGCCCCCGCTCTACTACCACTGGGTGCGAGAGGACGGGCGGCCCCTCCCCGAGGGCGCCCAGAGTCGCCAACAAGGTACTGGGTGGCTCTAAGGGGGGGGGGGGGGAAATCGGGAGTGTCCCTGAGATGGTGGGATGTCACCTGCGTGTCCTCCCAGGTGAGGAGCTGCACTTCCCCAGTATCCAGCCCTCCGAAGCCGGCGTCTACGTGTGCTCCTGCCGCAACCTCCGGCACAGCAACGCCAGCCGCGCCGAGGTCATCGTCACTGGTAGGTCGTTGTCACCAAGGGGGGGGGGGCATGCATGGAGGGGAGGCAGGAGCGGGGCTCATCTTTCTGTGTGGGTGCAGAGACCCCCGACAAACCCATCACTGTCACCGTGGAGGAGAAGCGAGTGCAGCGGGTGCAGCCTGGCGCCGACGTCACCTTTGTCTGCACCGCCAAGAGCAAGGTGAGGGGGAGGGGGCACAGCATGGCAGGGGTGCTGCAGGGCAGCCCTCGGTGTATGCGGGGACATTCAGGGTATGGAGATGCCCCTGGGTGCCCACCTGGTCTTACAGAGCAAAGGGACACTCAAGGATGTAGTCATGAGGACATCAGGAGCAGCTGTGCCCATATGGACCCCCCAAGCCCCCTTGGGTCTTACATAGCTCTGTGGGACTTCCCTGGGTGCCCACCTCTCCCCCATGGGTGCACAGCTGGGCATGTGCCCTGCCATGTGCCCATCCCGTGGCCTCAGGCCTCCCCACCTCTGTCCCCACCCCAGTCTCCTGCCTACACCCTGGTGTGGACACGGCAGAACCACGGGACGCTGCCAGCAGGCGCTGTGGACTTCAACGGGATCCTGACGCTGCGTGGCGTGCGGCCCCAGGATGCCGGAGTCTACGTCTGCACTGGCTCCAACATGCTGGACATGGACCAGGGCACTGCCACGCTCTACGTCCAGGGTGAGCCCTGACAACACTCTGGCTCATCATCACCCGTGGTGATGGCGTGATGGGCAACACCGGGGTGATGGGCAACACCAGGGTGATGGGCACACACAGTGCCAAGGCACCAGTGTGGTGGTTGCACTTGGCCCCCAGATGCTGGGTTTGATGGGCATGCTTGCTGTTTGGATGTTGATGCCCAGATGGCAGGGTGATGGACACATTCAATGCCTGGATACCAGGCTGATGGGTTTGCTTGGTGCCCAGTCCTTCAGGCGATGGGCACACTCACCACCCTGGCTGTGTGGGTGATGGGCACACATGGTGCCCAGATGCTGGGGTGACGGGCACACTGAATGCCCGGACACTGGAGTGGTGGGCACACTTGGTGCCCAGACACTTGGGAGGTTTCGTGCTAGATGCCAAGGTGACGGCTAGGTTTGGTGCCTGTACACCAGAGTGGTGGGCAGGTTTGGTGCCTGGACTCCAGGGTGACAGGCACACTCCCTGAGACCCACCCCCTCCTGCAGCTGCCTCAAAAACTCAGATGTTCTATGGGCCCGTTGAGTTCATGAGGGGGCACAGACCGGGTAAGTAAGTCACCAGAGAAGGGTTCCTGGGGGTCCGCACGCTCCCCCCACCCACTGCATGCCGGGGCTCGTATGCACCCCACTGCTGGCTGTGCCGTGCCACCCCGCTTTTCCACCCCCCACTGCCTGGGGACAGCACCGGGGGGCCTGGCGAGCCCTAAGCCCCCCGGGTCTCACCGCAGCCGGCACTGCCAGCGCCCCCACCGCCACTGTGGAGCCGGCACAACTGAGCGTGCGCCGGGGCAGCCAGCCGAGTTCCGCTGCGTGGTCACCGGCAGCCCCCAGCCCACCCTCGAGTGGCTCGGTAGGTGCCCGCTGGGGCCAGGGGGAGGGACACTGGGACTGGTCAGGGGGACGCAGCGAGCACGGCAGGCCGTTTGTCCCTGCAGGTGCGCTGCCGCCGCAGGCTGTGGTTCAGGGCGGGACGTTGCGTTTTGGTGCTGTGGAGCC
>JADMLD010001533.1:0-498032 GCA_017589585.1 Phylloscopus whistleri | reverse complement strand
TGGGTGTTCTCGCAGAGTAATGCTGCCTCTCCCAGCCAGGGCTGCGCTGTCTTGGTGTCTTGGTGCAATTTTTCACTGTATCCTGTAGCCCCAGAATCCATGGCTGTCCCTCAGGGTTCTCAAGGAGTGCTGTACTTGGATTTTGGGCTTGGGAGTGGGAAGTGCATGATCTAAACTGTTCCATCTCAGCTATTTTTTAGGAACCCTGAAAAGCAAGCTCTTGTTTCATGAGGAACCCTAACTCTTGAAAGTCGAGCTGTCTTGCAAGAGGTGCTGCAAAGGGTGAGATTTAACCTTATATTGTTCTTTGTTTAAATCACCTCTGTGAAACCTTAATCTGCTTCAATAGTTTCTGCAGAGCAGCTTATTTCACCCAGAGCAATTCAGTGCATTGTAACGTGTACTGGACTGCTTCGTGTAATTGGTATCTCGTGTTATGCAAGATTTTCAGTCACTTTTCCTTCAATTTTCATGGTAATGAGTGTTTTCTGCTTCTCAAGCACAGCATTAGGTTCCTATTTCTGTCTCAGTAATTTGATATGTTGTTTGTAGTTAGTTCTGGTTCACTTCTCCAGATCTTAACTTTTAGTCATGTTTCTTCTGCCCTTTGTGCCAAAGCACTTAACGCTTTTGCTGTAAAAAACCCACTTTGTCTCTAAATAGTAATCATAAACTAATGGTGATAAATCAAGTGGACGTTTTGCTCTACTGAAATCTTGTGACTGCAGGTAGGAAGAGTTGGGAGCAAATAGCATAAGGAAGTTGACTGTGGAAGCTGAAGGCTGTCCAGCCAAAGCTGTGTACACGTGTGGCTCTGACAGCAAGGCTGCAAAGAGTTACTGTGTGGACAGCGAATGTCAGAGTCAGCTGAGCTGTCAGAGTACGGAAGTAGCAAGGAAAGGATCAAATGACAAGAATTGGTGGTGTGAGAGCAGAGTTGAGCCCTTTCTGACGTGCACACACGCTCTTTGTGTTGTCAAATT
This sequence comes from Phylloscopus whistleri, assembly GCA_017589585.1. Classification (NCBI taxonomy): domain Eukaryota; kingdom Metazoa; phylum Chordata; class Aves; order Passeriformes; family Phylloscopidae; genus Phylloscopus; species Phylloscopus whistleri. The sequence continues at coordinate 497,049 of JADMLD010001533.1, read as the reverse complement.
CTGGGTGTAACCAAGTACGTTTCTCTGGCTCTTTTTTCTGTTCAGGTAACTCAAACGTTTTGTTGCTGACGTACCTGCTAGAGGAGCTTACGTTACTCCAGTGTCATTTGTGAGGCAGTTTCTGCTCTGACAAGTTTCTGAAGGCTGCTCCACAGCAATAGACCTCATTCTGGATGTTCGAAGGTGAGGGGAGAGATGGTCGCATCCCAGGAGCCTGGTTTTGGAATGTTTTATGGCATTGGCCTAGAAGCTTTTACTGCTGGGGTTTCCATAGTCTGCCCGTGGCAGTCCAGCCTGTGCTTCAACTTAGAGCCCTGAGTGCACAGGGAGAGGAACCTTTGGGGAAGGTCTTACAGCTCTGCTCAATGCTTTATGAATGATGATGGTTTTCTGGAAGGAGGCTGTCCATTCTGACCCATTTTCTTCTCTCTCCTTGCAGACTGTACCTGCTGCTGAAAGGCTGAGGTGAGACCAGGATGTGCAAAATCTCTGGCTCTCTGTGGCTGAGGCCACGTTTGCTGTCAGTGACGACATGGTGGAAGATGCTAAAGACTGAGACCTTTGGGGTTTTTTCCCCCGAATCCCAAGACTCTCTCTGCAGCTGTGCCCTGTATAGCTCTTCTAAGAGTTTCTGGGCTTAGAAGGGTTTCTACAGTCTGCAATAGTTATCTGTAACTCAATTAAAAAGAATCCTGCCGTATCAATGTGGTGTTAATGACTTTGTTTGAGTTGGTTAAATAAGCAAATGATAAATAAATCATTGATAAGGGGTTTGAGCATCCCTTGGATGGCCCTTGGAGCTGGAATTTCTCTTCATTCCTTTAATGTCTTTCAATTATTTCTTAAGCAATTCCTGCAGTTAGGATATACAATAAGGACAACAGCATCTCTGCCCCGCTGGATTGGGAAATCCAAGCCCAGTTCCTTGGAGGGATTGAGGGGATGGGGAGCTGAGCCTCAGGCTGGGTTTTGGCAGTGGGAATTTGGTGAGGAAGGAAGAGGAGAGATCCCCAAAAAGTGGTTAAGGCCAGTTCTGCTGCCTTTGGGTAGTTCTGCTCCTACCCCCACAAAGTCATCCTGGTTAAATGGGACTTGAAGAAGTAGCTGGGTGTGCCGGGGGCCTGGGCTGGGACCCCCAAACCCCGGTCAGGGCTGCTGGGAAGCGTCAGCTCCAGGGGAACACTACGGAGGGGCTGTGCTGGGACCCCTCAAATTCCCGCCAGAGATGCTGGGCACTGCTGGGCTTTTGGGGCACTGCTGAGAGGCTCCACTGCCTGATCCAGGGAGTGCTCCCCTTATTTTCTGTGGTGCTTAGAACCTGGCAGGTTATTATAGCCCCACAGGTGGATAATCTCAGCGGGGCAGCTGCAGTCACAGACGATCACACGGAAGCCAGTGTGGGAGAGGAAATGAGCTGCTCCACAGATTTATTTTTCCCAATTTAATTTTCCCAGTGCATTTTGAACTTAGACCAGAGTCTCTCCTCTCCCCTCAGACCCCGTATCCCTGAGTTTTGAGTTTTCTCATCTAGAATATCTACGGCGGAAGAAAGATTCCCCGGCACGGCGGGGAGCGGCGGGGTTTGGGGGGTCCCGGGGCCGGCACGGGGGGCCCCCTCCCCCGGCCGGTCCCGGTCAGCAGCAGAACTCGGCTCGGTGCCGGCAGCCCCGGCAGGACCCCAGCGCAGCGCCGCCTGCGGGCGGCTGCAGGAGCGGCTCCCGCCGCCCGCGGCCATCCCGGTGCCGGTCCCGGGCCCAACGCCGCCCCGCTCCTCCGGCCCCGAGCCCCACAGCCCGCCCGCCGGGGGAGAGGCGGCCCCGCTCGGGACGCGCCGCCGGCAGGGACGGGACCGAAGCAGAACTCCGGGTGCCATTCCCGGGCTCGGCTCGGGGCTGAGGGGGGGGCCGGGAGCGATGGTCCCGTCCCCGGGCGGGGCGGGTCCCCGGCGGCGGTCGGGGGCGGGGCCGGGCGGCACGGGGACGGGGCGGCGGTGGGGCGGTACCGGGGGTCGGGGGGGTACCGGGGGGCGGGGCCTGGCGGGCACGGGGCGGTACCGGGGGGGTCCCGGGGGTCGGGGCGGGGCGGGCACGGGGCGGTCCCGGGGGCGGTCCCGGGGCGGTCACGGGGCGGTCCCACGGCCCCGGGGCGGTCCCGGGGCGGTCCCGGGGCGGTCCGGGGGCGGTCCCGGGGTCCGGGTCCCGGACAAGGTTCAGGTGTGCGGGGCGGGGCCCGGGCCCGGCTCAGGTGCGCGGAGCCTCAGGGCGCCTGCGCGGGGCCTCAGGGCGCCTGCGCGGGGCGGGGCCGAGGTGATTTAATCCCCCGCAATGAGGGCGGCCGCCATTTGCTCATTGGGAGCACGTTGGGGACGGACGGCTGCTGTCCGGGCTCCCCCTTTCCCTCCTTCTACCCCCTCCTTCCTCCTCCCCGTATTCCCCTTCTTTCTCTCCCTTTCCCCCCTTTTCCTCTCGTCCCCACAGCCGACCCCTTTTCCTCCCCTCCTATACCCCTCTCTACCCTTCCTTCCTCCTCTCCCTATTGCCCTTCTTTCTCCCCTAAACTGTTCCTCCCTCTTCCCTCAAACCCGACCCCTCCCTCCTTCCTCTTCTCTCCCTACCCTGCTACCTCCTTCTATTCCCGCTCTCCCCCTCCTCTGTCCACCCTCTCTCTTCCCCCCCCCTCCCGCTTCGCTCCCACACCCCGACTCCCCATCCTGCCCCTTCTCATCCCCTGCTTTCCCTTCTCCCCGTCCTCCCCTTTCCCTCTTCTCCCGCAGCCGCGGGGCTCGGGGTGCCGGCGAATAAAGCCAAGGGCCGGAGCCCGGCGCCCCCTGCCCCCGCTGGAGACCCTCACACGGGGACAGCCCCGCTGGGCTCCCTGTACCCGTGAGGGTCAACACAGCGCCCCACACCGCTGGGGTCGCAGTGTTCCCCACTGGGGTGTCCCCGGGAGGGGGTCGGGGGTTGGGGGGGGGATCCCCTCACTGGGGGGGGGGGGGCGGGGGGGGGGGGGGCGGGGAGGGTCCGGGGTGGGGGGGCTGCGGGTTGGAAGGGGCCCCCTCGTTAGGAGGGGGTCCCGGGGGGGGGTGGTGGGGGTTAGGGGGGTGGGGCCCCCTCGTTAGGAGGGGGCCCCGGGGGGGGTGGGTTAGGTAGGGGGGGGGGGGCCCCCTCCGGAGGGGGGGGGTCCCGGGGGGGGGGGTCGGGGAGGGCCCCCTCCGGAGGAGGGGGTCCGGGGGGGGGGGGCGGGGCGGAGGGGGGGCTTCCCCCCTCCAGGCCCCGGCCCCTCCCCGGGACCCCCTCCTCCGGACGGGGCTCGCCCCGGCCCCCTCCCCAGGACCCCCTCCTCCGGACCGGGGCCCCGGGGGAGGGAGGGGGGGCGGGTGGGGGGGGGAGCAGAGGGGGGTCACGTCACTCTGCAGCGCGAACATAGAGGTCACCAGACAGACGAACGGCCCCTCCCCTCCTGCCCCCCCCACCCCACCCGCCCCCCCTCCCTCCCCCGGGGCCCCGGTCCGGAGGAGGGGGTCCCGGGAGGGGGCCGGGGCGAGCCCCGTCCGGAGAAGGGGGTCCCGGGGAGGGGGGCGGGGCCTGGAGGGGGGAAGCCCCCCCTCCGCCCCGCCCCCCCCCCGGACCCCTCCTCCGGAGGGGGCCCTCCCCGACCCCCCCCCTGGGACCCCCCCCTCCGGAGGGGGCCCCCCCCCCCTACCTAACCCACCCCCCCGGGGCCCCCTCCTAACGAGGGGGCCCCACCCCCCTAACCCCCACCACCCCCCCGGGACCCCCTCCTAACGAGGGGGCCCCTTCCAACCCGCAGCCCCCCCACCCCGAACCCCCCCCCCCTCCCCCCCCCCCCATTGAGGGGATCCCCCCCCAACCCCCGACCCCTCCCGGGGACACCCCAGTGGGGAACACTGCGACCCCAGCGGTGTGGGGCGCTGTGTTGACCCTCACGGGTACAGGGAGCCCAGCGGGGCTGTCCCCGTGTGAGGGTCTCCAGCGGGGGCAGGGGGCGCCGGGCTCCGGCCCTTGGCTTTATTCGCCGCACCCCGAGCCCCGCGGCTGCGGGAGAAGAAAGAGAAGGGAGGATGGAGGATGGGGAAAGAGGGGGCAGAATGGGGTGTCGGGGTGGGTGAGTCCAGGACAGAGGGCAGGTGGGGGCGTTGGGCTGTGCAGGGCAGCAGGGAGAAGGGGCAGGGGAGGCGGGGGGGGGAAAGAACGGTGGAGGAAGGAGGAGGAGGATTGAAGGCAGGTGGGGGGAAACGGGGAGAGGGAAGGGGAGCAGGGAGAGAGAGGGCAGGGGGAGCCAGGATTGTGGGGAAGGAAGGGTGAAAGGCGGAGGGGAAGGATAGAGGGGAGGGGAGGGTTGCGGTGTGCAGGGGGAGAGGGAGAGGGGGTGGGGGGCCACGGGGCCGGGAGGGGGAAGGAGGAGTGGGGGGGGTAGGGGGAAGAGGAAGCGAGAGGGGAGGGGGAGTGGGGGGCCACGGGGCCGAGGGGTGGGGGGGAGAAGGAAGGGGGGGTAGAGAAAGGGGAAGGGGGTGGGGGGCCGCGGGCCCCGGGGGGGGAAGGAGGGGAGGGGGATAGAGAAAGGAGAGGGGGGGAGAGGGAAGGGGGCGTAGAGAAAGGGGAGGGGGCTGGGGGGCCGCGGGCCCCAGGGGGGGGAAGGAGGGGAGGGCTAGGGGGGAGAGGGGGGGGGGGGTAGGGGGGGGGGGGTGTAGGGGGTGGGGGAGGGGAGAAAGGAGGGGAGAAAGGAGAAGTATAGAAGAAGAGAAATAGAGAAGAAAACTATAGAAGAGGAAGAGAGAAAGAGCGGCAAGCCACCTCCCGCGCCGAGCGCCGAGGGGCAAATGGCTCGCGTGGGCTCTCCCCGGGGATTAAATCCCCTCGGCCCCGCCCCGCGCAGGCGCTCCGGGGCCCCGCCCCGCGCACGCGCTCTGGGGCCCCGCGCACCTGTGCAGGTCCCGCCCGTCACAGCTGGGCCGGGCCCGCCCCCGGGCCCCGCCCCCCGGGCCCCGCCCCGCCCGCGCCGCTCAAATGCGCCGGCGCCGCAGCCGCCTCGCTCTCTCTGCGCATGCTCCTCTCTGGCTGCGGTGACACCGGCGCTTGGAGTTCTGTACGGAGCCACAAACCGGGGCTGCTCCCGGTGCTGCGCGGAGCCCGAGGCGCTGAGGTAGGACCGGGGGCAGGGGCCGGCTCCTGCCGGTGCCCGCCGGGGGTCCCGAGCGGTGCCGCCTCTCCCCTGGCCGGCAGGGCACGTCCGTACCGGCAGAACCGCGGCGGGATCGGAGCCGCTCCGGGACGGTCCCTGGGGCGGGGCCCAGCGCTGCCGCTCCTGCTCCGGCCGCAGCCGGCGTGGGACTCCGGGCACGGTGCTGCTGCGGCCGCAGGCAACCGGGGCTCTGCCGGTACCCGCGGACGGGAGAACGGTATGGTATGTCCTCGTGCAGACGCCGGGTCGCGGCTGGAGCACGGGGGGTGCCGCACCGGGGCTGGGAGGAGCCGCTCCGCTGGGGCCCCGGGGCATCGTTCTGCTCCGGCTGCTTCTCCAACTCCTGCCAGGTGAGTGCTCCCCCTCCCTCCCTCCCTCCCTCCCCCGTGCTTTGCAACTCACACCCTGCCACGGCAAAACCTCGTTTATTAAAACTTACTTGAGACGTTTTTCCTCTTCATTTCCAGATCACAGGATATGCTGAGGTTGAGAGGGATGCAACCTAAAATCTGACTCTCAGGTAAATGGACCATTTGAGAATTAACTCACAACCCTGGCATTGCCAGGGCTCTGCTCCAGCCACCTGAGCCAATCTCTGAGTCACGGGGGTGGATCTCCCTATGAGGGGAATCCTTGGCAGCACAAAGGGAATTCTAGCACCTTCTTTTCTGCTAAAGCTGCTTTACACACCAGCCCCTGCAAGGGCTCTGGGGCAGGACTGGCGGGCACCTAACAGGACAGCACAGAACTCTTCCGATAACGCTCACTTCCTGCCCTTTCCAGGACTGACCCAACAGCCACAGAAGCGCTCACGCAATGTCCCTTGGCAGGCAGAAATGAGCAGGACGAGCCCCGTGGCTTCCCTTTGCTGCAGGGCCAAAGCTCTGCAGAGAGGCAGGGCTGGTCCCACCTGCTGAGGGGCGTTTCCTGCAGGTGAGTGTTGCCAGGCCAAAACGATGGTGGCTGCTGAGGCCGGGGCTGCTGTTCTGGCCCAGAGCTCACAGAGGCCTCGGTGCCCCTCGTGCTGCCATCAGTGTTCCTTGGTGTTCCCTCTGTGTGTCTCGGGTGGCTGCAAACGCAGGGAGGAGGGAGGCCCGCAGCCCCAGCAAGGCAAGCAGCACCTCTTTCTTGTCCTTGGGACCTGCAGGGGAGGAGCTGTGCCCGCAGCGCCCTGCCCGTGGCACTCAGGGTGCCAGGCACACGTCCCGGGGATGGGCACTGGGGGGCTCAGACGGGGCTGGCACAGACAGGGCTGAAGGGCTGCCCGCAGCTCCTCGGCCAGGGGCTGCTCTCAACAGGCACCTGGAGACCTTTCAGCCCGGACAGAGGCTCCCAAACCGCCCAGAAGCTCCCCAAGGAACAGCTGCCATTGCCTGGGAATGGTGGCACGCCGGGGCTCAGACAGCAGTTCCCGGTGCCGACCCTCCCAGAGCTCCTGCACAGCTGCCAGGTATGTCCTGGCCACCCCAAATCCCCTCCCTTCCAGCCTGAGGACATCATCCAGCAGCAGCAGTATTATCCAAGGCCATCTTCCCTCACAGAAATGAAATCCTGAGCGACAGCCCTGGGAGACGCCTGAAAATCAAAGGTTTGAGTGGGATGGAGTTTTGTTTGGATGAAGTCTGGAGTTCTTCACGGAGCCGGCTGGAAGTGCAGAAGTGAGGGGAAGCCTTTGCAGGTGGGTCCCACTGGAGGTGTGCTGAAGGCAGGGATGTGCCTCTCTTTCCTGAGGGAAAAAAGAACTTGCAGAGGTCACTGCTGAGGCTCTGAAAGGAGCTGAGGTGCTGCAGGGAGAGATGTCCTCCCGTGGGCACAGGGGCTGCCTCAGCACGGGCCGGGAGCGCATCCGGCCACCGCCTTCTCCTGCTTTAAAATATCCACGGGAGCCCGAGCTCGGGGGGGTGGAATCTGCTGAATTCCAGGCAACTCTGCCAAGTGACCCCCAGGGGATGAGGGTTATAATCAGCCAATTCTGTGCAATAGAAACCTATCCTGTCCCGAGCCCCCTGCGCTTCCTTGGAAGCTCTGCCGGCTCCTGGCACAGCTGGCATTCCAGCGGCAGCTCTGCACGAGAATATCCACGCTCCATGAGGCACGGTGTGGTTATTGCAGTGGGAATGGAGCAGGGAATTCAGGGCTGTGGGTATAATTCTTCTAAACTGGCAAAGGTGAGAGTGAACCCCGAATCCAGGCACCGCACAGAGAACAAACTTTGTGCTGCCCTGTCAGCTCCAGCCCCCGGGCTGGGAAGTCTGGGGAGTCAAACTCAGGGAATTACACAAATCACAGCAACTGGCATCGCCCAGAGGGACAAGCCAAGTCCCAAGCAATTGCTCTGCAACCCGCTCTGGGGGAAAACACCCTGTGTCTGCCAGGAGCTCTGACTCTGTCTCTCCTACCAGCTCCTGAGCAGTGTCAGGCCCACCATGAGGGCTTTAAAGCCCAAATAAACCCCAAATCCCATAGAGCAGATAATCCAAATAAAGAAATGCATTGTTGTCATCTAGAGCTCAAAACTCTGTTAAGAATTCTATGACAACAAGGTAATGATGGGATTCCCAGCAATCTCATTAATGCTCTTTTATGTATTTTTAATTCCTCATTTGGCAGCCTTTAAAACTTATCCTGGAATTTAGAGGTCAGGCAGGGTTGGCTTTGGATTGCCCTTCACCTCTGGTGCCACTTGGTGCAAACACAACTTGGGCCAAGGTGGTTAGAGGTGTGACCTCAGCTTTTAGCTCAAAAACATCCCCTCCTTGTTCCCTGGAGGTGAAGATTTTGCTCCAAACCTGCACTCCTCACCTCCATTTGCCCTCCAAGTGTCCGTTCTGTTCTCCACAGGTGCCCTGGTGACAGCAGGGAGGTCCTTTTGCCCACAGTGCCTTTCTCCTGCCCCTCTCCAGCCCGAGGCCACTCCTCTGCTCGCTCTTTCCAGCCTCGTCCCACACGGAGCCTCTTCTCCCTTCCCCGCCGGCTGCTGCCAAGGAAGGAGGACACAGTGAGTCCCGAGTGCTGACCCCTCACCGCTGCCCCTGGAGAGCCCTGCCTGTGGTCCCCAGGGGCCTCGGATTTCCCAGGGCAACTGTCTGCTGGGCTCCCTTCCATTACCTCAGCAATCCCCTCAAAAATGCCACCTCACTCCCCTTGGCATCCTCTCACATTTTCCTACCCCCTAGAGGGGTCTTGTGTCCCCTCTACGTTACACCAGGTTTTCAGCTGAATGAATGCCATGGCCCATGCCCACTGCTCATGATTCACCCAACCAAAATCAAGAGCAAATGCTGGTTGGGCTTTAAGAACTGGAAATAACTTTGAAGCAAAATAAATCACCTTTTTCTTCTGTGTTGTGTTTTTTGTTTTTTTTCTTTCAGATGCTGGACTTGCTTCTGTGGATGATGTGTGCTGAGCTCTCGCTGCAGGGAACTGTCAGGCCTGAATGGCTGTGAGCTGGTGTTCTTCTCACTGGGGAATCAGAAATAATTATTAATGAGACCACAGAAATGTTTTCTGAAACCTTTCCCCTTTCCTGCCCTTTGCTGGTAGAAGTTCTCTTTCTGCCTCTGAATTTACAGTTGTTCCCTGATGTCATTTCCCCTGCCTGAATTCCTTACAGCTCCTGCCTGGGAAAAACTGGGATAACTTAGGGGGGGAGAGAGGTGAGATTTTTAGCTGCATTTTTCTAAAACTTCTAATTATTCTGAAGTTATTTCTGATAAACACTGACCTGACCTGGATCAGTCTCAAACACAGCCGCAGTTCTCACCTCTGAGCTGCTCCTGGGGCTGCAGCCACGTTCCTGACAAGGTGCCAAAGGTCCCTTTGGACAGGGCTCTCTCTGTCTCGGGTGTTGGGCACTGCAGGGACCAGGGTGCTCCAGCACGGACAGCCTGAAAGCAGAGCAGATCCCTCTGGGTTAGCAACAGGCTGGGGACAGGAACGACCAGAAACCGTCAGCCTCTGGGGCCGTGACTTGATTTCAGCCACACAGATCACACCAAATGTGGCATTTACAGACCTCAGACTCTCCTACCACAAAACCCACGGGGATTAGAACTTTGTGCTGGTCTGACAAACTTCGGGTCAGATTTGCAAAAGCAAATCCCAGCAGGTCCCTGCTGCCCGGTCCTCAGTGGCCTCCGCTTCCCTGGGAAACCTGAGCCAGCCCCAGGCTGTACCAAGGGGAGCACAAGGCTGGAGAGAGGTCAGAACCCTCACCTGGACTGCTGCACCTGTGGCGAGATCCTGCTACAAACGGAATTCCAGAAACAGCCCCCAAAATGTTCAAGGATGGTACCTTTTAAATGGCTCCAAAGGGCAACAGCTCCTGTGCCAGATCAGCACCCGCACAGGTCCCTGTGCCAGCCCCGGCTCACTGAAAAACACGAGAAATCAACCATCACACACACAGGCCTTGTTTGCAGAATTCCTGATCCAAACCCTCCCTTTCCTGCCCAGCGCTGAGGGCAATCTGACACAGTATCAATAAGTATTAATAAGTCAGGCTGTCTGCAATGCCCGTAGTCCCTGCCCAGGTGAGTCCCTTTCCCTGCCCCCCCAGCTGCTGAGGCTGGCCACGCTGCCTCTGGCCCAAGTGCTGTTCAGGCACCTGTCCCAGCCCCTGTGGCACGGGGACACTGTCTGTTCCCCTGCCAGCCACCCCAGCGTGTGTGGAATTAAGTTGTAGTGTGTTGTAAAATCTAAATTTTTGGAAGTATGTGTTAGTAGGTTTTGTAAGAAGGGGAATGTTGGAATTTGTGTTGATACTGAAAGAAGGTAGAATGCATATGAGAAGTGTGTATTTGCATGAGAAGAGATAGCTTGGTAGTTTGGGGAAAGATTTAAGAATGTGCTAAGAAGTGTAGAGAGTTTGTAACAGAGTAAAAGCCTATTGAAAGAAAGAGAAGGCATGTATTGATGGCTTGTGGAAAAGTTTTGTAAAGAGAGTGGTGTTAAAGTGGTTTTTATGTGGTAGTTTTTTCTATGAGTGGTTTTTATGTGTGTACCTTTAGAGATGGTGTGCAGTTCTAGAAAAAGGTTTATAAGAAATTAGAAGGGAGCCCAAGAGCATCTGAAGTAGAATTTTGCTGAATAAATTGGTCAAAGGCCCTTGAAAAGAGCGTAAGTTTGACCAAGGGGCATTTAAAATGTATCTGGGGTAGAATTTTGCTAAGTAGTTTGATCAGAGGCACTTCAAAATGTGCATAATTTTGATCAAGACACGTAAAAGGTGTAATAACTACAGAATCAGATTGCTGCAGAGTTTAGTTTGGTCAGAGACCCCTAAAAGGAGTATAATTTTGACCAGAAACTCTTAAAAGAGGTGTAATAGTTGAAGGATAAAAGGTACTTTGTGGTTATTATTGTCTTGTTGTGTGTGAGATTGAGTAAATATAGTGAATGTGGATGAATGAAAAGTATAGAGAGTGTTTTATTTGTTGTGGATTCTTGGAAGAAGTGGTTTGTAATTGAGAAGTGGTGTGAGAGAAAGGAAAGAAAAGTAGCTTCTGTGAAGGTAAAGGGAAGCTGAACAAAGACCACGGGAGGTAGAGAAGAGAGAATATTAAAAAATGAATTTGCTAGGCTTGAAATGATTTATAGATTCATAGGAATAGAGTAATTTAGAAGAACAAGAATATGCCACTTGTTGGACTGGAGGCTATAAGAACAGAAGCCTCTGAAACAAAGCAAGAGAAAAAAAAAACAAGGAAAGGAAGGAGGGGAAGCAGGGAGAAAAGAGAGAAAAGGGATTTTTTTTTTTTGCAGTTTCTACCTCCTCCTTGTTCAAAACACGCCGGCATTATCAAGGCTGGCCGAGGTGTTCCCCTCCGAGGTTCCGCGCTTTTTCGCCTGCCGCTGTGGCGGCGGCGGCGGGGGAAGGGGTCCCCCCTGCCCCGTTTCTCCGCCGGCGGGGGCGGCTCGCGGGACCTCCTGCGGCAGCGGCGGCGGGGAGGGGTCCCTCCCGTTCCCTGCTGGCTGCCCAGAGCTCACCCCCGCTTTCGGGGGCGGCTGCCCCCCGCTTGCTTGGCGGGTCCCACCCCTCCGCCCGTTCCCTCCCGCGGTGGGCAGATGAGCCCTTTCACCCTCCCCCGGCCCCGGCGGCGAACCTCTCGCTGCCGGTGGGCGGCGCGGGGCTCCGTCGGTCCCATCTCCGGTGCTGTAAGCGGCGGTCTCAGCTCCGGCGATGTCGGATGTCCCCCGGGCCGGCAGCTCCGCTCGCCACAGGCGCTGCTCGCAGGCAGAGCGCGTGGCTGAGACAGGAAACAGCTCCCCCGGAAGCTCCGGTGGCAGATGGCCCGGGAGGACCAAGACTCTATGGTTGGACCTCCCCCTTTCCTGTTAGGGAAAACGGTCGCCATGGAGACCGCGACTGCCAACAGCTCTCTGAGGCTGCAAAATACCCCTGATAAAAATACCATCGAACCAGAAATAAGGGGAAAGGGAGAGATTAAAACATCTATTTTTTTTTCCTAAAAAGACAACCAACTTGGTATCATTAATGAAGAGCCCAAAAGCACCCCTCCCCCGGGGAAGGCTTTTTTGTGTTTTTTTTTATAGCAACAAGAACTTCAGTAAGTGAAGAGAAGAAAACTCAAGAAATACGAGAAAAGAGAGTAAAAAACAGCTACCGACACCTAAGGATTGGAAAGAATACACAAGAACCAAGAGGAAAACCTGACATGACAAAAAGGACTGATAAATATGTTGCATATGTAATCCCTATGTGCATTTTGAATATTTGCATTGTTGTAACATCTAAGTAATACATAGCAAAAAGGAGAAGGGAGTAAAGCCTGAGACCCTGTGTAATAAGTGCTTAAAAAAGAAACAGTGCAAATTGACCGTGGTAATCTTAGCCCTTGACACAAACCTGAGAATATTGAAACAAAGCTCCCCAATTTGGCATTTAATTTATAAAAAGAGGATAAAAAGAAAATTAGAGGAAAAAGCTTACCCGAGTACCAAAAGACCAGTAAAAAAGTTCCCTGTGGTCGCTCGAAGCAAAATACCTCCTAGAATATAATTCACAGCTCGAGGGGGGGAATATAGAACCCCAGATGCGAGCCTCTGCGGCAGAGGAGATAACTTTTCCCAGCCGGTGGATGCAAACCACTAGGGCGTGGGCAGATGCAGAGGGTGCCTCCCAGGGGGAGATCCTAATTCACCCCAAACCTGGCTGTGTACTGTGTTGCTGGAACAGTGCTGAGAGAGAGAAAAGGCTCTGACCTGGCCCATACTTTCTGCATGGACCAAGAAAGCAGGGAAGCAAACAGAGAACTATCAGAACCCCAACTTCGAAACATGGTATGCTATTTGCAACATAAAAGGGAGATTACTTTCTTTATCCAAAGGACAAGGCTAAGATACAGTTAAATAAAATAGAGTTTGAAGCAATAAATAAGAGTATATATGTATATTGAACTAATGCAAGAAATAGTTACAGAATTGAGTTTGACAAATTAACAGACTGTTTTGTTGTATTAAATTTGACAATTGTAGTAAGACCATAAGAAAGCGAACAACAGAAGTTAAAAAGAGTAGCACCCGTTCCAGTTTAAAAATAGATGATAATGAAGACGCTGTCCTGGATATAAGACCTCCTCCAAGAAGCTAGACCAATTTATGAAAAAAAAAATGAACATAGAATGGATGAAAAAAGGCAGTAAATATCGCTCGAGCCAATATATTATAAAAAGAAAAGAAGAGGGATTGTGAAAAAGGCATATTGTGTGTTTGTGGCTCTACGCAGATATTTACTATATGTAATATGCTAGTTAGAAAAGTTATGCAATATTAACATTTGAAACAAATAGTAAATGTAGTTTTTAACATTAAGTTTTAGTAAAAATCTGTGTGTAAGGTTTTTTTCTTAGCTTAAGGGAGAGGCCTGTTCCAGGTGAATGTTTTACAGGAGATAAAAAACCCCCTCTCCCTCTTCAAACAAAAGAATGCATCTCTCAGAACCTCCAGACCAGATAACTTCAATCCACAAAAATCGAGACTCCCTGTCTGCGGAGATCTTAACCGGGGACCCTCGTGGAACCAGTTGGTCAGATAAAAGTACGCATAATCATGAAGTTGGGCTCCTCAAAAAGGGGAAAGTGCGGACCAAAGATCGCCTTTCTTTCTCCTGACTGGCCTGGACCGGGAGGGGGAAAAAAGGACTAGTCTAGACTATTTTCTTTGCCCCTTTCTCCTTTTATTGTCTCCTTATTTGTCCTGTCTCTAAAAACTTTTTAAACTTTTATTTGTATTAATTTTCTTTTTGTAACCAATTTTATTCTTTATTAAATTTTCATAAATTTCTAAAAATGAGTGATTGGCATTTATCACACACGGCGTAACCACTTCCTACCTACACACTTCTCTGCTTAACCCAAAACATCAAACGGACCAAAAGATTCTATCTTACATATTCCATAACCCTAGCTGACAGTGATACCAATTCTGTACACAGCAGGTCAAAATCACTGAGCAATCGTATCTGCAGCTCTCAAAATAATTCATTTGCCAGTTCAAAACATGCAGCATAATAAATCTTGTCAACCCCACAAAAATCTCCTCTCTCACGATGTCATTTTAGCAGAGCACAAAGGAGTCTAAAGGCCAAACGAATTAAATTCACGTTTTTACTCAAAGAAACGCTGCCAGTAAGAAGCACTCAGTTTAATCAAGGCTATCTTTTCCCCAAAAATACTAATTGTTAAAAACACTTAACAGCAAGAATATTCTAACCTGCGTTTAGAAAGCTGGCCAGACTGGCTAGCTTCATCACAAAGAGAAATTCCAGTTGATCATTATAAATTTTAGGCATAGCTACATTCTTCCATTCAAAATGTTATTTAACCACCAAAAATGGGAATTACATCCTACTCACCTATTACAAAGCCCCTCATCTTACAAAAACTCTACATCTGCCCAGGCTGTCCATACTATTTTTCCACTTAAGGGAACACCCCAGATTTGACACTGTTTTACAAGAATTAAGTCCAGGGAGAACCAGAGAACAATATTCCATGGTTCCTCTGGAGCCATGCTTTTAGGGTGGCATCCCCAGCAGCCCATTGCAACTGTTCCCGTGTACATGAAATCCAGCAATAGTGCACAAACACCAGCCCAAGTACAAAGCTGTCCCTGACAGCTTGAAGGATTTCTTTGTGTGTGTGTATATACATATATAAAAAAGGAAAAAGCCAGCCACCACCTCCCACATAACACTCATGTCTCAAAAGACAAGTTATTCTGTCTTCTGAGCCTCAGAAAGAATTAACAGATACCTTATATCACACCAAAAAAAAAAAAAAAGAGAAAAAGAAAAAAAAGAAAAAAAGAAAAAAAGAAAAAAAGAAAAAAAGAAAGAGCAGAATAAACCACACCACGTAGCACTGAGATACTTCACACATGACACCACTGAAAACATTTTCAAATGCACAGACAGCATTACACAGGAACAAAGGCAGCTGTCTGCTCCACACAGGGCAAACTGAACGGCATCATCTCCTCCAGCTCTACAAAACAAAGATTTGTCTCTACACCAGATTTCCCTTCAGAGCTGAACCATCTCCCGCTGTGCTTCGGAAACCACAGAGCCCTGTCTGCAAGAGCACCACTGCAGCTACAAAAGCCTGACCCAAAGGATAATTCAGAGCTTCCCGTACACCACGAGAGACGCGAGGACTCGGGTTCTACGTGTGACCCATGAGGGCAGTGAGAAACCTTCCTGGCGCTGAAAACAAGTCACCCTCAACATTTGTTTGCGGGCAGCAAACAAAACATTCCAAACTTCACACCCGACCTCAACACCCAATCCTTCCTCCTCCGCCCTGGCCCACCTGAATCTGCGGCTCTCTGGTGCTGGCTTAGAAACAAGTCCTTGTTTGCAAAATGAGATCTCATACTTTCTTCCATACTTCAAAAATATTTACAGGACGGAACACCAAATTCTAAAAAGCCCATCCCCAACTCTATGTTTTACTGAAGATCTCATAGTGGTGTAAAGTAAAGGCTTTAACACACGCTTCCATTCTGCTCCTGAAAAATAAAGAAAGAAATAAAAAACCCCACAGCTTTCTATTGAAAAATCAAAAAAATATTTAGACCCTTGTGATTAATTTCTTTTGTATTTCTACTGTGTGATTTTGGGGTTTACACACAGGTCAGGAAACACGTCATCAATTCTGCACAGGTAAACACAAACCCATTTCTTCCTCACTTTCAAGTCTAACTCTAGGAATTACTCAAACCGGTTGATTAGAAAAGATAAAGCACATTATCTCTTCGAAACGTCTCAGCTCCTACTTGGAAGCTAATGATCTTTATTTAGCCTTATGCTGAAGGGCATCATCCACTCGGTGCCCTCACTTATTACCATCCACTACTAAAAATCAGCCTTTTCTCCTGATCAAGAGGTACCCTAAAAGCACGCAGCTGTCTGAGCCGTGTCCATCCATCGTGTCCCTTGCACTCTGTGAGCCTGAAACACACAAACCCCTTCTTGTTCCCCACACGGAAGGTGGGAGAGAGAACATCTGAAGTGCAGCATACGAAGTGTGTTAAGCCAAGGGGGGAATCCTGAGAGTGTTCTGAGAAAAGCAAAGCTAGGGATGGGTACAAGTCAAGTGCTGTGTTCCCCACACAGCACTGGTAACTATGTGAAAATGACCAATGTGAGGAAAAAAACCTCCACAAGACCACAGTTGTTCATGCAGAGCAGAGCTGTACACGCTCAGGAGCTCGCAGACAGTTTTCAGGAAGATCTTTCATTCCAACCTTCCAGTCCCACGCAAGCCACCACCAATTTTGAACTGGCATCACGTCACCCTGAGGCACAAGCATTTCAACCATTGATCCGAGACAGATTCTGGCACTCAGAAATGTGAGCATTGAACAATTGATCAGACAATTCCCACTCTTATATCACAAAAGCACATTGTTATCTATTTACAGCTGATCAAGCAGTACTGGTCACCAACTGTCCCAAAGCACATAAACACACTTTTTGTGTGTGTTCTCAGAGCCACAGAGCACAATGTCAAGGTTGGGCTGTTTAAACCCCGTCCCACGCAGCTACTAACACCTTATTCAGCAAAATCATGAGGTGCATTAATTACTAAAAAACTCTAATCATTCTGAGAAGAAAAAAAGGAGAGTTGAAGACAGGCCCTCAATACAGAACCGATTATGAGTTATACCCTTCAGCAGGCAGACACAGATGCACAAGGGAGCTCCAGCTTCTCCTTCAAGCGTTGAGGATTTTTTCTTGTGTGTGGGAAGAACTGGGAGGTACAGCTGGGAGGGTAAGAGCGACCCTCCTCCTCTTATCTCTGAATCATTACCTGCCTGAGAGGGAGGGTTTCAGATACCCTCCTTCTACTGGGATTGTAGTCCCAAAACTGTTCCTGCACGGCTGGACAGATGCACAGACTCCAAAAGAGCCATTCCTTGTACATCAGCGCAAGGGAACGCAAACCTGAGACCGAATACGAGGCAGCCCCCCTAGCAACAGTTTGACCTTGTATTACTGTATGCAAGATTTCTTCAGTTTTAAACTAAAAAAATAAAGAATCTAGACACTTTCTGATTGTTTCAAGTTGAACTTGAGGAGAATGGAAGCCAAACCCCCAAAGTGATATTTTAAATAGCAATATTTGATCATATTTCTTAATGTTCCAACATCTTTCTAGCTCTGTTTTCCAGCTCTGAGCAGCTGCTTATTTGGACACATTATCCCCTCTTGATGATTAATACCACATAAGCTATTGGGGTGGGGCAGGGAAAAACATAAAATCAAGGTTTACTACAGCTCATTTCCTAGAATATAGCATTATGCTCCAGAAATTTGAGGATGCAGGTAAAATACAGAAGAGGAATGACTCCTGTACATCAAACACTAGTAATTTGAACTTGTCAAAAACTGCTTTGGGTAACACCAACAAAATCACCCTAACGACAACATCCAGCCTAAAAGAAAATACTGCAAGCACAAACAAGGATGTATTAAAGACATGCTTGGCTTTGTGGCTGATTTTTAGCCTGGCGTAGGACTATAACCCCATGTGAAAATAAGGTGACACAACAGTTAAGTAATACCTCCGTGTGGCTTTAGCTCTTCGCACAGTCGTGAGCTTAGGACGGCCTGTGGGGGAACAACCTGGCTGAAAAACATCTGGAACATGAGATAACCTCTCCCAGAACTGATTAACACAAAGCACTGCTTGGTGGAAACAGAGAGGAAATGCTGCCCTTCATTGGTCAACAATGGATTTTTTTTTTTCTCCAGAATTCCTGTGGACAGTGCACAGTGACTGGATGGAAGCCCCCAGAACTCTCACACTAACACCAAGACATACTGACATTCACCTGTAACTTCACATTAAAGAAGACCTTGTCCCTAAGTACGAGTTACCTAAATGACCTTACCCAAATCATCTGCCAGCATTCGTCCTTCCTCACCAACAGTTTTCTTACTCAAAACAGATCCAAAGTCATGGACATGACAACAGAAGTCCCACACAGGTGCAGAAGCTCTAGAGGCACAGCACATCTTCCGGATGTCATTGCAGTTCAGTCACCTACAAAGCCACACCATCAAGGAACCAGAAGCACAGCACTTCAGAAAAAAACCCACAAGGTCTACCAAGGCAGCCATGGAGTCTGCTCAGATGGCCTGAAGACACTAATAGCAAATTTAGGCAATTTTTAAACACCAAGTTAAGAGGGCTTCTTCCCTTAACCTCCAAAACAAAGGCTTCTTACTTATCTTGGATCTGCAGCATTGATTTCTTAATTCCTAAATCCAATTGCAAATCACCTATATCCTAAATAAGCACCAACAGTTTTGATTTTAAGACACAGATAGAGGGAAAAAATAAACACACATAATCCCATTTGCCTTCAACCTTGACAAATGAGGAAATTCTCTCAGCTAAATCTCTTGCAGAGAAACCACTCTCTTTACAGAACTGAATTACTGGCTTAAAATGTAAGGTGTCTGGCTCCAGCCTGCACATGGGAATTATGTTTATAAGAACATTTCCTGAAGAAATATCTGAGGAAGTAAACAAATTCACATGGTCCTGCCAACATTGGACTCCACCTTCTGCGATGGTCACTTTATAGGGGGGGGTTTCTTTGTCAACCCAGATATTCACTGATTACTTGAATTAAATAGAGCACATAAAAATAGAGTATTTAAGAATTAAAAAAAAAATTTAATTTAAGAATTAAAAAAAAAAAAGAAAAGAAAAAAAAAAAAAGAAAAAGCATTAGGTCTAACCAAACCAATTTTGCTGGAAGCTAGTCCAGAAACAGTAAGGAAAGGATGCTAAACAGGTTTGGCTAATGCTCCCACTTCTTCAACCAGACACTGTGTGCAGCAAGTAAAAACAGGTGTTGGTTTACATTTGGCATACAGAGCTTCTATGGCAATTTTTGTTCAAGGGAGACACTAAGAACATGCAAGCCAAACACTCACACGTTGGATGAGCGCTGGTTCGGAGTGGGGCCGAGGGGAGCCGGGAGAGATCACAGGGAAGCCACCACCAAGTTCCCACTTGCTCCTGTTTCCTGCGAAGTACCTGGGAGTCAGGGCAGTGATCCTATGGATGAAGAGGGGCTTGGGACGATACTAAAAGACTTGGAGAAACCATTTTTCAGAAGGATGTGGGTGTGAACAGTCGTCCATTACCGGGGGGGGCCGCCGCCCTCACTGCAGGGATTAAATTACCTCGGCCCCGCCCCGCGCAGGCGCCCTGGGGCCCCGCGCACCTGAGCCGGGCCCGGGACCCGCCCCCCACACCTGAACCTTGTCCGGGACCCGCCCCCGGTACCGTCCCCGGTACCGTCCCGTGCCCGCTCCAGACCGCCCGGGACCGCCCCCGGGACCGCCCCGGGACCGCCCCGCCCGGGGACGGGACCATCGCTCCCGGCCCCGCCCCTCAGCCCCGAGCCGAGCCCGGGAATGGCACCGCGAGTTCTGCTTCGGTCCCGTCCCTGCCGGCGGCGCGTCCCGAGCGGGGCCGCCTCTCCCCCGGCGGGCGGGCTGTGGGGCTCGGGGCCGGAGGAGCGGGCCGGCGTTGGGCCCGGGACCGGCACCGGGATGGCCGCGGGCGGCGGGAGCCGCTCCTGCAGCCGCCTGCAGGCTGCGCTGCGCTGGGGTCCTGCCGGGGCTGCCGGCACCGAGCCGAGTTCTGCTGCTGACCGGGACCGGCCGGGGGAGGGGGCCCCCCGTGCCGGCCCCGGGACCCCCCAAACCCCGCCGCTCCCCGCCGTGCCGGGGAATCTTTCTTCCGCCGTAGATATTCTAGATGAGAAAACTCAAAACTCAGGGATACGGGGTCTGAGGGGAGAGGAGAGACTCTGGTCTAAGTTCAAAATGCACTGGGAAAATTAAATTGGGAAAAATAAATCTGTGGAGCAGCTCATTTCCTCTCCCACACTGGCTTCCGTGTGATCGTCTGTGACTGCAGCTGCCCCGCTGAGATTATCCACCTGTGGGGCTATAATAACCTGCCAGGTTCTAAGCACCACGGAAAATAAGGGGAGCACTCCCTGGATCAGGCAGTGGAGCCTCTCAGCAGTGCCCCAAAAGCCCAGCAGTGCCCAGCATCTCTGGTGGGAATTTGAGGGGTCCCAGCACAGCCCCTCCGTAGTGTTCCCCTGGAGCTGACGCTTCCCAGCAGCCCTGACCGGGGTTTGGGGCTCCCAGCCCAGGCCCCCGGCACACCCAGCTACTTCTTCAAGTCCCATTTAACCAGGATGACTTTGTGGGGGTAGGAGCAGAACTACCCAAAGGCAGCAGAACTGGCCTTAACCACTTTTTGGGGATCTCTCCTCTTCCTTCCTCACCAAATTCCCACTGCCAAAACCCAGCCTGAGGCTCAGCTCCCCATCCCCTCAATCCCTCCAAGGAACTGGGCTTGGATTTCCCAATCCAGCGGGGCAGAGATGCTGTTGTCCTTATTGTATATCCTAACTGCAGTAATTGCTTAAGAAATAACTGAAAGACATTAAAGGAATGAAGAGAAATTCCAGCTCCAAGGGCCATCCAAGGGATGCTCAAACCCCTTATCAATGATTTATTTATTATTTGCTTATTTAACCAACTCAAACCAAGTCATTAACACCACATTGATACAGCAGGATTCTTTTTAATTGAGTTACAGATAACTATTGCAGACTGTAGAAAGCCTTCTAAGCCCAGAAACTCTTAGAAGAGCTATACAGGGCACAGCTGCAGAGAGAGTCTTGGGATTCGGGGGAAAAAACCCCAAAGGTCTCAGTCTTTAGCATCTTCCACCATGTCGTCACTGACAGCAAACGTGGCCTCAGCCACAGAGAGCCAGAGATTTTGCACATCCTGGTCTCACCTCAGCCTTTCAGCAGCAGGTACAGTCTGCAAGGAGAGAGAAGAAAATGGGTCAGAATGGACAGCCTCCTTCCAGAAAACCATCATCATTCATAAAGCATTGAGCAGAGCTGTAAGACCTTCCCCAAAGGTTCCTCTCCCTGTGCACTCAGGGCTCTAAGTTGAAGCACAGGCTGGACTGCCACGGGCAGACTATGGAAACCCCAGCAGTAAAAGCTTCTAGGCCAATGCCATAAAACATTCCAAAACCAGGCTCCTGGGATGCGACCATCTCTCCCCTCACCTTCGAACATCCAGAATGAGGTCTATTGCTGTGGAGCAGCCTTCAGAAACTTGTCAGAGCAGAAACTGCCTCACAAATGACACTGGAGTCATGTAAGCTCCTCTAGCAGGTACGTCAGCAACAAAACGTTTGAGTTACCTGAACAGAAAAAAGAGCCAGAGAAACGTACTTGGTTACACCCAGAATTTGACAACACAAAGAGCGTGTGTGCACGTCAGAAAGGGCTCAACTCTGCTCTCACACCACCAATTCTTGTCATTTGATCCTTTCCTTGCTACTTTCGTACTCTGACAGCTCAGCTGACTCTGACATTCGCTGTCCACACAGTAACTCTTTGCAGCCTTGCTGTCAGAGCCACACGTGTACACAGCTTTTGCTGGACAGCCTTCAGCTTCCACAGTCAACTTCCTTATGCTATTTGCTCCCAACTCTTCCTACCTGCAGTCACAAGATTTCAGTAGAGCAAAACGTCCACTTGATTTATCACCATTAGTTTATCATTACTATTTAGAGACAAAGTGGGTTTTTTACAGCAAAAGCGTTAAGTTCCTTTGGTGCAAAGGGCAGAAGAAACACGACTAAAAGTTAAGATCTGGAGAAGTGAACCACGGCTATGCTGCATAGCTTGTCTCACTGACCTGGGTTGTTTGGTTGGTTGTTTTTTGTTTGCTTGGTTTTTTCCCTTGCAATAGAGTCCATGCCAGTGCATGGTTTGTGTGAATGGGCGCTCTGTGCAGAAGAGGTTTTTTGAGTATGTAATTGTATGTGAGGGAGAGGCAAGGGCAGGAGCCATGTTCTAGACAGCTCAAAGCCACTCCTGTGCCACTTGCTGTGCAGCAGGTCCTGTGACAGGATGTGAAATGAGGCTGCTGGAAATTTAAGAGGTAAAGGCACCAATACAAGGTGCTGTTTTGCTTTCTCAGTTTTTCAAGGAAGTGTTTTCCAAATCATGAAGCCCCTCCACCATCACCCCTCCCACCACAACCTGAAAGCATCTTGATTCTGTTTTCCAAAACACAAGGGACACCTCAGGGTTCAGCAGGTTCTGCCAGTACAGCCCTCGGTGCCCCTGTCTCCCTGCCTGTCACCCTCGTTTTCATACTCAGCCACATAATTATTCTACTGTGGACAGCAAAATTGTTCCCATTCCTCCTGTACTTCTCTGGTTACCTTTTCTCTAAGCTGTGCAGGATCCACGTGAGGAGGCTGTGATCCTGTATCAGCTCATAGGCAGCTCTGGTGACACGGGCAGCACTTTGTAATACCTCCAGAATACAACTCTGAAAGAGAAAATGTAACTTGTTCTTCTACAGTCAGGATCTAATTATCTAACCTACAATTAGCAATTGGACTGGCACCTGATCACCTTCAAGGTGAAATGAACACCACCTGTCCTCAGCAATTCCAGGGAAGGAAAGACTTCCTTCAAAGCTTCCTACCACGGGTGCTACTCTTACAA
Source organism: Phylloscopus whistleri (assembly GCA_017589585.1). NCBI lineage: Eukaryota > Metazoa > Chordata > Aves > Passeriformes > Phylloscopidae > Phylloscopus > Phylloscopus whistleri. Next base: position 474,741 of record JADMLD010001533.1, on the reverse strand, counting down.
GAACCCTTTGGGTAGCAAGACAATTTTATTATTTTGTCCAAGGTTCTGGTATCTGAAATACTCAGGGTGGATGCTCCCAAGCCTGACAGCTCCTGGCACGTGAGTTTCCCTCCTGCTGAAGCACTGTTCAGGTAACAAATATGCTGGCTGGGGAATGGAGACCCCCAAAAAAGAAAAGGCCGTGACTGTAGGCACAAAAGCACGGCGCCCACGTGAGGCTCTGTGACAGCAGGAACCTGTTCCAGTTTCAGGGGATAAGGATGTCACTGCTTGAGACAGAAGCAATTATTTCCCCCTCCACACATACACAAAATCCACAGGGAACAGATTTTCAAGAGGGCAAAGGCAGAGTCAGCTTCTCCTTTCTGCTTTGTACTTGAGATCTCAAACCCATGCAGACTTCGGTGGTCTGGGGGTTTTTTTGGTGCTTTCTTTTGAAATTCTTACCTGGGAGCTCTCATCACACAAAGGACGTTGAAAACGGAAAGCAGGACCTGTAAGATGAAATCTGAGGATCCACTCACGCTCTGCTTTGTAATGGAAGCCACAAAGAAAAATACCACCACCAGACATTTGGACATTTCCAGATAATACCTGCTCCTAAGAGCACAGAACGCTGGTTCCTTGCCAGTGCCAGCTCAGGGCTTACTGCAGCTTGTTCTGGACATCTCAATTTCCATTCCTATCCAATTTCATCACTAACATCCATCAGAACAGTCAGTCTGCAGCCCAAACATGCAGTGGAAATGGAATTGCACAAGCTGCTGTTCCTAAAACACTTCAGTTGAACTCAACGTTACTAATCTAAACTCAGAAATGAAGGTAAGCTAGCTGGGGCAGAATATTCTGTTTGTTGTGCTCACAGAGCACGACTCACTGCGTGTCAGTATTGAGAAAACAACAAAAACCCCACAGAAATAGCATTTTTAATTCCTATAGGAAACACAAGAAATATGCCTCTAATTAACCACCGATGGGAGAAAGAGATTTCACTGCATTTTTATGGCTTTTTCCCATAAATTTCTGAAGAATTACTGGGTACACAAAATGGGACTCTTACCTCAAAATCAAAACTGTAGAAAAGCTGGAAAAAACCTGGTACTTTCCTCAGGTCCAGGTACTGGTGTGACAGAAGGGATCTGTTTACCCTCATGTCCATGTGCTCCTCTATCAAGAGAAAAAGCCAGCATCGTGAGGAGTACAACATTTCCAATTCACGGCCACGGACAACAGTAACTGGAAGCTGTGCTGTGCAGTGCTCCAAGCTGGAGAACAGCCCAGGAACTGCAGAAGGCCTTTGCTCTGAGGCTCATTATATTGCTGGCCATCCCTCCCCTTCTCTTCCCCAGAGTGAAAAGCTCAGTCAGGAGCGCACGAGCACAAAGCAGGCGAGCAGATCAACATTCCCCAAGGCTCTGGTTTCCACCCCAGCAGTGACACACGCTGCAAGTCCCAGTACCTGGCTTCAGGATCTGCTGTGCCACACGAGCAATGCAGAGGGACAGGGAGAAGGTGAACCTGAGGTTTGGCTGCCTGATTCCATCCTGCACAGCATCCAAGAGATACAGCGACTGCAAGAGCCCAGGGAGAGAAGCCTGAACCACAGCCCACAGGAACACAACGGGAGCATGAATACACAAACCAGCTTCTGGGACATTTCATAGCCCATATGGGTCAAATACCAATTCCATGGGGATTTCCATTCCTGCAAGCAAAATGCCCAAGAATTTCTAAAACACCTTTCCTACTTTCTCTGTCCATTGATTGTAACAGCAGGAAACACAAAGCCATTAGGGAGGGTCGCTCATCCAACACACTTCCAGGCGAAAAACCATTTCTGCCACTCTAGCAAAGCCACTGGATCCACTGTCTCAACCGACGGTAACTATTTAAATATTGTTTCAAGAATCCTAAGGGACACCAGCCTTGGAACTCTCAGCAAGTGCTCAGCTTGGTTACTTCAAGGGCTTTCCCCCCCAGGGAACTCTGCACTCCCAGCTTGAAACACCACTGTCGCTACAACAACTTGCACACACAGACGACACCAGGCTGCGAGTCCCCTGTTAGCGGCAGCTCCTCCCGGGCCGTGACCAGCACCGCCCCCCGCCCGCCCCCGTCCCCGCTCCCAGCCGGGACTCCAGCCAGAGCTGTGGGCAGCTGAAACTGTCCCCGGGAAGCCCTGCCCGGAAAACCGGGCCGTCCCCGTCCCGCCCCCGTCCCCCCGCCACCCCCAAACCCCTCGGCCTCCTCTCCCTGCTCACGTTTCTGACTCCCCACGCCTGCCGGAGGGCAGCGACCGCGGCGGCAGCATGCGGCGGCACGCGGTGACCGCAACGGCGGCGGCACGCGGACCACGCCCGGGGGGGCGGTGCTGGAGGGAGCTCGGAAGCGAGAGGCGGCCCCGCCCCTGCCTGTCGGCGCAGGTCCGGCTCCTGCCCGCCCGCAGCACGGCTGGAGTTACAGACCGTGTCTGCACACCTGGATACGCCGCGGAAAATTGCTCCCAGGCGGCGCCGTAGTCAGGGTAGAGCGCAGGCAGCCGGGTAGACGCACTAGGGGGCCTTGCATTTTTCCCGCCCTTTTTGCCGCCATCTTGGGAAGGTCAAGCACGTGGCGCCGAGCCGCCATACTGGGAAGGGCATCACGTGACTTCCGCCCTCACTCGCCGCCATCTTTGTTGCGGCTGAAGCCACTTCCGGCCGAGCCGCCATCTTTTTTTGTGGCACCGCTAAGGCCCCCTTGGCTGCTAACAAAGACGCCTGACTAAATTGACGGCTTGAACACGGCCGCGGCACAGCCGAGCCCACAGAACATGTCCACACACCCAGAAACACCACAAAAATTTTCATCTGGGCGGCGCTGCGGTCGGGGTTGCGCACAGGCAATCAGCTAGACGCCTTCGGGCTCTTTAGCTTTTCCCGCCCTTTTTTGCCGCCATACTGGGGAGGGCGTCACGTGACTTCCGCGCTCTCTCGCCGCCATCTTTGTTGCGGCTGAAGCCACTTCCGGCCGAGCCGCCATGTTTTTTGTGGCACCCCTAAGGCCCCCTTGGCTGCTAACAAAGACGCCTGACTAAATCGACAGCTTGAACACGGCCGCGGCACAGCCGAGCCCACAGAACATGTCCACACACCCGGAAACACCACAAAAAATTTCATCTGGGCGGCGCTGCTGTCGGGGTTGCGCACAGGCAATCAGCTAGACGCCTTCGGGGTCTTTAGCTTTTCCCGCCCTTTTTTGCCGCCATACTGGGGAGGGCGTCACGTGACTTCCGCCCTCACTCGCCGCCATCTTTGTTGCGGCTGAAGCCACTTCCGGCCGAGCCGCCATGTTTTTTGTGGCACCGCTAAGGCCCCCTTGGCTGCTAACAAAGACGCCTGACTAAATCGACAGCTTGAACACGGCCGCGGCACAGCCGAGCCCACAGAACATGTCCACACACCCGGAAACACCACAAAAAATTTCATCTGGGCGGCGCTGCGGTCGGGGTTGCGCACAGGCAATCAGCTAGACGCCTTCGGGGTCTTTAGCTTTTCCCGCCCTTTTTTGCCGCCATACTGGGGAGGGCGTCACGTGACTTCCGCCCTCACTCGCCGCCATCTTTGTTGCGGCTGAAGCCACTTCCGGCCGAGCCGCCATCTTTTTTTGTGGCACCCCTAAGGCCCCCTTGGCTGCTAACAAAGACGCCTGACTAAATCGACGGCTTGAACACGGCCGCGGCATAGCCGAGCCCACAGAACATGTCCACACACCCGGAAACACCACAAAAAATTTCATCTGGGCGGCGCTGCGGTGGGGGTTGCACACAGGCAATCAGCTAGACGCCTTCGGGGTCTTTAGCTTTTCCCGCCCTTTTTTGCCACCATACTGGGAAGGGCGTCACGTGACTTCCGCCCTCACTCGCCGCCATCTTTGTTGCGGCTGAAGCCACTTCCGGCCGAGCCGCCATCTTTTTTGAGGCACTCCTAAGGCCCCCCGGGCTCCACACAGAGGTGCCTGACTAAATCGATTGCCGGAACCCCTCGGTGGCACCTCTGAGCCCACAGACCATGTCCAAACACCTGGAAACACCTCAGAAAATCACGCTCAGACGGCGCTGCGGTCGGGTTTTTGCTCAGGCAGCTGGCTAGATGCCACCAGGGTCCTTGCTTTTTTCCCGCCCTTTTTGCCGCCATGCTTGGAATGTCGGGCCGTAGCAGCGCTCCCAAGCTCACAGTCCGGGGCTGCCACGAGCGTCGGGGTGGGCTCGGGGGAGTGCTGCAGTACCGCTTTCCGTCCACAAGGTGGCAGCGCTGCGCCCGCTCTCAGCCAGGGCTTGTCATGTGCATTGGGGACGGGCACGGGAGAGCGCTGCAGTACTCAACACTGACCACGAGATGGCAGCATTGTCCACGAGTTCACAGCCCGGCCCTAGCGCGCTTCGGGGATGGGCACGGGGGAGCGCTGCAGTACTCATCATTGACCACGAGATGGCAGCATTGTCCACGAGTTCACAGCCCGGGCCTAGCGCGCTCATCGGGGATGGGCACGGGAGAGCGCTGCAGTACCGCTCTCTGTCCACAAGGTGCCAGCACTGCCCCGGAGCTCAGCGCTGGGTCGGGGGCAGGCACGGAGCAGAGGCAAAAGAGGTGCCCAAAAATCCCATTCCAAAAATCCCTTAAATTAAATGCCACAAAAGTCTCCCAACCACAACTACAAGAACCCTGTCACCAATGAAATTCAAACCAAAAAAGCCTTTATTTTAGGCTATATTTCCAAATTTTTAATATTTTTTATTTTTATATTGATATTTATCATTACAATTTATCTTTTATACTCCTATTTATGTATATTATATCTCATAGAATATACGCAACATGTAATATGATATATTGTATTTATATTATTATTATTGTTTTGTTTCATATTTCTATTTTTATTATTTATATTTCCTATTTTTGTATTTTTTTAAGCTCGTGTTTGTTTATATTTTACAACAGTATTTTAAACTATATAAATTCATTAACCTAACACAGCAGAAGCACAATTAATTACAATTAAATTATCCTGGTTTTCCAAGGGGTAAAGCTTTAATTCTTATTAAAATAATATTGGCATATTTTCTCTTTTTGTGGGTTTTTTTCGGGGGGGGTGGTGTTTTTCAGGGGGTTTGCTTTTGGGTTTTTTTGTTTGCTTTCTTTTGGATTTCTCTGTTAGTAAACAATGAGCTTGGGAGAGTTACAACATCAAATGGCTACTTGGTTTTATTGCCATCTCTGAAATACACCTCGACATCAAGTTACTGCTGCTGATACTGTACATGGGTAGAATGAGATCTGGTGGGGGTTCCAAAGAAAAAAATGGCACCATCTCCGTCCAGGTTTTTTAATGGAGCAGAAAATACAGAGGTTTTGCTAACTGCACTCTCAACTCTATCCACAGATACACCTGCCACACTGCAGCAGCAGGCTTCCCTTGCTATGGTTAGAGACTCCTCTTCTCCTGCAGGTGCCCAAGGCTGGAATTGGGACGACACCTCCAAAATCCCATATGCCTGATGTTCATAACTCCTAAGGGAATTCCCCAGCAATCATAGCCTTCATTTACAATTTTGCCTTTGGAATCACTTACTAACTTGTCTTTCTGTGTTTCAAACATTCATTGAGAGTTCAGGAGCTGGGTTGGCTTGTTTCTGATTTAACTGACAAGCCCAGGCTAAATCCAAATGCCCAGATTGACAGGGAAACATGCAGGCAGTTTATAAATACTCCCCTTCCCTGCACATCCCCAGAGCAGATTTTCTGCCTCCTTTCTTCCCAACAGCACCTCTTCCCACCAGCACAAATCCCACCTCTCAGCCACAAACCAAACAGAAATCTACTACAGGTGTTGGCTTTGAAAGTAAAATTCTTAGTACATCAGGCTACATGATTAAAACATATACGTGCATTGATGGCCATTGAGGGAAAGCTTTGCAGTGGAGAAAATAGCCATTTTGGTACCATGCTTTCATAGACCTTCAGAAAAAGCAGAATTAGCACCAAGTCCTAAGACCCCTGCTGAGGAACCCAGCCCTCCTTGGGACACCCAATGCAGCAGACACTGAAAAAGGAGGGGAAAAATCAAGCTTGGAGTGGAAAAAGAGAGCATAAATATACCAGCCTTTAAAAAAAGCCTTTACACAGCAACAGTGGAAACCAGTCACATTTACTCTTTTCCTTGCTTTTTGTGATGACATAAATATGAAATAAAAACATATTAAATACAAGGCAGAGCTAGGATTTTAGAAGTCTTCATTTTGGCAGTCTGGATGACAAACATCTCTTCCAGGGCTGTGACAGGCTTCGGGGGCAGGCAGGGAACAGAGGCAGAAGCTGCCAGAGAGCCCTTTCTATTCCCTTCAGCCCCAGCAAGCTGTTCTTACGGTTTTAAGGCACTTGATCGGTTCATTCCTAGATAAAAACATCATAGCATTATTTTCAAAAATACTACCCATCTCCAGTCAGTCTCCTACATTCCTGTATACAATAGAGTGGATAGAGAGAGGGTTTCTTTCCAAAAGAATTTAAAGATAAATTCCTATTCTTTGGAAATACCTGTAAAAACAAAAAACTGGACAGTTTTTAGTATTCTACAACCACCCATGCCTGTGAATTTGCTGGCAGCTTTGGGTCCTTCTGGGAGAGGGCACCCAGCATGACCCCTCCTCATTCCCCACTGAGCTGTTCCTCCACCGCTGAGTGGTGGCCCCAAATGGTGCCCCAAATGACATCAGAGTCCCCGAGTCTGCACCCCCTCCCCCTCAGCCTTTTTTCCTCACTCCTAAAGAAAGCACAGAGCGAGTTAAACTGCCCTGGGCAGCACGCGGCGCTTTATTCCAGCCCTTTCCACGTGTACATCCCCCCAAAAAGGGACACTGCTGCAACAAGAAAGGGGGGCAGCCCCCAGAAGGCCTGAAGTTCCTCGCCAGTCCCGCTGTCAAGGGCCACCGGCAGCCCCACGGCACGGAGGCAGCGTGGCCCGGGACGCTGCCGCGGCTCCGGCTCAGGCTCCGCTCCGTTCCTGCCCTCGGGCCAGCGGCAGCAGGTGGCTCCTCCCTTTCCTACGACACTGCTGCTGCTGTCCCCGGAGAGGCTGCAGGACCGGCATCTCGATCTGCGCTCACGGACCCATCCGGCAGTGGGATGGGAGCACCAGGGACAGACGACGAGAGGCAGAAAGAGGGGGTGGGAGCAGAGAGGACACCGGAAGAAGGTGCAGGACAAAAATGATTAAAAAAACCCCAAATCAAACCACAACTGGGATGGGCAGCACGACAGAGGGGGATAAAATAAGAACAGGCACAGGGAACGGCACACAAGGATCCAGTGGGAAACAATGGCACAGGGAGCACCACAGGAGCACCAAGAATAAAACAGGAACACGAGTGAGGCATGGAGAAGGACAGAGAAAAAGAGCGAAGACAGAGGGATACAAAGAGGGAAACAAGGACAAAGAGAGGCAATGACCACGGCACATGCCGGTGGGGGAAAGATGGGCGAGGCGTGGCGCAGGAATGGAGACGGAGAGAGAGGCACAGCCAGCAGGGCAGAGACTTACCAAGAGAAGGGTACAATGAGCTCGAAGGACTGGGCAGCAGGCGCAGATAGGTACAGGGCCAAAGGACAGCAAGAGGGACAAAGAAATACAGTCATGGTGCAGGACAAAGGAAAAAGGAGAGGAAGAAAGAAGCAGAAATAAAGATGCAGGCAGGAAGTGGGACAGAGAGAGAGAGACAAAAAGCAGGACAGAACAGGGAGAGGGATTGAGTTATATATATTAAATAAATATTGAGTATTTATTTCATAAAAGAAAAACAAGATCAAGAGAGAGTGAAGTAGTGAAAGGGAATGGGATGGGGAGCACACAAGACAAGAAAGGAACACAAACGACACACCAGACAAGAGAGAAGGGGTGGAAAGTTGCAAACTATCAGGGTCCAGTCTGAACAAATCTCATTGCTAACTGGTATGCAGCTCTGTTTCATCATCTCAGGAGTGCTTTTCTGCCTGTGCAGTTCTTAAAAATACACACACATACATCAAAATAGGAAAGGCTGAAAGAAAAACAGGAACAAACCCCAGGACTAATTATTAGAGAGTGTGGCTGATGAATGTGTCAAAAAACCACCAGCTGGAACAGAACTGGTTACTGTCACGGCTTGGCCTGGGACTTATTAATTAACATCTGTCTATCGGCAGGGCCATAAAGCCCCTGGTAAAACATGAAGTGAAAGCTGAATGGTTGATATACTCCAGCTTTGGTGCTGCTCAGCCCTAATCCTAGCCTGTGCACCAATGAACAAAAAAGGTTTCATGTCCAAACCTTTTCTCAGGGAAATTTCACCTTTATCTGTTCTCTTCCCTTCCTGGTATCTTCGTGTGATTGGAATGAACATGACGAGAGGCTTCTCTGTTGCAGGTTCTTTGGAAATCCTACAGCGACTTTGAGACTGAGCAAGAGGAGTATGAGAAAACCCCGAACCTTTACTGCCAACTAACATCAAACTCTTCTCCGGAGAAGAGATAACAACTTGTTTAAACACGTCCACATTCCTTCAGGTTTTAGTATGATCTGTTTCCTGGCATTGTGGAGAAGTGTTTTGCACAGCACATGAATAAAATGGTCTCATTTTCAGAAGACACAATTGAATGAGGACAACAAAAACTGCTTTGAGGCAATTTGGACACACGTTTCCCTTTTTGCAATCTGAGCTTCCTTTCGTGTCACGCCTGAAATTCTGAGTTCCTTAGTACTCCGCCCCCGTCCTTCCCTCTCCTCTCAGCACTGCTCTAAAATGATGAAAATGATATAATTAATTGTCAAAAAGAATTGCGTTCCTCATAGAAGGCAAATGCTTTTATTCCAGGTATGTTGGGGGAGGGGGGGAACCCATAAAGGATATGGTCTTCCATTACTGAGTGTAATTTAGACTAGGAATTAAAAACATAACACCATGTGAAAAGACAGTACTAATATTGTGGAAAAAACCAGAATCATCTTGCAATCACAAAAATTAGAACAACAGCCTACATTACATGTTACTCTTGCTCATCATTTTTTACAGGTGTGGGACAACTGGCTTCATACTTTTTCTTCAGGGCTTTCAAATATACACGCAAACTGTCAGGGTCCAGTCGAGAATTTCTGGCAGTCTGAACCAATCTCATTGCTAACTGGTATGCAGCTCTCTGTTTCATCATCTCAGGAGTGCTTTTCTGCCTGTGCTGTTCGTAAAAATATACATACATTAAAATAGGAAATAAATTATGTTCTATTCTAAAAATACCAGTATTAGCTATTTTTCAGCCCGCTTTTGATCTCACAATTCTTGGTTTGCATACAAACATTACATCCAATAGTCCTTCACCCTAAGGGTCATTTTGTGTTGTCAGCTAACAGGGACTTTCAGTATAATCTTTCAGAACTGGTTTCAGAAATACAAAGTTTCATGAAATCTGTTTTCACTAAAACATACACCACACTTATCTTGTACCCTTTCAGAAACTGAAAATACATTTGAGTTGTATAAAAACTGTGAAATACAGCATTATGATTTTCTACTACATACCAAAATTTGTTTTGCAATGTGATTTGTGATTTCCTTTGCATCCAAAATTATGGATGATGGTAGGGAGGACACTTCTGCAGCTTTTAGTCCTAAACACATAAAACACAAATCATGATTTTTAATGTAATTTTTATCCCCACCTGCCATTTTATGTCTTCCAGAATTAACTCAGCCTGTTTTGCTAAGGGGTAAAGATTTAATTTTTATTAAAGTAATTTTGGTATATTTTCTCTTTGTGTAGTTTTTTGTTTGTTTGTGGGGTGTTTGGGGTTTTTTTGTTGTTGTTGGGTTTTTTATTATTTTTTTTTATTTTTGTTAATAAACAATAAGGTTCAGAGAGTTACAAAATAAGATGTCTACTTTGTTTTAATGCTATCTCTGAAATACACCTCGGCATCAAGTTACTGCTGGTAATACTGTAAATGGGTAAAATGAGACATATTAGGGGGTTAAAAAGAAAAAAAATGGCACCATGGTGTTTACAGCTTTCTCGGTTCAGTTTTTTAATTTGACAGAAAATACAGAGGTTTTGCTAACTAGACTCTCAATTATATCTAGATGTCTAGTGGACATGGATGTCATTTTTCAACTTCTTTGTTGCCAACATGCAAATTTCCACATACTTGGGGTAAAAAAGAGATGTAAATATTTTTTCTTGCCCTAACATGATTTTTTAACTTTTTCCTATGTCTGTATCCCTGGAAAGTCTTTGGTTCATTGGGTGGTTTAATACTGCAGGTTCAAAAATGAAAAAGGGTCATGGAAGAGCCCTTGCACCCTTTTTTACAATGTGACTTTGCTCAAGTAAGGTAAAGCCAAGACATGAACACTGAGTTTCTAAAGGTCTCCTGTTCTCAGAGATTACTCTGTAAACATGCAATTCTTTGGAGTTAGTGGTAGCGTAGCATCTAAAATTGAGCTTGTGCTGCCCAAGTTAAACAAACTTATTCTGAAATTTCAATCAAGAAAAGTTTTAAGTCCTATTACTTGAAGTTTAACTGGAATAATTTCTAGTCTTAGGTTACAAATAGCTTGCAAAAGTCGTGTAGCTAATTTCCTCTTGATTAAATGCTACCTAAATCGAGGAATCAACATCCGAATCTAGTATTTGGAAACATGCAGATTTCTTTAAATCTTTGTCACTCACTCTTTTCTTTATTGACCCACAATTAATCAATCTATACAATCTACACTGTAATTTATTCTAAAGTTAAAAGAGAAGTAAATCCACTTTTCAGAGAACACTGATGCTTTTGTAGACATATTCAAAATTGTCTTAGCCTAATATACTGTAAAATTCCTCTCCTGTTTTAATGAAACTTGATTCCTTTTTGCTAATCAAAAAGGACCAACCTGCTGTTAACCAGTCATATCACTGCTTATGGCAGACACATCTTTAAGTCTCTCCAGAAGATTCGTTCATTTCTGTAAATGCAGATTAAATGAAGTCAAGTAGCATTGGCTCAGAATGACTCAACTCAAACAGACATGAACCAACATCAGTAAGGTTTTTTTCATGACAAAAACATCATGTAAATTCTTCCTATTACCTGAAACTAATATCTCACTACGTGATTATTTAAAACACACAATTATTTAGAACAAATTATTGATCTGGAGATCTCTGTATCTCTCTCTTTGAGAGAGACACAAACTCAAGAGAAATCTATCATCAGAAAAAATACTGTTAAATGCCTAATTACTGAAATAGCATCTTGTGTAACTTTGGCCAACTGTAAGTCACAGTGGAATCCATTACCGTAGTTCTTTTCCTCTGTGTATCCTTTAGAAAGCGTGTAAGTGTAAGCAATTTTCTCCTTATTTCCAGCACTGCTTCTCACATGTTGTACTTCAAAATGGTAGTTTTCCACGTTGGGATATAAAGCGTCTATATGACATAGTTCCAGGAAATGTGTAGCAAACAGTGTAAATGCCTAAATAAGGAAACAAGAAAGAAAATTGATTTTGACAATGATCCAGAAATAATTATAATAAATAAGAAAAAATAAATCATCTCACAGATGTCCAGGTTTTTCTCCAAAATACTGAAAAGCTGTCTTTACATTACTGAAGCAAATAAAAATCCTTCAGGGATGTGTTCTACCACTGGCAAGTACATCTTTTCCAACTGGGGATTCTCCTGCTCATTTCTCAATGGAAAGAAAACAATATCAGAAACAAAAGAAAATCCATGATGCTTACAAAATCTGACTGGTGTGGATTGGAATGATTGTCAAATGGCAGCTTAATTCTCTCAAGGAATTCATAATCAAAAGTACAAATGACAGAAAATTTCTGAGCTTTTCAAACCCAAAAAAACCCAAAAAGTACTCTGAATAAACTCTGAGGAGAAACAAACACCTGCACACTCAAAAGGTATGTAACAGCCACCTGAGGTTGATCACATGACTAGCAATAGAGGTGGAATTTACAATCCATCTAAAATTGTCTTCCACTTTTCTAAACAAGTTTATAACCTCTGTGACCAATTCATACGTTGTGCAGAACTACCATTGTACTTTGGAAAGTAACCACCAGGTAAAGAGGTTCACTTTTAACAGTCAAGCATAAAGCAAAACTTAAACTAAAGTAAATAAGCAAAACTAAACAGACTGGGTGGAAAAATATTATGACCAGAGTACTGGTTTTACATTGACTAGAGTTAGTTTTCTTCATAGTAGCTTGTGTTACACTGTTTTGGATTTGTGATCAAGACAGTACCAATAACTCACCCATGTTTTAGCCACTGCAGAGCAGCGTTCACACAGCACCAAAGGCTGTTCTGCTCCTCACCCTTTCCCACCAGCAAGCAGGCTGAGGGTGCTAATGGAGCTGGGAAGGGACACAGCCAGAATGGCTGACCCAAACTGACCCCAGGGATATCTCACACCATACTACACCACCACAATAAAAACTGCGAGGAAGGAGGAGGAAGGAGGGACATTTGGCGTTCTGGTAACAGTCACTGTGAGGAAACATGGCGTTGCAGGAAACGACTGAACATCTGCCTGCTGATAGGAAGCAGCAAATGAATTCCTTATTTTGCTTCTGCATGTGGCTTTCTTTACTTACTAAACTGTCTTCATCTCAGCCCACAAGTTCTTGTACTTTTACCTTGCTGATCTCTCCCCCACCTCACTATGGGGAGCAAGCGAGCAGCTAGGTGGTGTTCAGCAGCCGACTGGGGCTAAATCACAAGCAGTGAACAGAACTGCAGCTTATGTCAGCATGTTTCCTCTATCACTGTAATTCTTACTATACACCGGTTAGGAAAAATACCATATTTTAGCCAAGAAATCTTTGCAAATTATGAGAAAATACTGTATTTACTTTCAGGATGACAAAACAATTCTAAGGCTTAAATTTCTTTCAAAACAGAATTACCTTTAAGTTCAACAGATATTCACAGGCAGCGTAACAAATGCCAATACCTTCTTCGGCACTGGTACCTCTGCCAAGTTCATCAATAATGATGAGGGATTTATCATTAGCATTTTGTATTATGTATGTTACCTAGAAAAATATTCAAAGTGTTATCCTATGTATTTTATTTAAAAAGGAGTTTTTTGTTATTCAGATGGAACATAATGCAGAAATTTTTAAAAAATCTCTTGAGATACAGCAATTTTACTTTTTCAAAGCTTTTAAATAGCTGTCAATTCTAATCAAGCAAAGACTCACACTAGAGCACTCTTTCTCTTTGCCACTGAACTTACCCTCAAAATGATATCAGTTTGTGAGAAGAAATTCAGAGAGCTTAGGCCCCTACAAATGATAAAAAAGTCTAAGCAAACCCAAAAATGTTGAAAGTACTACCCAACAAAGCAGTGATTTTTACTCACACTGGAATATCTTTCTATTTAAGAGGGTTTCTATGGTTTATCATAAAAGGGATGAACGGTGAGTTTTTGACTGTTTTTCAAAGTGCAAAGTTTCCACACTCTTTCAGTGGAAATATATTAGTACAATTCCTATTAGCTTAACAGTAAAAATGGGCCTTGGACCTACATATCTATATTTCATACCTCTTTCATTTCCTTCATGAATGTTGATGCATTTGTTTCAATATCATCATCCATACCTATTCTGGTAAAAATCTGCTCTGCGATTCGAAAAGAACAATACTCTGCTGGGACATAAGAACCTACAAAGCAAGTAAAATACAAGTTTCTCTCATCACTATGACATTTGCCTGAATATGTCACTGGGAAAAAAATTACTTTTACACCTGGTTTTTGTGCACAGCAGAGAATTCATCTTACTTGATAAAGTTTGGTAAGAATTATAAGAAAAAAGTTATTATATAGATATGATAATTAAAGAAGTTTATCAGTGGAACTTGTAAGAAAGCATATGCCTGAAGCTGTTGGTCGGTCTAAAGGGATGCAGAAAAAACAATGAACTCTAGGATTGTTTTACATTTCTGTGACCACCGATTTACTAATCCCGAGAATCCCAAAATCAAGATTATGTTGCCTTTATCAGACTTCAAAGCATAGTAGTTTTACTGAATAGGAAAGAACAGGAACCTTTTGCCAAAAACTTCACAGTCTGCTTTATTCATATTAAACTCATGTTTTTGAGAGCAATTTCTCAAGAACTTGCAGTTATTGGGGACTGAAGCCACAAACGCATGATGGATAAATTTTATTCACCATTGCTAACTAGCTTCATTCTACAGAGTTAGGTCTTCGACTTGTGCTACCAGACTTACTTTTAAGAAAAAAGTCATGAGGAATTCCTGAATATAGGAGTGAGTCTCAGTTAGACTTTACAAACACTCGGTTTTCTTTTATAACTTTAGTAACAGAACCTTGCCGTATTTGTTACTACTTTTATTTGAAGTAGTTGATTATTTATCTATTCATTGTATTTGTCTGGAAACATGTTTCTCTATGTAATTTAGGTATGCTCAAGGTCACGTGTTTCTTTTGGATGTCTAACACACGTGTCTGACCAGCATACTTGAAGGACACTCACTACCAATCTAAGCATAAAGTGCTAGATTGGGTTATGGTGCACCAAAGAACTAGGAAATGCAACTGTGGTCCTCTGAAGCTAGACTGGGGAGGCTTCAATACACACAGATGGGGGGGCCCCGTAAGTTTCCGATGGCAGATGAAAAACCTTACGGTCGCCTCTGTCAGCAACACAAGGGCTGACAGAAGAAAATGGGCTACAAATCACCTGTTAATATTTTATTTAGATATAATGTTATTCTGGAAGCTAAATCATTCAACTTTATAAATATTTTTAATGGTGGGGGGGGGGAATGTGCTGCAGAAGATGATTAATATTGTACACTCTTACTCACCAATCTGTGCCATAATTTGACAGAGAGCAATTTGTTTCAGGTATGTTGATTTTCCACTCATATTTGGTCCTGTAATAATGACAAAATTGTTGCCCTCTGTCAGGTACGTGTTGTTAGACACAGGTTTTTCCATAGCTATCTTTTCAAGAATGGGATGCCATCCCTGCTTGATTGCTAAAGTATCGGTAAATTCTGGACGAACTAAATGAGAAAGAAAGATGTAAAACACTGAGAAGTTAGTGTGGGAACATTTACATTATTAAACTAGTATGTTTTGAAATAAAGTTAATTTAATTCTTCCAGAGCAGAGCTCTTGGGAAGAATTACCAGCCACCTTCAGTACAGATTCTGATTACCATGCAAGCATGATTTAAGACTACAGAAAGAAACCTATAACTAAAACTTTATTTCTAAATTAAAGCTCCGTAGTTTTGTTCCCTAGTAAGTAGGGCTGGACTTTAGTAATAAAAATGCAAAGAGCCAAAGTATGTTTATAAAGTACAAGGGTTGTGGACTCCTGTTACTTCTACATATGTACCCTGTATTTGCATGGTAAACAAGAAAGCAGCATTCCTTCGATTTTTGTTATACGTTATCATCTCCATTGTTTGGGAATGTACCATGCCTACGAAGGTCCATTTGATGCTGGAACTATCTCTGTGGATTTCTGTCAGAGTACAGTTATTTTCTGAACTGATTACTCCTCTTTGTCTACCAGCATTAATGGAACAGAAAAAAGCATAAACAGAGAAATGTCCATACACTTCATGTTTTTGAACAAAATATGCTTAAACTGTCCATTTTGAGAAGAGTGACCGGGAAGGCTTACGGCAGCTAACTAGCAGAATTTAATTCCGATGAATGGAAGCAGAAAGAACATCAGTATAAAACTGACAAAGACAGACCAGAGACACTCACCTAAAGACTACTGAGACACAGAAAAAGAAATGGAACCAGACGAAACAGCCTGGTTATTCTCTATCAGAAAGGTCTTTATCTGGCCCAAAACAGAATCAAAGAAGAAACTTACCATAATCGGAAAGAGTGCAGGCATGGGCAAATGAAAGCAGCATATCCAGCATAGACACAATGTCGGACAGCTTGTATAAGCAATGAATGTGTTCATAGATCTCATTCAGTAGTTTACACACTATTCTGAAGTAAGACACTGATTTAGCTGTTGCACGGCACATCTTGTCACTTTATACAACTTACAGAAATAAAGGAACTATAATGTCCATACTGCATACATTAGGATAAAAGGTCACTCATAAATCGCAATCATGTCTACCAGATGTGAGCAAATGTATAAATTTCTTTGAAGTAAATTAAGATCTTGTACCATCATCTCAGCTAACATTCTGCTGATCAGACACGAGACACATACCTCAAATACCAACAGCTCATATGAAAGCTTCACACAGAGAATGAACTAAAAATATAGCTATGGGATCAAGTATGTTCTATTAACATGTGAAATGCAACTCTAATTCCCTTAGACTTTCATGTTAAAAGACCCTACATGATTGCTAGAAAGAATTTCCATGCAACTGACAGGTAACCTTACACTTACTAAGTTGTGAATCAGAAAGGAGAGCATCATGACATGCAGCAAGGACAAGATACAGAAATAGACAGTTCTACTCTAAATATAAAGAACCAACTAAAAGTAACAATTCTGCATTACTGATGCAAAAGTAATGCATTAACTGTGCCATTTTGTGCAGATAATTCACTTATAATATTTTTACACTTCTATTAATAAATGCCAATATATTTGCAATCATGTTTAATACAATACACAATTTATGGGGGGGGGTTTTGTCTCAAGAAGTATACTTGAACAGTGTTGCTTTAGACTATTTCTGTAAGTAGCCATAACTTAACAGAAAGATACCTTTAAAACCCCATGTAATTAGCTGATAATTGAAGAAAATAAACGTACTTAGCAAATATTAAATAGTTCTAACAGGTCTTACAAGTAGGTCATGTGATATATTTCTCTCAGGGACTCCTGACATCTTTCATTCATTTTTATTAAATCTGCTGAAGTGAAGCTATATGTGTTTTTCATTTTCGTGATCTATGGGGAATTGAAACCAACAATAAGAGCTTGCCTTATTATCAGAAGGAAAAACAGCTTCTAAAAACCAAATTGGGAACCATATGGGGAAATAAAAGAGAAAAAACAATGCCCAGTTTCATTTTTACTATGTAATAGTTTATGAAAATTCCACTTAACATAACAATTAGCAAGATATACAGCTTTATTCTTACACAAAACATAATTGCATGTACTTGCACACTTTTGATTATATAACTGAATATAGGGTAGTTATAAAAACATCCCAATTAAAACTTCATTTACTTCTAAATATCTTCACTGAAATTATTTTTATTGCTGTTTACTGTATAATATGTACTTTATTAATGCATTACATATTGTAAATAAAGTATATAAATATATTACGCTAAAACATATTTTGCACGGATACCTTTGTAAATTCTGAAGGAAGTTGGCCATTAGGTAATGTTGAACAATCAGCATTCATCTGGATAAAAAATCCACGAGCAGAGCTGAAACTTGTTTTCATTGGTAGGCTGTACTTTTCTGCAAGTTGCGTTATCATACCTACATACCACATGCAAAGATTTAACCCAAATTATACACATTCATGTACGCCCTCCTTCCCCACCCCCACCTTGTGCAGGTACAAAGATGGAAACTGTTAATGGAAGGTTTCAGAAATACAAGCCCACTACTATCTGTATTTTTCACTATGTATGAATGTGGGATTAGAATAAAACAGGAAGACTTACTAAAGTTTCTGATGCTCTTTTATGTTTCTGACTATAGGCTAAACTAGGATGGTCCTTTAGCTATAAATCAACAGTTTATACTAAAAAAAGGAAAACAGTTTCAGAAGAATTTTTTTTTCTTCTATTTTGACAGAATGATAAACAGGAAGGTTACTAAAACAAAATAATGCACATCATGCTAAAACTCCTTTTGTTCCTATTTTCTGACTCTTAATACCTTAGTCCACAGATAGATCAAGACTGCCTAAAACATAAAGAACAAAGAACTCAGATATTTTAAATGAAGAAGCTAAACCAAAGATTTACATGTTTTATGCAGGATGTTTTAGGTGGAGTAATTCTATTCTATTACTTCAACGTTTTTGCACTTTAAGAGGACAAGGACTAACAGAGCTTTGAATATAGGAATCACCATATAATTATTCAATTTTATTAAAATAAAACTGAGATTTTATCCAGAAATTGAGAATCTCAGTTGCTTATCAATGACAATCAATTCATACCAATACTAAACACATTTTACATATGAGAAGGTTATAACACATATAATTAGATGGCTTCTGCATGTCAAGTGCAATGTACTTTGAACTCCAAATAAATACAAATTTTAGTTTAGAAATACCTGCTATGTCATCAACAATTTCTGTGTATGTTCTACGAGCTATGTCTAGGAATTCACTGATGTTAGGCTTAATAGCGTAGCACTTCTGGGTCCTCATACTCAGACATCCTTTTGTGTATCTTGTATCATCATTAATTACAGTTGTAATCTTTTCAAGTATAATTCCAAATCTGCAATATCAGTTACATCACTAATTATATACATAGTACTTTATGATTGTTACTTGCAGTATCATCCCCAAATTACAAGTAGCAGTATTGCAAATAAGTGAAGCTAGATTTAAACTTTCTACTGTTAAAACAAAACACTACATTTCATTTCTATTTTCACCTCAGAATGAACAGTTGACTGTACCAAAGTCTGACTAAAAATACTATTCACGTCTTTGGGAGATATAAATTATTTCTCAAATATACTTTTTTTTTTTTTTTCAAATACACAATACTTGATTTTTGCATTATTATGGAGACTCTAGGAAACCACGCTTGTCTTTTCAGAATTATTTCTAAGGGAGTTCAGTTCTGCAGCAACTCCGTTACCACAGCTAGCTCTCTTGCTTTTATCCCTGTATTCATTGGTTGAAAATTAGATTTTCTGACAATTAAACTCAGCTTTAATTGAAAGAATTGAGCTATACCCATAACTATAAACAAGCAAAGATGCAACACCTTTTATCTTACAGGCACTTTTGAGATGAGAGTTTCTAACACAGTAGCTAAGTATTATGAGAAGTACCTTGTATCTTCAAGAGAATTGTAATAAGCCTTTAGCAGCTGTGTGTTGCAGTTTCTTAAAGCAGCCTGTTGAAGATTAAAATATGGATATGGCAGTTACTTTGTTTTGCAGCCTTTTTAAAGGACTGAAAGTTTTCAGATTCAGTGAGGCTAATCAGCAGTTGTGTAAATAGTCTGTGGAATCTGAGCAGGAGTTTCAGTTACATGTTTGTTATATAATCAATTATTCAGGTAATGGTGGGAATCCTGCTCTTCACAGTATAGACACAAATGCATATTTCCAATTGGTGTTAAGAATCAACGTACTATGTTGGCAGTACTGTGTTCTGTAATTGTATTCTTTTTTTACTTTATCGATCCCTTCTGACTTGAGATAGTCTATGAAATTTAATAAACGGCACTTCATAAAAATAAGGACAAAATAGTCTGTACTTTATTTAAAAAAAAAACAAACCAAAAAGAATAAAGACCACTTACTTTCAGAGGCTCCACAAGTTCTAAGGTATGCTTCAGGTAGATTAAATTAGTTATTTTTGATTCAGCAGTTTTAACCTGTTGAAAAATATTGGAGGTGTCTGTATGACTGTTCTAAAAAGTACTTAAGAGATAGTAGAACTCATATTCTTAACAGTAACAGGCTTAGACATTCAATGAAAATTCCTGAAACACCTCATAAGCTCACTTTGACAGCTTTGTGTCTGCACAAAAAATGTTTACCTAAATTTTACACTGCCTGCTGTGATAGTTTGTCCATCAATAGTTCAGATTTTCCTATGTTTGAACTGATAATGACTGACTCCAAGAACACCTTGTGAAAACTTTTCATCTTCTATGTATAGTTAACTCTGTACAAGCTCTACACAATTTTTGTATACTTTTTCAAAGCAAATACATTATGTATTATAATGGAGCACATAACCTTTTTCCATTAATGCTGTTAAACACAACATAACCCAGTTTGGTTGATTTCTCTTTGGTTAATATACATACATCCTTAAACATCTGCTCATATGGTAATAAAAAAATCCAGTAAATATTTCAAAATTTTTCTCACAATGATGACTGTTCTTCAGAATCTTTCATTCACAGAAACCCCTGACCTTGTTTTCTATGCCCCATTAACACTCATGATAAAGAATTTTGCTGCTGACATTAGGGCATAGCATATGCAGTACACATGCATTGTGCAACAGGATTTTAAGGAAATAAGACAGATAAACACAGATTGCACACGAACATTTGAGCATGACCCCATGTGAAATCTTTTCTCATTCATATATAGTATCTCTTTACTCTTGTGACTGAGGGCATCTCTTATCTTAGAGTCATATAAAGGTGGGGTTTTTTGTAAAAGATAGAACTAAACAGTGCTAAATGCACAAATGGAAGAATACTAATCTCCAAATAAATATGGGCTCTCAGTCCCATGAAGGAATCAGAAATCAAAAGAACTGATGTGGTCATACATAAAAAAGTGGTAGTGGAATGGATCTTTGACTAACTAGTTCTTACAGGAATCTTAACTAAACTAGGGTTAAAAGTGAATCTCTGCACACGATACACTTAAGCCCAAAGGCAGTGAATGATTTCATCACCGACATGATTTTTCAAGTACCACATCTCAGCTAGACTGGATCAAGCACAGTTTTTGAAGTGTAAGGCTTTTGTCCCTTGGAGTCCCCTTGAAGTGCCAGATATTATTTATGTAATAAATATGAATGTTTTTTCTTAAAAAGACAGTCCCTCCCAGAAACTCATGCTTTTCCTAACTACTTTGTAACTGCATGACACAACCTGGAGAGAGAGCAGTTATTAAAAAGAAGTTGTCCTTTCCAAACCTATAAAGTACTAGAATTGTCTGCCCGGGGAGGTGGTGGAATCACCATCTCTGGATGTGTTTAAAGAATGACTGGATGTGGCACTCAGTGCCATAGATTAGTTGATGTGTTAGGACATGGGTTGGACTGGATGATCTTGAAGGTCTCTTCCAACCTAGTGATTCTGTGATTCTGTGTGACTGACAGCCTCCTTAGGATCAAAGAATGCTCATCCTGAACATACCACTGATACATTTAGTAACTGAAACTTCTCAGATGTAGTTACATTTAGTAACTAAGGCTTCTCAGATGTGCATCTCATCTCCTGACTAGTGGAAGGTTTAAATGAAAACTTTTATGGAGAGTAGGAATTAAACATACTGAATTACCTAATCTAGCATTTGATAGAAGCAACTGAGCTAGCACTTGAATAAACATGTCTGTTGCATGAATACTAAGCTCTGCTATACTGGAACCAGTCAAGGGTGAAAACGCTGCAGTAAAAATGTTTGGTGTGCATGGTCCTATGCATACATAAAAGCATCGTATGTGACAGTTTTAGTCATACACATGAACTCATGAATTCATGTTACACATTTCTACAAGGAAAGCTGGGAGGAATAAGCATTCTGGGTTTTGATTATGACATTAAAGAGATTTATTTGCATTTATTACTGTCCTGTTTGAGTCTGTGCCTGATTTCTTTAACTAGAATTAGACAAATCCTTTATCTAAGCAGGTAAATCAGCAAGTGAGAAGGCACTGAGAGGTGAAAGAGTTGTGAGTATCTAAGATGCTGGCACACAAGCATAAACATAAGAAATCATCAAAAGCAGTAGCAGAAATATCCAACTCAAGTACAGTAGGTAAATGTAACTTTTAACACCATGGTTTCAGTATGCTCAGTGGAAACAAAGTTGAGGTTCAATAACCACAAGCTCACTGTAGTTAACTGTTGGGTCTGCTCTCAACCAAGATTCACTGATGAATTATGTGTATTTATTCAATTTTGATATTTTTATTACATGTGTTAACATACAGACTGATATATGAGGCAAGATCTGATGAAAAAATAAACCTGCTTTTAGACATAACAGTCACTAGGCTAGGACTGTAAGTCACTAAACACTTTTTTCATTTATGCTGATAGAAAGAAAATTCCTCTCATCTGAGTACTGTTGAAGAAAATATACACTTATAAAGAATAAAGGTGGGGAGTGATGAAAGAGTAAACATTTTCAGAAGTATATTTGCATAAATTAAGATGAATTACAGACATCACATTTATATATTGCATGTTATAGACAGATAATTGCTTTTCCAAGGTGTATTGTGAAACATACTGTATTCTCCTTTGGAATCTGTATCAAAACTGAAAGTAGTTGTTCTGTATCCAGGAATTTTGAGATAACTGTAAAACAAAAGTATACACATCAGAAATTAAACTGAAAATATAAGAAGATGTATTTTCTTTGAAAGCACACAATTACTTAGCTATACTAATGCTAATCTTTTCCTTACATTCTATTGTCACAAAGTACTTACAGGGTAAAAACTTTTTATTAGCTTAAAAAGAGCTAATATCGGAAGTATTTTGTCATAACTATACTTATGACTTACTATACATAAGCATGCAGTGATTATTGCATAGGTAGACATCTGTCAATTCAGAAATACTTTTGTTTCTTAGATTGAATCATATTTCACTTGTGACACAGATAAAGATTATATGATCCAGTTTCAGGTGGACTAATTCTAGTATTGTATTTTACCTTTCTCTGGACCATATGTTTTATGAAGCAAAAGGAAAAAATATTTATATGCAAGTATTACTTAAGCAATGCGTTTGCTTTTTCATGTATACATCATATATACTTGTATACATCAAACATAATGCATACCCAGCCACAGAGGTAAAGAGACAAATTCCAACTCTTAAAAAGCTGTTGGCTCACAGACTTCTATACACTTTATCAGAGAAATTCAACTTTTCTAAGCAAAATATTTGAGAAAAGTATCACTAAGATAATATAGATCACTTAAAAAATTAAATGTTCACTATGTTACCTAACGAACCATTAAAAATACTTTTCAAACATTTAGATGTTTGAGTCACACTACATGCTTTCTGGTATTAGAAAAAAATAATTAAAAAATTAAAAAATTAAAACCAATATAAAGTATTAGGTATTACAAAATAAACTACTACCTGCTTGAAGACCAAAAAAGAGCTCCTCATCCTGAAGTAACTCCTGAACACAGTCCAGTCTTGTGTTAATTGTTTCAACATCAACTAGAGGTTCCAGGATATTGGATCTAAGTCTTCGACTTCCACCAGGAGTTTTAGTATAATTTAGAACACCAAGAAGCGTGTGACCATTCCTTTGAAAATAAAATAGGTGTGAAGAATAAATGCACCAAAAAAGAGATGGCAAGTGTCAGGAGGCATTTACATGCAAAAGTATCCTACAAATCTGAAGCATGCTTTGGCATGCTTATCATCTCCCTGTTTGCCATGTATATTATATGAACTACAGCAGTTTAGGAAGCTAGGTGATTCAATATAATTTAATATAATACTAGCCCTCAATTATGTAAGTATAGAAATACATTTGTACTTCGGTATTGTATTCGTAATAGTATTCCATTGCTACTGCGGTGGTAAAGTTCACATTTTCTCTCTAGATTAAACTAATTTAAAATTAACATGTCCACCCTACATAAGGAGGCAAATTATCAAATTATAATCAGAGATCAAATACTAAACAGAACAATTTACTTGAAATACATCTCTAAAAATAATTTAAAATACTTAGAAGTCAAAAAGAGAAATAATTTTTAGTTTTTATTCTTTTAAAGAACATATTTAGTCAATACAGGAGCTAAATAACATGCTTATAATTTGTAAGTATTAGTTTCATCTTTACAGCTTTTACATGTTACATATCCCAGGGTTTCACACTTAAGGGTGATTGCATCTATGTAGAATGAGCCATCTATAATATTTACACCTACTACACAGTTAAACAGTTTTAGAAACCTGAAATCTTCTATGCTATTGGCTGGAAGAAGACCTGTGAAATACTGGGGCCGTAACAACATATTGATTTATACCAGAACTTGAATAGGAAGATGTAAGTACACAAAACAAACACCATGAAGATAGATATGTAGTTACATAGGTAGACAGATAGACAGAAACACCCTAAAATATCATGGTATAAAAAAGCAAAGCAATAGTCAAGAGAATTAAAAAAAAAGGGGGGAGAAATTCAAACTCAGTTGTATTAAGGGTGCATTTACTGTACGATGCAACCCATGACAACACTTAAGTGGAACTTGACATTTGGGAGAGTGTCCACAGTGCATATCTTTAGGCAACTGAGGACTTATTTCCCTGCACAGTTAAATGAAGAAGGACAACTCCCTCCAGAATTAAGACTGGCACACAATTTGACTTAGGTATTTCTGGTGTGTGCCTGTACTACTAACTTTTACCTGCTGATACCTAATACGAAAATATCTAATCAGGCTTTGGGGGTAAGATCTGTGTAATAAAAACAGCTATGTTTGGCTGATTGAAATTTGTCAAAGGATCAGCAAAAATTCTGCATCAATGATGCTAAAAAAACCCCGAGAAACTTAAAACAGTTTACTGTTGCTCAGTTCCTCCTGTAACCACCTTCCTCTCAAAACTATCTGTGAAATTAGGAAGAGTATTTTTTCTGAAAAATATTGCTCCAAAAGTACTTTCCTATGCAAGGCATTCTGTGGTTCTATTGTATCTTTCCAAGGGGAAAGCTCTTTTTATATCAGGGTGACTAAGCGGACATCTAAACAGAGGTGGATCTCAGAACCTGACAGGCAGCAAAATGCAAGTTCCAAGTATTCCTCTTGCTAACCAGGAGTGTAAAAGTCTGGAGAAGGTAAGCCTTGAAGTTTCTTCTGCCTACGAGGCAACTAACTCCCGACAAAGGAAGCGCTCCAAGCATTGATCTCAATGTGGAAAACTACCATGCAACCAATTATCACATTGCACATTCCCATCATTATAGAAATTACTCTTTCCCACTATTAGATCCAAAAGAAAACAAAACAACCTTTCAAGGCTGAAGCATGTATCTTGCGTAAAATGAGTAAAATGCAGGTGTTTTAATCCAACATAAGAAACTTGCAAAAATATTGCCTCTTTCATCTCATACTCTGTGAAATTTTGCATAAATAAAATTTTAAAGTCTGAATAAAACATACACATCAATGTAAAGATGATTATGCATCATCTCTTTCTACAATTCACTTTAGGATTTCCTGTGCTAGAAATTTTGTGCTGAATTGTAATATATTTCTCTGTCAAAATATTTTTCTTAGAAGCTCTGACTGGCATGCAAGTTCTCTCATATAGAAATAAATATAATGGTCAGCTCTTTGACACAAATGTCAAGGAAACTTAGCAGAATCCATCTTTATAAAAACATGACTTGGAAAAACTATTCTTACCGAGAATCTCTGTTATTAATCACTAGTTCAAGATTTTGTGCTGATGATGCATCTATCATAGCTGTTTTCTCACTCCCCTGGAAACGCACCTTTAGTGATTTAGGAGCATAAACGATGTTTTGAATAAATTCAACATATTTTAGCAAAGCTGCAGCTGCGGCAAGACAGTAATACCTTGGGAAGAAACAATCTTTTATGAATGTTGAATACTGCTATTGAAATACCACAGAAGTAGTGCACTACAGACATAATATTCATACTACTGTGGCTTCGCAACTACTGTGATTGATAGCACTGAAAAAACAGTATATTTCAAATACGCACGAACCCATGTCTAGTGAACATACATTCATGCAAATCAAATATTCATAAATGTTTGAGTCTCTGTACACTTGTCAGCCTACACTATATTGCTGATATAGTGAACATACATATTTCAACAGACATATGTGACTTGAAGACCTTGGTCACCAAATAACACTTAAAATTGTTGATACATAGAAAATGATATCTCTTGAAAGGTATCCTTAAGGAAAGCATGAAAAAGAAGAAGTGGAAAGCTGTGAAAACTCAAAAAAACACCCAACTATGTAACAGGCTTTCTATTTACATCTCTAGATATATCAGAAACACTGGAGGGCAAAATAAAAAGACAGCTCTGTTTTGATTTTCTAACTTTTGCAACATGACAGACATATGTAATGAGTACATAAAATGATTTTGTTAAAAACTTATCTGGACACAGTATGCTTTTCCTTATTTAAACATACTTCGATTGGACTTCCATGAAAATGGTGCTAAATTCCGATGCACACAATTGTTCTATGTACTCCAAACCCTTTGTTTCATTGAAGTATTTTCTCTGGACAGTTGTAAAAGTCACATTCTGTGAAGATGGGGATGAAAGCAAATAGTTTTAAAAGTTACATCAGAGAGACTTCCATATTTTTCTAGTGTAAGTATTCATTCTAGCTTACTAGCACAAGTAGGTCATGTAACTGAAGGTGTGTGATGTGCAAGTGATTTATGTGAGAAAAAGAGAAGAGAGGTCAGAAAGTAGAAGAGCTCTCATGAAGACACCATCAGCTCTGCAGGCATGAAGTAATTCAGGTAGTAATTAACAGTTATTTTAAAGGTTCTGATATACTCATAAATACTCATACTCATAAATTTAATGATCATAAATTACTTATATTTATGATATAAATATGAATTTAATACTCATAAATTACTTATATTAGTTCTTCTCATCCTCTTTTACGCTGACAGTGCTCTTTTTCCTATTCTATGATACATAAGCCCCATTGATATATCAGGTTGAGAGAACAAGGGAGAAACAAAGGAGAATGCTTATTTTTTAATTTCTGTATCTTTTCTAGGTTCGGTATTACTCAAATTACCCAATGTCACAAATCCAAAACTTTCAGCTTCCTGTAATTGTCAGTATTAGACACGGCAGCATGCGAGCTCCATTTAGTTTATTCACTATCATTCTAAAATTAGACCTGAAAGTCATAGAAAACAAAATCTGTCTGCACTTAAAATTTTAAAAGTTGTGCAAGACTCTCAAATCAACCATCATATAAAAGTGATCAACAAGAATTCTAAAACATTGAATGAAATTTTAGATCTTACCTTGAAATGTTCCGTTATCAGATTGAACAATTTTGTTGTATTCCCTGCATCACAAGCAGTGTTTGACATTATTATTTCTAGTGGTGTTAAAATCTTGAGTTTAGTAATTACCTGAACAAAAAAAATCAAAGTAATTCAATAAAAAAATAATATAACCTAAAATATTTTAGACAATAATGAACAGCGATAACAAAAAGAGCCCTTGTATTTTAGAATCAGTTCAAGTTTGAAATTTTCTGCTAACTTCTGCACTAATGAGTCAAATTTTTATGTATCTAAATACACACAAAACTAAATTAAAAACAAACAGCCTACCCCCTGTTATTTGAACACAGAATTGTGCTTGCTGTTGAAGTAAGAGATAAATATCCAAAACTATATTCCACGGCTGCGATGGGAGAGAAGGACTTATTTTAACAGATGGCAGTTTTCTGGGCTTGCAGCTGGAAGGTTAGTGGTGCTCTGGATGATGAAGAAATCCCACATGTCTGAATACTACTAATCTTTTGATTGAGACAAGTTTTTTATTTTGTTTTAACCTCCTTTAGTAACATTTATATCAGTATTAACATGGTTAAATATGTGCATAATATTTTACCAGCTTTACATTATGCACACCCCCTGCAGGGATTATTAGTAGACTATGTGCTCTTCTACTGTATAAGAAAGGACAAACATTATGCATTTATGTTCATTTATGCTAGCATTTACAAATGCTTCAAGGAAGAAACATGAAAAAAACAGACTATATTTTTACTACTTAAAAGTTAAGATGTGCAAGAAGGGACAGATGATGTCCAGCACAAAAAATAGCATAAAAAATACACAAAATAAATCATCTAAGGGCATTTGGGATGGAAGGGCTGTCACTGCCCTTCATATCTGCTAACCACTAGGAAGGTTTTTTCCAGTGGCATCAGCGTTCAGCAAATCATGAAGAGCTTAAAGAATACAAGAAAACTTTCCTAAGTATATTTGCAGAACATTCAAAAACAAAAGTATGCACAAGAAAGAGAAAATACACTAGGCTGGATACCAATCACTAGGCAAAGCATGGATTCTGAGAGTGCAAGAAAACAGCCGATCAGCAGATCAGACAGAATTGCTGAAAGGACTAAGATGAATATGTCTTTACAAACAGACTGTCTGAATCCGCCTGCAGATAGGACCAGAGACTTGTAGACAAGGAAATAACATGACAAACCAGCAATTTCAAAAAATGTTACTAACTGACACGGACCGCTGCTTAGCCAAGGTCATGCTTATCTCCTGAACTTTAAGAAGAATAAAGACTTAATAGGTTTATGAATATTTAACTTCCCCACCCAGGGTGGACTTAAAGCTAATTTTAATGGTCATGTATCATATGTTATACACAGGGGAGCATATTAAGGGGCACATTTAACAGGCAGATTGGGAAGTCTGTACCTCCCAAATACCTCAGCCAATAGGGAATGGGCAGAGATTCTGCAGCCAGGAAGATTAGGACAAAAAGGAGGCTGCAGTCCTCCAACAATTTGAGAGACCTCATGGGGAAATGCCCCATGGCCTCTCCCTTTGTTCACAAATAAAAGGTACAGGACTCCTCTGTCTCCTCTGTGGACATAAACCCCTGGTGACATAAATTTTGTCACACATTGTTAAAGGTGTGAAAGATCAAAGCAAGAAATCAGGCTGTTAGGGCATTTCCCACATAAGGGGAAAAGTAGTTGAACACTAGCATCTCTCTTTTTTTGACTGGATGGTTAATGCAGTATTGGCTACGAGCACAACGGAGAACTCAGTAATCTAAATAGAAAATTAGGAACATATGTGTACAAATAAAAACGCCAGCTTTTATAATGGTAAGGTGGAAAAGCAATGAACAAACCATGGCCTGAGAGGCAGTTATAAAGGATGTTCAATATGTAACTATGTGTGTTAAGACCACAACAGGCTCTAAAAGTACTAATGCTTAAAAATTAAACAAAACAAAGAAACCTACAACGTTGTACATTATACATTGTACAAGGACATCTTATGGCATCTGGTTTAGTAAACAGATTTGATGGTTGCTTATATCCTGAGTCAGAGCTACTTACTGTCCGAATAGAGCTTTTGTTTCTTTGAATATTGTAAAGATGCTACAAGCCAGGTTATTTTCTAGCATGCTTAACTACAATAAAACCATGAAATAAGATGTTCCACTAATGCTGTTGCAGCATAAACCAGAGATTACTCACCAAATTAATGTAGAATATGCAGTGCTGGCTGTAAATTGAGTGAATTTCATTTCAAACTGAGACGGAATATTTATGTAACCAACACCAGAACTGTAATTACTGTATCACAAACACACACATTTGTGCAGTTCTGTTCTCAGAGTTCTTTTGCCTGATGAAGAATACTTGCAAGTTCTACTACCATATACTGCCCAGTGCTCTTCAAAGTGAGGCATCTCGGTCCCACATACAATGTATTTTGCAGAAAGGCTATTTTTCTTTTGAAAAACATTCTTTTTTAATATCTGAGGCACAGTATGGAAAATAGTCTTTTTAACACTGCACATTTGCTAGAACTTGTTACTTCCACTTTTGAGAAATCTCTTTCACAAACTAGAAATTTAATTTCCCATTAGTCATAAGCTTTTTTCAAGAAAGTAAATCACAATAATGAAATACCTTGGCATAAGTTGTATTGTCTGCAAATTGTGATAATATCATCTCAGGATTTTTTAAATCTATACTGGCCATTCCTACTTCACCTCTGGCAAGGCCTCTTCCTTCTACTACAGCTACAATAACCGATGCAACAGTATGAGCAGAAACTGCAGATGAGGATGTAGCTGTAAAAACAGTCGTATATATTCAGTTACATTCAATACAGATCAATGAAAAATTGATCAAGGAGCATCACAAACAGTAGAGCAAGGATAAACAAATATATAGATACATGAAAGAATCATTACCAGTTCTGTCCTTAAAGACTGAGCTGATATATCATTAGTCAGACTAAAACTAACTTTAAATCCCATTACTTCTGCATTGCCAGAGCACGTGATACCTATAACATGGCACTAAGGCATCATTACCCTGTAACACCATTTTGCTCATACAAAGCACTGCAAAATGTACCATCAGCTACTGTGTAAGTGCTCTGAAGAACTAGTGTTCTACACCTCTGAACATGCCAACATAAAATACATAAAACTTGCATCAAGAAACTTGAGAATTTTGTTATATATTATGTCCAGTGCATTACAAGCCTAAAAATAAACACTGACTAGAGATGTGCATGAATTTGGGCTCTTTAGTGACCACACTACACGTCCACATATCCACAAATATAATTTGATTTTGGACTGTTTGAAAAATGTCTGAATTCTAACTACACTGATAATTCATACACGAATGCAAAGTAAGTAGCAAGAGGATGCAATACTAAAACACCTTCTCAGTACGTAAAGTAGTATTTCCTTGT
Organism: Phylloscopus whistleri; assembly: GCA_017589585.1. Lineage (NCBI taxonomy): Eukaryota > Metazoa > Chordata > Aves > Passeriformes > Phylloscopidae > Phylloscopus > Phylloscopus whistleri. The sequence goes on along the minus strand of JADMLD010001533.1, from coordinate 444,254 downwards.
TGGTGTATTGTTCCTTGGCAGCATTCTCTGTGGTACAAAACACATTGAGTTTTGAGTTTATTTTACTATCTTAACATATCACAATGAAAATTAAACTGTTTAATAAAATAAACTCAGAAATGTAAGTTGGACTGTTTCCTCTAAGAGCTGTTAATCTTACCTGAATATCCCATTAGAGGGGTATGGCTTCTGCAACCAGATCTACCAGAAGAGAGAGGTGTTTTCCCTATACATGTGCTATTCAGACCTCGCACAGAAGAAGAACTCGTGAGATTCAATGTGTTAGCATTTTCTACACAAGAACTTTTGTCCCCAAAATATGATTCTGAGGGGAGACAGAAATAAGTAAATTATGAAAACAGCCACAACAAACTTTTATCCAGAAAGCAATATACAAAAAACAGCTTACAAATCTTCATTTTTTTATTAGAAGAGATAACCAAAAATGTCATTCTATGAAAGCTCCCCAGAGTAAAAAATGAAATAAAAGTCAGACTGCTTTGAAAACAAGCTTGCATTAATATGATTATTTTCTACAAAGAGATTACCTTCAGTGCCAACAAAAACCCAATTATTTACGTTGTTGAACTGAAATAATACAACAGAAGTCACTTTACTAAGTATCATTTCATATTCTAATGAATTCTAGATTTATTAAAGAATGCTATAAATCTACTTTATCTCACATTTGCCCATCATTTGAAAACTCATTACCTAAAACTGCACAAGTGTTTATGAAAACCTTTTTTTAAAAGCTGAGCATTCCTTTTTAAAAACAGGACAATAAAATAAAACAAAGATCCAATTGGTAATGATAAACCTTTGAATTAATAGGGATCAACTCTCAGAAATCATACAGTAATCTGGGATGTATTGGTTAACAGCAGTTTCTTTTACACATGTATTTAAGATCTACCAACGTTTTTAAGTCCTGCAAAATATCTTTGTCTCAGAACGCTTTTAAGTTCCAATAGATTATTTAAGTAATTTACTTGTTTTTATATTCTCCTGAGATGACTGAAGACATCCTAATATAGTTTAGATAACTGGTTTTTAAGATTTTAAAAAAGAATGAAAATATAAACAGCAGATCCACTTAAAAAACTCCAAGTGTTATAAAAAATGCAAACACAAATATTTCTGTTTCTTATATTACATTAAAAACCAACACACAAGACAAAATACTTAAGTATTGTTTTTAGATGATCAGTTATCTGCATGACTATCAAAGTTCACTGGTACGAAAACATCTACAGTATTGGGGTTCTGGAGTTTGTTTGGGTTTTTTGGAGGATGAGGTGGGCTTTTTGTGTTTGTTTGGTTGGGAGTTTTTTTAATCTTAAAACTATGACAAGCGAAAAAAAATATTAGCTCAGACTCTTTGGTTGGGGACTTTTTACAGAGTGGACACATAAGCATTGGAATGCACACTGATAAATTTTTTTAAATAGCGTTCACTTAGATTTTGGTGTAAGTTCAGTAAGAATTTTGGCAGAAGAGACTTCCTGTAGAAGGTACCGAATCTAGCGTAACAGGGGGAAAACAGTAATTTTCAAGACTATATGAACCAAATCATATACAGGTATTTCTCAAACCAAACATTTAAGTCATACCCCATTCGAATTAGCATTCTATCTGGGTTCTTTCTAGGATTCCTCAGTAATCATATATATTACCCAAACCCATTTTACCTAATTTCCAATTTATACATTATTTATACACATGTACATCAGAATTCATTGCAGCAAGTGTTAAAATCATTTCCAACTCTTTTCACAGCTTTTTTTCGTCTGAAAATACCACAGTTTTAACTCTTTTTTTGCTACGTGCCAGTACACATGCTTTGATAGTAGATTTTTGTAAAGGATGACAAATCGCAGTATTGCATTGTAGGTGCACGACATTCTTACCACACATCGAGACCGACAGGCACTTAAAACTATTTCAAAGGCCGGGCAAAAAAATAAAAACAGAACCAAAAAGCAAACACTGTGCAGCAATTCAAACACGTTTATTGATCCCGCCAGGGAACTCAGCTACTACTACCTAAAGAAAGTAAGAGAGATTTTTTCAAAGAAGTGCAAGCAACGATTTCCATTCTTCTGGCAGGCTAAATGAAAAGGTCGTTATGACGGTTAGTTGCTGCTGCCCCATCTCAGTAAGCACCGCTTTTACCAGCTCTTTCCGAACCCGACCCGACCAAAAGAGAGCAGGAGGACAAAGAAACAGATACGGGCCCGAGCAGAGAGCGTACCTCCCCTTTCGGAAACCGCCGGCTTGACCGCGCTGCTCCCGGCGGCCCGGCCGGCTGCGAGGCCTTCGCCGCTGGAGGCGGCCGGCCGTGCCCCGCCGCTGGAGGATCCCCCGGTGCTCTCCGAGCTGTGCGGCGTCTGCAGAAGCCCCAGGCTGTAGCGGGGCGTCTGCTCCGCCCGCCCGCCCACGCCCGGCGTGCAAGAGCCGCGGCCCGTGTAAGACTCCGAGGTGGCCGAGGCGGCCGCCCGCCCGCCCGCGCCCGCCATGGTGCGAACGCCTCAGCATCGCCCCCGGGCCCGGCTGTGGAGGCGCCCGCCCAGGACCGACCCCCCACACTCCGAGATGGGCCCGGCTCGTAAAGTTGGCGAGGTGCAGCTATAAATGATACAGCGGTACACACAGCTGCTGGCCCTGCAACGGTTTCATTATAAATACGCAAGGGCCACAGTAACGCAAGGAAAGTTGCTCTGCTCTTTAAAGCAGGAGTACTGCATTCAAATGTAATTCACCCCGCATTAATTCACCTCGCATTCTTCACCATTCGGACTGTTTTAGCAGGAACTTCAGCAATGTTTTCTTCCTGCTCAGGAGTTTGGATACAAAAAGATCCCCGAAGTAACCCCAATGCTTGTTTACATCTGTAGTTGTCTTAAACATGTGCTGGTAAGAATGTTTAAGAACAGTAACACCGCTTTGTATGTATGTAACATACACCACTAAAATGTTTCAATTCACATTTTGACTAGGCACAATTTTGTTTCTGGCACTAAATACACCTGCATTATAAAACACTCCACATACTCACACCTTTCCTAACCTATAATCTTACAAGACCTTTAGAAATCACAACTGACTTGGGAAATTACATTGACCAAACTTTCATCAGAGAACTCCAATCACATTAACAGGATTTCAATCTAAAGTGAAATGTTCTACACTGCTATGCAATATCACCCACAAATTAATTCCCAGGCTGTCTCAGTCTGTAGGAGACTAGAAACTCTGAAGACAATTCCATTTTGTCTACAGAACATGGAAAAATAGCAACTTTCTATCTACTAAACAGTGTTTTCCTCAATGAAAAGAAGTGCACTTTCAAAGGAAACCGTAATGAAAAAAAACCCAAACAAAAAATCCTTTAATTTTTTTTTGTTAACCTTTACAGTTAAATAAAACCTGATCAGTGCTCTCATTCCCTCACACTCAACACAAAGCCTGTTTTGTAAGGCTTTTCATTGTAACTTTTTTCCAAACCTTGAAAAATAAAATTCCAGGCTTTAACCAAAGAATTCATCAGGCAAGTGGGCAGTTAAAAGGATTAGAGGTTTTACTTTATCTAAAAGCCTGTAGGCTTTAAAAATTCATTAGAAATGCTTGAGCATTCAAATTTATGTTTTGTTTTTTAGATTCATGACAAGTAAAGGTCTATCAAATATTGACTTTGGCCAGTTCTAGCTTACTTTACACTAACACAGCTGAAAGAACCCAGATATTGAGCCCCACCTGTAAAAGCCAAGGCACATTCAAGACCCACACCACTCCACTACCACACAAACTACTGCTCCCTGAAGGTCAGAGCCTGGCACCCTCAAAAGACAATGAGGATAACTGTGCCAGCTCACTACAGCCCAGAGGTGAACTGTATGGTCTTTGCCAAAAGTATTTAGACAGATCAACATAATACCACACCACCCTGAGACTGTGCTACCTTTTCTTTAGTATTGCTACACCCCTGGGCAGGGCAGATCCAAGCGTGACACAGACACCCAACACCATAAGCACTGTGACTGTGAGATACAATAAGCGCATGAGTGACAATGACTTCCATAGGGAATATGCACCCACCTGCAGAGAGGTTCAACAGTGCTATGACGGTGCAGGTGCTCTACAGCAGCCCTGGAAAGTGGTGACTGCTGCAGCCATCAGAGGAGATGTGGATGAGAGCCATCAAAAGCAGAATGATGGACGAGCAAGAAGCCAAGCTTTAAGACGAAAGGCTCTTATGGACATGGGGATGCAATCCCTGGAGACAACTCTGTCAAAAGAGAACTCACAGAAGTGGAACTGAAGGCACCACCTGGCTCACCATTGTGAGAGATGACTGCTCAGAAATGTCTGCAGTATGATAAGACACCAGACAGATCCACACCTTAAGCTGTAATTGCAAGACAAGAAAGGCTTGACAGGCACTATGCTGATGTGGCAATGCACTTGTGACTCATAGGAGAGCTACCATGGTGCCTAGCGATCACTGAGAGCTATGGAGACATCAAGATCCAAGGAAGGTACAGTGTACAATGCAGAAGTCAGACTAAGGGAGTTTACACAACACAGACAGAGGCTGGAACTGCCTTCCTAGGCAGTCCTCACATCGTGCTGGGAACTAACATGCTCCCTTGACCTGCTCCAAGGGAACTGTTCTGACAGTGACTTTAAACCCTGCACTGACTTTAAACCCCTCCTTGCAATTCCCAACGTTGCCTCCTCCCCCCTCAGCATCCTTCCTTCACCTTCACTTCAGAGGAATGGGGTTCTGAAGACATCTTCCTTGCTACTAACCAGCGTGCCCAGGCAGGTGAGCCTCAGCATTACCACCCTGCTCTGGGGCACGCCTGCTGCTGGATGTCCATGCACCCAGGGCTGAGCACATGCACTGCCCGTGGTCGCGACACCACTATGGCTCTCATGACGAGCCAAAGCCCCCCTTGTAGCCTCTGTGCTGCGACCCCCGGTGCTGATCTGAGCTCCCCTGCCATGCCACCTTCAGCGAACAGGAGCTGTCCACACCTACAGAGGCGTCCTACTCGCCTCACCCATGTCAGAATCCAAATCAAAATCATTAGGTTGGAAGAGACCTCCAGGATCATCAAGTCCAACCCAACCCTAGCCTCAACTAAACCATGACACCAACTGCCACATCTAGTCTTTTCTTAAACACATCCAGAGATGGTGAATCCACCACCTCCCCAAGTAGACCACTCCAATGCTTTGCTACCCTTTCTGTAAAAAATTTTTTCCTAATATCCAGCCTATATTTCTCTTGGTGCAGCTTGAGACTGTGTCCTCTTGTTCTGTTAGCTGCTGCCTGAAGAAAGAGACCAACTCCCACCTGACTACAGCTACCTTTAAGGAAGCTGTAGAGAGTGATAAGGTCACCTCTGAGTCTTCTTCAGGCTAAACAACCCCAGCTCCCTCAGTTGTTCCTCATAGGGCTTGTGCTCCAAGCCCCTCACCGACCTTGCTGCCCTCCTCTGGACACGCTCAAGCGTCTCAATGTCCTTCCTAAACCGAGGGGCCCAGAACTGGACACAATACTCAAGGTGCGGCCTCACCCATGCTGAGTACAAGGGATATCCTCCGGCCCTCGGCATATGCTCAGAGAGGAGACACACCCCACACCCGTTGCCATGCCCCTGTGACTGAAGAAAAGGGTGCAGCAGCACCGGATCCCAAGCACGGCACGTCTGCCACCCATGCCAGGACAGCAGTGGAGAGCAGTGGGCAGGAAAGGAAATGGCGCCCTGACGGGGCGGTAGCACACTGGGACCCCCTGGTGGCGCTGAACGAAGAGCAGGACATCCTGCAGCCAGCGGGGAGCTCTGGCCGCCAGCCGTGCGGCAGGGCTGCAGTGCACCATGGGCAGCCTTCTGCAGGTGGAGAGCTTCATTCCGGACAAACCATCATCGAAGTGCTGTTGGAGTAAGTTTTATATAAAACCGAAGAAAAATAAGCTTTTGATACAAATAAGTAACAAAATTAATGTAGCAGACAATTATGTTATTTATCTACAATAGTCAACAATACAAAGAATTAGATATAAAAGGTTTTTTGGTCAAAAGCTTACTATACATATGGAACACCTGTCCCCCTATCTCCAGACTGATCAAATACAAAGAAATTAAAACATAAAGCTTTCTGACTCTCAAGAGATGCCATGACCCTAAGACTGAAGAAAAAAAACCCTCAAAACCAAAACTACTGAGTGTGCTCTCCAGAACAGATACTTGAATAAAACAAAACTTAGGGGAAAAAAATTAAGCTCCACCACCGTATTTGCTACAGGGAGCACTGGGATTAAAAAAGGAATGCAGTCAATACTGAAATCCTTCCTTATGTTACCTGTATGATTTGACAAAAATCTTTGGGAGAAGTGAGGTCAGTTTGCAGACATTGTCTAAGGAAACTGAAAGGGAGGAGGGAGGGGATTCCCGTTGATGGGATCATTTTGTATTCACTGTACTGCAAAATGACCAAGGACAATGTTTCTGAAGATTGAAGATTCTGAAAAACAAGCTCCTTCACCAGAGATTATCCTGAAGCCTTAACATCTTCAGGAAATAATTATACCCCTGGGTTTTCTCCCCAGTGTTTTTAGCTGGCATTTCTCTGAGGAAGAGGGAGGCTTTCATGAAGATACTTCATACTCCCATGCTCTGAAAAGTCAGAAACAACATGATTGTCCCCTCTCAGCAACCACTTCGTAGTTAAGAGTCCTTCAATTCCCACTGGTCCACGTGCATGGATACGCGAAGTACTAATTCCCACTTCAGCACCTGTAGGAAACATCCAAGATAAAGGTAGTTAATCCTCCAACGATATTCACTTCATGCTAAATGTTTTTGCACATCTAAGTAAAAAAGCTGCCTGCCTTTCAGGGATCTGCCATTCTCTGCTCCTCTCCAAGTACCAGTTCCATCTACCTGATAGAGAAGCTTAAGGAGATCAACTATTACATTATAAATTGTAATGTTTATACTTCTGGCTGCTACAGTAACTTTCAGAAAGAAAGATGCAAGTGAGAGGAGGTATCTCTTACATTGCTCTTAGAATGATCTAAAGGCATAATCCTTAAAGAAAAAAAGCTAAACTAGTAAAGATTATGATCTTATGTCCTTTTTTATCATATTGAGGAGATATTGGAAGACCTTTACTGGAATTTTTTAGTCACATGGAACACTGTTCTAGCTGGCACAGTAACAGCGTGTAGTGGAGACTTCTGATTTTCTGCCTCGTCAAGGAATATTTCCCTTGTCTTCTGCAATTCAAGCAGGTGCACCTGTTTATTTAATCAGTTGATATTCAGTTTGGTTCCTGCCCTTCATTCCTTAACACTGCAGGACTGGCACACTAGACAGGATCTCAATCTGCCCCGCAGGACAGAAGCATTGCATTCTTTACAGCATCATTAGAAAGAGAAAGAAGAGGAAAGCTGTTCACCGGTTTCACATCTGGAATTGCATTGCTCTATCACTATGCATGCAGCATACTTTATTGCAACTGAATAGCGCTTCAAAGGATCCAAAACGTCTTTATGTGGATGAAATTTCTAGGCTTCAACTTTTTGTACAGCACCTTTCCTGAAAACCTTTTATTAGACAGTAAGATAAGAGACTAATTCTATCTTCCAGGGTTCATCCTGTCACAGTTTTCACACACCAGAAAATTCTGCAGTCACAACCCTGCAGTATCTTCCCTCTTACCAAGTCCAAACCTATAGCCATCAGAGAACCGGGTACTGGCATTCCAGAAAACACAAGCGCTGTCCACATGCTGGAGGAAGAATTCTGCTGTTTTCTCTGGGAAAGAAGCAGAGACAAAAATAAAATCCATTACCTATAATATGATTACGTATTCCAATAAACACAGCGTAAAACAGTACAAAAGAGTACATAAAACATACATAAGAATACAATTTCCACATGCAACCTCATCAGACAGTACCTTAACAGCCTGGGCTAAGCCACGCTCATTTTTACCTTCTTCACAGTATGCTTATCAAGTAGACACAACTGAAATCTTAGAAGAAGCTTGCAAAGATTACAAGAAAGCAAAAAGCAATTCTAACTCCATTCATTTTAGTCAGAGAGATGTAGTTGCATGACTGAGGAGAAAGAATAGCTGCCCCAAACAGCATTTGTCATTCAAGCTGAGACAGTTAAGCTACAGTCAGCTCTCTGTTAGTCTCAAACATGGAATTGTTCCAAATACTGAGAAATTCTAAACGTAAATGCTATTGCAGGTAATATTTGAGAACTACAATGCAGAAATGCCACATGCAAGGTATGAACTTGGAGGTCAGTAGCCCTTAGCAACAAGACAGACATTCAAGAGCAACTCTCTTTCCAGTATAAATCCCTAGTTCACCAGGTTCTGTGACAGTGGTTATGGTATCAAATGCATGCCTTTTAGTGACATGCATTTAAGCTCAGCAAGAGATATAGTAACAGAAGCCTTTTGACACACAGAGGCCAGCTGCAGATCAACATGACCTTAACTGCAGCTGATTCTCAGAAGTTCTGGGCTTGGTTTGGTTAGAGAGTCAACCTTTGTCTTAGCACAGCTCTAAGTAAGGTTTTGAACTGGCACAGACCCAAGAGGCAAACTACTACAATGTAGTTAGTTGCACTAACACCAGGAATTAGCAGTCAAACCAAAACAGCAGCTTAAAGAAGGAGCCTGGTCACTAACCATTCTCTGTGACAATAACATCCGTATGGGAACTTCCATACTTGTGGATATGTTCAACAGCCTCTTGAACGCTGTCCACCACCTCAATGCAGCACTCCAGGTCCCCATATTCTGTGCGCAAAGATTTCACTTCTGAAGGACTGAATGTCAGGTAAGATGCAAACTTTGGTCCAGCATGAATCTTCACCTGCAACACCAGAAACATTTTGTTTGTGCCTACTGACCATACCAGAGCCTTTCAGGTGAAAGTGTAGCTTCTTGTACTCAATATGGGATGGATAGCCGTCCCTGTGGTGCTGTGTTTTGGACTTCTGACTAAAACAACGTTAAAAACACACCAGTGTTTTGGCTGTTGCTGAAAAGAGCTTGCAAGAGCATCAAGGTTCTCTCTTCCCCCCTCGTCTTGGGCTGCAATATGTAACCAAAAATGTGTATTCTACCTTCCATCTGTTGAAACTGGTTGGGGAGGTGTTTTCTTTATCTCTTGTATAACTCATTCCTCATAACTCTGAGGGGGAGGGGGCAGGTGTTTTCTGTTAATGGGCAAGCTGCTAAAAAACAGGTGGAGCAGTGTTCTTTATCTCTTCCACTGCTCATCCAGCCTCCGGGGGATATCTTCTGTTAATGGGCCATTAAGGCTCGCCTATGACTGATACAATTACACCATCTCATGAGATGCTCCACCCACTGGGAGGAGCCAACCATTCCTACCTAAATAAAAACTGGGAGTCAGAAACACCAGGGCAGCCTGTTTTTCCACTGGATTTCCTGGAGGAAGACCGGACCCTTCTTGCCACCACTGGACCCTTCTACAGGATCATCTCTACTCCAACAGAACCACATCTGTTACTCCAAGAGGACTTATTTGGGCTGCTACCAACACCCAGACCAAGAGGTTATCAGGTCGTATTCTGACTCTGTCAGGGTTTCTAGGATTTTTGCTTCTTTGTTTGCTTGGTTCTTTTTTTTTTTTTTGTACTACTACATTTGTATTTGTAATATTCCTAGTAAAGAACTGTTATTCCTATTCCCATATCTTTGCCTGAAAGCCCCTTATTGCAAAATTATAATAATTTCGAGAGAGAGGGTTTACATTCTCCATTCCAAGGAAGGCTCCAACTTTCCCTACTGGACACACCTGTCTTTCTAAACCAAGACACCCCTGCTCCATCTCTGTGCCCCTAGCAAGAAGATTGGGAGTCTGCAGGAAGTTGGGAGGGGACGCAGCCAACAGCTGATCAGAACTGACCAAAGGTGTGTCCCATGCCATATAATGTCATGTGCAACAATAGAAACAGAGGGGAGGGGGTTTTTGAAGAAGGTAGGCATTGCTCAAGAGACTGGCTGGGCATTGATTTTTTTTGTGACAGACAGCAAGTAATTAGCTTTGCCTTGTGGGTGTGTTCCAGGGGACTGGTGGGTTTTTTATTTTATTTTGGAGTTTACTTTTTTATTGTGTTGTTTCCTCCTCTTTGTCCCCTTTCTTCATCCTCTTTCCTCCATTTACCAAGCTATCTTTCAACCGACAAGGTTCCTTGCTTTTGCTCTGATTTTCTCCTGTCCCACTTTCTCCTTGTCCCACAGGGGAGAGTAAGCAGGCAGCTGGATGGTGCTTAGCCACTGAGTGGAGCTAATCCACAACATGCATGCAGTGTAAGAAAAAAACACCTATACTTTGTGAAACTTGGCACACAGGTGAATTAGCTACAAGGTAGAATAAATGACATGCTAGGTTGGCTACCTACCATGACAAGCTCCTAATTCAGGACTCATTTGAAATTATTTAGAGCAATTGTATCACTTAGTCACCAGGCAGAAAAGGCCAATACAGCACTGCTAGGAAAACAGCTAAAATACTGATGGCCAGCCTTTGTTTTAAGACAGCAACTGCAATGCAGAGAATAATGAAAGGAATGCTTCCAAGTTTACACATACGGAAGTCTTAACATCTTAAATGACTTTTATTCTTTTACTTTATAAATTGATACCAGCCCTCTCTGAAGCACTTCTCAGACACAAAGGAGTTACTGTGTTCAAACCCAAAAAACCTCACACAGATATTCTTCCTTTGTTATAAAACAAGATTTTAACACATTATCAACCTCTGCCAAAACACCTAAACAGCGAGAGACAATTTAGAACAGATACAGCACAGAAATTCCATGCAAATGAAACACAAGAAATTTTGACAAGACAAGCATAAATGGGAAATAAGGCATAAATCTACTAAATGTGAAGGCTTTTAAGACAACATCTGTGAACCAGCATTTACTTGTGCAACTATAAATTACTTTAATTGCATAATCCTGCCCAATATTTGCATGTTTCTTGTTGTCAGGTCAGATTAGACAGAGATGATATCTTCCCACTGTATAAGGAAATGGGTTAGGTTGGTGGTGGAAATGCACTAGTACTCATATTCCTCCCATCCAAAATACAAACATCTACCCTGCAACTCTACTGTTCCCAAGAAACAACTAAACAAGACATTAAAATGCCCCAAATATTGAGAACTTGCTCCTTGACTAATTATCAGCTTCTTTTACTATAACCCTTTTAACATCATCAAAACATGTGACCTCTCCTGCATTAATCACTGTCAAATACACAGTGCTGTGTGAACACCCTTGATTTATGTGCAATTCATACTACTTCATGGATATTTCTTCCTGATGCATCTCTGCTACCTTTACTGAAAAAACATTTCTTGTGTCTGAACAACTAATTAGTATGCTGGCCTTCTGATATCCTTTCACATACCAGGAGGGAAAATTGGTGGGAATAAAGGGCATGCAAGAGAAAAATTTAAAAAACACATGTATGAAGCAAATTCAGAAAGGATAAAAACAGGAAGAGAATTCACTTGGGTAAGAAGCTAAATTAATAGATTCAGGGAGACAAGGCTTTGCATCTGGCCGAATTCAAAAGGGTAAAGAAAGGGTTGTGTATGTACTTTTATGGCAGAAGATTATTTCTGCTACATACAAGGAAGTATATAGCAAAGGTATCCTAGTAACAGCCTGTAGCTGTCATGAATAAGCTGCTTTCAAATAATTTCTACAGAAACACTTGATGCTGTGTGGAGAAGCAGAGTTCATTGACATGTACAAAGACACATACGGTAACTGAAGTGTTATGCCATGTAAACAGGGTTACACCAGCCAGACAAAAAGCTTCTAAAGTTTTAGCAAAAAAACAGACAAAAACCACAAAACAGAACACAAGTGTGAGTGACTAACCTGTTCTACTCTCAACATGTCTATGATCTGATCAAACAACGGCGTTCTCAGCAAGTCTCGATGAATTAGGAGAGTTTCCAGAGCATTACAGGCAGCAGGATATTCACACTTTGAGTCTCTGACTGAGGTTTAAGAGTAGATAATTGGTTACATAACATTTACAACAAAGATTTTTGGATATTATATAAGTTATAAATTACCATAACTACATTAAATACTCTAAAGTTCAATTACACCCATGAAATTCAAGTCACCCTCCCACAGCTTACTTATTCGTGTGACCTTCTCAACACTGGCATCCGTGTCAACATACACATGACAGATCCCTTCACTGTGTCCCATCACTGGAATTCCCTTAGCAGCTTTCTGGATATTCCTGACTAGCTGTGACGAACCACGTGGAATGATGAGATCTATCAGCTTATCCAAACGGCAGAGATCTTCTACTTCCTCTCTTGTATTCACCTGTGGTAGGTGCAATACGAAGAGTTTACAGTTTGAACTCTCAAGTTGTGCCCACACGTTTTATACATACCATAGCAAAAAAATAGTTGATTTAACTATAGCCACTTACCAGTTGCACTGCATCTCTGACTCCATGAATAGAGAGTGCTTCTTGTGCCAGATGATGAAGGATTTGATTGCTATGTGCTGCCTCTTTCCCTCCTTTAAGTAGTAAGCCATTTCCACTGGCTATGGCCAAAGCAGACACCTGTCAAAGGAGTTTATTGTGAGGGAAAAAACCCCTTAAATATAACCTGGTTCTTCTGTGAGAATAACACCCACAAAATAAAACCAGGATTTTTTTGTTCAGTTGACTTACTCAATATTAATCTACAGTTTTCCTTTCATGACTCCTAAAAACCATTACAAGTAGCAGCACATTTAAGTCCAGAAATTAAATGTGCTAGGTTCAAGAACAAACCTGAGTTTTCAGGGTACTATTGCCATGGGGAGACTAGAGTGAAAAAGTCAGAGGAAACTATGGACATAGGGCTTCATATGAACTGGATAGCTGTGTGGGCAATCACCCAAAGGAGAATAATTTTAGGAGCAAGAACTCTTGTCCCTAACACCATTCCAGCAGAGAGTGGCAAATAAGCTCTTCTTATGAACAGGAAGAACATTTTCATCATGCTGTCTACAACAGCAGTCATAAGCAGTCACAACACTTGCTCTAACTGTGGAGAAAAAAAAAATTGAGACAATAGGCCCAGCATCATCTTTGCTTCCATGTTTATCACCAGAAGAAACCTCTTTTGGTCTCTGGGAGTTTCTCTCGGAGGGGGAAGATACCACGAGTTTTGGGGGCAGCTGTCCTCTCTTGCTCTCGGCATCAGAAGGAGGAGGGTCAAGCCATTGCTTACTGTGGGGAGAATTCACTGTCATCATTGGAGCCCAGTCCTAGGGACCTACCACCATCCACTCGTGTGCCTGGGAATCCTGAGCTCACCTTTCCCCACCCTGCTGGAGCGGGGCCACTGCTGTCCCACACCCGCCCCTTCTCCTGCACTGCCCTGGGAGCTTGGTGCTCCTCAGAGTCCTGCACGGGCACCTGGGATCAGACTGCCCCAGGGTTTTGTGAAGCAAAATCTCTCCTCCATCCCTTCCCGTCTCGGCCGAGAAGGCCGTCACGAGGTCCCTGGTTCTGTTTTGTTGTTAATGCCATAGTTATTATTGTTTGTTCACCTTGTTATACATACTAGTAAAGAACTGTTGTTCCTACCCTCATATCCTTGCCTGAGAGGTCCTTAATTTCAAAATTATAATAATTCTGAAGGAGGGGATTTACATTCTCCATTCCAAGGGAAGCTCCTGCCTTCCTCAGTACACACCTATCTTTCAAACTAAGGCAATCAGGAAGCCTGATGTGAGTATGAGGACAGGAGATTGGCAAGAAGCAAAGCAACTACCAAGACAATCCATCCTAAGTCTCTAAAACAAAGCAGGGGAAGGGAGGGCAGGCCAGGGAAGCCAGCAGGAGTCAGTCTGGTGTAAGTTTTAAGATACAGCAAAGAGAAAGAGGAAGACATAAGCTATGCAAGGTGAGAGACCTGGGCTGAAGTCCAGGAAGATAGATGCAAATTCAACAAGGTAACATGCTGGTTATCTTAACAAACAGCTGAAAGTCAAGGGAGACTAGTGCCTTCTTGTTTCACAGGAATTTTTCTTACAGCACACTCCTTTTCATTGTGAAATGGGGACTACTCACAAAAATCTGGCATGAAGTACAAAGCTGTCCAGTGGTTAAGCCTCATATCCTCTTAAAGTGGCTGTACCCATCATTTTCTACTCAAACACCTGCTCATATGTTAGAGAACTTCGCAATCAAGCTTCCTAGATACCTAGCATTAATTGTGGGAAGAAATGCTGCAAATGGAGGGTTTTGCTTCCATTTTAAAATCTACTTCAGTTGCTCAGTAAAGTAGTTGGGAATTAGAAAGTAAGACCAAGGTTGCCTTTGCAACATTAGTTCAGCGCCCATTATTTTATGCATTTTATAACAGCATTTACTTACAGCAACACTTCCACACAGTGCTGCAGGGGAAGGCATTTGACCTTAACATACCTGCCTTATTCCTGGTATAAGACAATGATTAACTGAACACTGCAGAAGCAAGTTCTGAGAACATTTCTGCATAAAAAACAGGGATGACAACAAAATCAATTGCAGATGAATCCAAGCAAGAGTCCTTTGAAACAGTACTTTTTGTAGTCTCTTGCTTGCTCACCAACAGAAATACCCAACAGTGTAATCTACCTTCCTTACAAACCTGTGGAAGACAGTCGGGACGAGATTCAAAGATCACGAGAAGGACACCAATTGGCACCGTCACCTGCTCCAAATCCAGGTCTTTTGCTATTCGAGTTCGTCGAATTACACGGCCGACGCTGTCCTGCGAGGATGATGCAATCTGACGCAGACCAATAGCCAAGCTGTTCAGCTTTGAAGTAGACAGACTTAGGCGTTTTAACAAAGGGAGTGCTAGTCTCCCTAAAAAAAGAAAAAGTTGTGCTGAAGATAGATTAGTCTTCCTGGGCTCAAGCAGAAGTGACTTGAATGAGAGCTGAACCTACGGAAAATTACAGTATTTCCCACACCCTAGCAAATAATCTACCTGAGATTAAAAATGCACAACATCAAGTCTGGTACTCACAATAAAACCCTCAAATATGATGACGATTTCACCCACCACATTTTCAATTAATGAGGTTTAAGTTCTTTGTACGTGAAGCAACCGCACAAACCACCAATATCTAGAAAGATAAGGTTTGTTCTGTTTTATGTACTGAATGACTGAATTTCTTACAGATTTCTACCCTTACAGTATTTCTGGAAAGTCCAGGCTGTAATTTCATCTTTCCGTTTTACAAACAGAAACACCAAAGCACAGACACATGCATAGCATTTCTGTGCAGACTGGGCAAGAACTTGAATTTTCTAGTCTGAACATGTTCAAACAGTTAAGTTAACCCAGCAATGTCCCCTCAAATATTCTGGTCAGTGGTGCCTTCCACAGAGTATTATAATTCATGATGTGTCCTTTTCATGTATTTGTTATGGCAATATGTACACATCTCAATTCCAGCTTCTCAATGAACACATCAGTCTAACACAGAAGAATGTGTTTCATCTGAGCCACCTAAAGAGAACCTGCCTCAATCAGAAGGGGACAACTGATGCTTTGGCGAGTATCAATTAAGTGTAGAGATGACAGCCTTCCCTTCAGGAACCAAACATTCCATTAACCAGCTCAAAAAAGACTCACTGTATGCATGACAGTAACAGAGATATTTGTTCCATTCATTTTTTTTTTTTTCACCATACACCACTTGGTGTTTTGCACTTCTTCAGTATCTTTTAGGAAGGCATCTGTTTTATACAATGAAGGAGACTGCGGCTGTTTACACTGACAAGCTCTCAAAGTCATGGGTTCAATAATCTATGTCAGCCGTACTGCCCAATCCCAGGTGACAGAAGATTCTAATTCTGCTCATTTGTCTTGACACCCAGAGAGGTCCAAGATGATAGTATTACTATGGAAGGATTTGAAACAGTACCTTTATTTTCAGCTTCCTCTAAGTCCTTTTTGTTTGCCAAGAGAATTTCTTCTCTCTGGTCCGTTAGTAAGTCAGCAAGACGATAAATAATCTCTGCTCTCTGAAAGAGATAGCAGTTTCTGAACTGACATTTTACTCAAAGTCCATGCTGTTTGACATTTAGTTCCTACAGTCCATTTATGCTGACCACATCCTCTCACTATCTTAACTCTCCTGATACTTGGCCAGCTGTTTTTTCCAGCCTGCATCACATCGAAAAAGAAGACCGAATGCTGCTTCAGCCTTTACCTTGCTTTTTTATTATCTTGCTTTTCTTGCCCAGGCTTCTTCACCAAACTCACATGTCCTTCCCTTAAGAGCACCTTGTACCACATCATACCCACCCAGCTGCATAGCAATTGTCTACAGCTCCACTTTTGTATACATGTTGTATGCTAAACTCCACACAGGTGTGAACGGAGCAAATTATTCCAGTCAATTCTTCAGCAATTCTGATCACAATTCACTTTTGTGTGTTACTTGATGCTATCAAAATTTTTATAAACCCCACATGAAAGCCCGTATTACTTCACAGCCCCAAGGAACACAATCTTTTTGCTTTTCTCATCTTTAAGCAGGCTACAATACAAACCAATGGATCTGGCACAGAAATAATAGATTCTTGTCCCAAGGGGCCCATTTATGTTGTAAGTCTGTGTTGTAAAACTTGCCACACATGGACAATATTAACAGTTTGGCCATAATGTTCTGTCACCTGCTCAGGCTGTAGAGCCGCCAAGGTCCTGCCACCAGCTCGAGCCATTTCAGCCTGCTGTTCTACAGTAGGGCCTGCAAAAAAACCCAAGAATATGCTGTGCAGACAAAGTAACAGCAATAGGCAGAAGTGAGCCCGTTTGTCCTTCAATTCTCTGTTTAGATCATGATGGCTTGTACAGTTTTTAACAAATTCAAGGAAAATGTTGTATCCTACGACAGAAAAGTCTCTGTACCTGACACAAAAATACTATTATGGTCCCTACATAAAAAATCATCACAAAGATTCTGTCTCTGTGTCACACCAAGTGTGCAGCACGTAGGAAAAAGACTTGACAAAGGGCAAAAGATCAACAGGATAGCGAAGTCTTTAGGGCATAGTAGGCTACTGAAAGGAAAGAGACAAACTTTGAAAAGTTTAAGTATCCAGCTGAAGAATGCATGCATGGGTACACACAAACAACAATGGAAGCCAAAACCCTAGTAACAGCTTGCAGAAAAATTACTTTCTCTCTGTCTTTCTTTGCATGCATTTTAAAAGCAAGGTGCTGAAATTACAGAAAACATGTTGAGTTTCTGTTTCAAGTCACCATGTTCAGGTAGCATTTCTGCAAAGAATTCACAAGTAGCTTGTGGAAAACCTGCCATTTTTAACTCTCCTGAAATAGCCTGTACACCAGGTGACTTGAACCCAACTTCCATCTAAGAAGAGTCCCATGGAAATTGCCAGAGTAGAAATTGTAGAGAGGTATAGTGGGAATTACAAGAAAAGAACTTGTGGACATGAGATTAATTAGACTAATTTACAACACCTTAAACCTGCTTTTTGAAGTGATATCATACTTTACAAAACATGGCATTTTTTAGTGTTCTTGGAGAAAAATTATGTATGTAAGCAGATATAATTTGTTTTTAAAAGTTACTTGAATTTCCAAAGTGGATTTTGGAAAATAGCAGACAGAGACTACTGGAGTAAACGCCACAACAGTTGACAGGGACAGACTTTTGCTACTTACCATATCTGTGACTCAGAATGGGATCACAAGATTAAAAGCTTTATTGCTGATAGCAACTTCTTATAGCGGGGCTAAACAAAAAGGCACTCAAGGATAATGACACTGAGTGCATTTAAAAGGTGATTTGACATATTTATACAAGCAATCTATTACGGATTACTATACACAAAGAAATTCACTTGGCTTAAAGTGCAAGTCCAAAGTATCACTTCCATATCTATTCTGCTAAGATCATGGATATTTGGTCTGATTTTATCCAGCAATTATTACACAGTTCCAGCAATGCAGTGGCAGGAAAACATTCCTACCTACCATACCAGAAGATTGAGTCACAAAAGAAATTAATGATAAAAACACAAACCTAAACACTACCTTAGTTCAGCAGTACATTCTATATCCATATTTTCACACTGAAATCATGGATACTTGATGATATTTCTTAAGACTACAAAACATAAAATTTCTACTCTACTCATTGCATTCTTCAAATAGAAGTCTGATGCACCAGTTTATCAGCTGGAGGGAAGAAGAGCAGGGAATTCAGCAGTTTCTATCCCTACTTTAGAAAATATGTTTCAGAACCCATTCTGCAAACAGAGGTTTGTTTCCCAGTTATTGCACAGCACTAGACAAATTTTAACTCTAATTTTTCAGGACATCTCTACAGCTCTCAAGGTACACATTAACTCTGTACTCACCTGCAGGTTTTACCTCTGAAAAAAAAGTTCCAACTTTTTTCCCTTCTACAATATCTGTGATGACATGACCTGAGATCTTTGGGTGGGTTCCATTTGCGATCACTACTGAAGTGCCTCCTTGCAGAGCCCACAGAGCTGCTTTCACCTACAGGAAAGGACATCACCACTCTCAACAAGACTTCTTGGTCCACTCT
Source organism: Phylloscopus whistleri (assembly GCA_017589585.1). Lineage (NCBI taxonomy): Eukaryota > Metazoa > Chordata > Aves > Passeriformes > Phylloscopidae > Phylloscopus > Phylloscopus whistleri. The sequence goes on along the minus strand of JADMLD010001533.1, from coordinate 425,571 downwards.
AATGCCCGGATTGATTGATCGCTTGTGCTTTCAAAGAGCATTCAACACACTTCAGGCATCTCTGAACTTCAGTGTTGGAATACTGACATTTGCTTAATCCTTCTACGGTATGTTAAATTTACATCAGGATTAACTCATTAATAAGGGTCCTTTGAAATTGCTGTGCATTGATTGGTCCTAAGATTAGCCTCTCTGCACATTTTTGAGCAGAATACGATTTCTCTCAAATCCCAGATGCTAAATGCTGAAGAGGTACTGCCAGTGATCTCCTTCATTTCTTTTCCCAGTCAAGGTGTGGGCAATATTATCCACTACTATATTTAATTAAGTATCATTTATTTAATTGCAAAAGCTTCTCTGCTTACTCACTTCTGTGCTTTCCTAATATGGTTCTACAATTTGGTATTACAGTCTCACTATGAGGCACAAATATCAGATAGGCCTATCATATCAAACTCAGCTAGCAAAAGACCATCAGCTGCTTCATTATTGCTCAAATTTCATGCTGAAAATCAAGATTTGTTCTTTGAGCCATGATCTGTTTTCTATTATTGATACTACAGTTTTCAAAAAATGTCACCTACCTTCTCAAGTGTAGCAATTTTTTTTTACAACACCCACATCAAGATTTGCTTCTACATGACTCAAAAGACACCAAGTAACTCTGATTATTACTTTTACAAAAAAAGTAGTCTCTGACCTTGGCAGCTTTACCTTCAATACCTGGAATTGTTTATACTATCTTAGAAGCCAGATAAGGGAAAGTCATTTCTGAATAAGCTTTGTACATCCCATAGTTACAAATGCCTCCTCCTTTTGCCACCTTCCAGTCCATGCTCTGATACTTAAGAATGTGCCTTACCTGATTCTTTAGAAAAGGGAATAATCAACATAACTGGTGAAGAATTTTACTTTGATCTTTTCCTGCTTAGTCAAGATCTGTTTTGGTTTTTACAGACAACTTTCCAGATACATCCCAGAGAAAACTGCAGCAATTAATATTACAGCAGTGCATATCTCTGCCTCATGAGAGACATACGCTGAAGTTGCACAACACACCCATGTTTATGGACCCACAGCAATGAATACTGAGACCACCTGACTGCACAGAGCACTAAAATCCATCAGCCCTCCCACCTCTACTAATCTTGCACTCAAAAACTGAAGTACCTTGGTCTCCACCAATATATCCTTCAGAAGCAAACAGTACATTTTACAAACTCAGAAAGGAGAGGGAGGTACCATATCTGATTTAAAAGACAGGGATTCCCAAAGTCTTTGAATTCTCACATAAGAAAGAATTGAGGATTGACTCTTATTTTAATTTAAAACACTAAAATACAGTTCCAAATGTCACCTTTTAAAATCTACTGGAGTGTAATTCTTTACTTGCTCTTTTCAATTCACATGGACCTAAAAGAAAACCAAAGGATCGCATATGCCATTTCATGGTACTCAAAGAATAGCTGAGGCTGGAAAGGATCCCTGGAAATCATACAGTCCTACTGACTGCTCAAAGCAGGGTCAACTAGAGCAAGTTATTCAAGACACCATCCAGTCAGGTTTTGAACATCTCCAAGCAGAGAATCCAAGCTCTCTTGGCAACCTGCTCCAGTGCTTCAACAACCTCATTGTAAAATTCTTACATTTCAGTTTAATCACTTGTATTTCATTCTGTGCCCATGGCCTCTTGTCTGTTCCCTGGATATCACTGAGAAGAATCTGGTTCTGCCTTCTCTAAACCCTTCCTTCAGCTACTTACACCCAAACCTTCTCTTTTCCAGTGTAAACAATCCTAACTCTCAGCCTCTCTTAGTGTGACAGTGCTGCAATTCTTTTATCATATTCACAGCTCACTGCTGGTTTCACTGTAGCCTACCATGTCCTTCCGGTACTGCAGTTTATAGAACCAGACACAACGCTACAGATGTAGAGTTCCACTAGAGCTGAGTAGATGTTTCACTAGAGCTGAATAGATGAAAATAATAATTTTCCTCGACCTGCTGGCTATGTTCTTTTCCATACAAACCGGGACACTGTTGGCCTGCTTTGCCCAAAGGCCATATTGCTGTTGTACATTCCATTTGGCATCTACCAGGACCCCTATAACCTTTTCACTGAACCTGCATTCAAGGCAGTCAATTCTCCAGCCCATACCAGTGTCCCTAGGCATAAGACTCAGCATTTCCTTCTATTGAACTCATAAGGTTCCCCACCTGCCCATTCCTGCAGCCTGCCAAGATCCATCTGAACAGCAGCACAAAGCACAATCATCTCATGTAGCTCCCTTTCCTTCCCAATTATGAAGCAAATGTTCCATATTTCTACCTTGGCTTCCATGCCACCCATTCCCACTCGGGATTTGGTTCCAAATGTTACAGACTGCTGGTCTCCTGGGTAGAATATGTCAATAAGCTTTGCATCATCAGACCCTGGAGGGCTGTCAAAGAGTCCTGAAATAAATAATAAAAATCAGTCATATACCCTCATGTCCAAAGCCCACCCATGGAAGAAAAAAAAAAAAACCAAACAAAAAACCACATGAAAAACCACCAAAACCGCACACACACAAAAACAAACAAACCAACCAACACGGGGTTAAAAAGCTGTGTTCCACTTGATAGGATTGAAAACTTCCACTGAACCCTTCTTTTTGTGGGACCAAAAGCACAAAATTCTTAACTGGCAGACCCAAAAAGTATAGGTTGATTGAAAGCCCTAAAAATAAGAAACCAAAAACCCACACGCTGAATAGCAAGCAGCAAGCAAGCTGGGAGGTAATGACATTTGGTTGAGGTTTGAGACAGCTTTTAGATGTTCAAAATCAGGGCTTACATACATAAACCCCCATCTGAACAGGCAAATAGTCCTCCTCATCAAAGACTCAGATGATATTCTTGAATGGTGGGGTGCACAGTGAGAAAATAGGCTATTCAGAAACATGTAAAAAGGGTAACTATTGAATTTTACTAAAAAGGAACACAACACTACAGAGACATCTTCTTATTAGCATTTTTTAAAATCAAATGATTTAATGTTACTATGCTTGGAGTTGAACGACAGTTCAGTTGACCTACCATATTAAACTTCAACTCTACAACTACACTTCTCAGAAATTCTATGTGCACAAATACTGCCACAACAAATTAGAAAGCACAAGTGCAGTCTATCTATGCCCACTCTTGATAGCTTGGGAAGTTGAGGACATCTTTCCATAAACAAGCTGTCACATTGAATGAATAAGCTTGAAGGACAGGTGTGCTGGTTTTTCGGGTTTTTTTTACAAACTCTTTTTTTATGAGTTATTCTAAGACAGTCATTTCAACTAGAATTAATCAGGAAACCTGGCTGCATCTGCTAAAAGAAACTGTGCTTCTGGATAGACGCCTCTTTCCTCATCAGAGCCTCAAGCATGTGAAGGCCAGGATCTACTGAAAGAAACCCATCTGGAGAAGATGAAAAGAATATGTGACTTAAGGCGATATGGACTGCATTGATCTGAAACTGTACCCAGTACCCTCCTCGCTCTAGAAAAGGAAGTTCAACATCCATAGGTGACACGCTTATGTCACAACAGCACAGCTCAGAAGACTAGAGCAGTGTAAGCCAAAAGTAAGGGAAACAGAAAAAGCTAGCAAGTCCCAGGTATCTGGAAAGAAATGAACAGGATTTGCAATACACTGATAATTCACTGACAGAATCTGCTGCCAGAAGAAACAAACTATTGTAGAATAGTATTTGGTTTATACTCCTAATTTAAGACACATAGCTTTTATCCTGCATACTATTCCTGACTATCATACAACTCTGAGAAGCTAGCAGAAATACCATAGTACATGTGGTGTTCTGGGATCTGGAACAAGTCTCAGGGTTCACATGCATTTTCACCCACCCAAATTCAAGAGTGCATCAGACAGGTTTGGCTTATACCGAACCATCAGCATTGGGTATAGGCCTTAAGGAGTTACTGTAGTACATTCCAACTGTCCTTGTAAAAGAGATGAACTGAAGAGATCAGTAAAACAGGAAAAGAGGTTGGCTTGACAATCTGATGTGCTTCACTAAAACCAGAAATTAAATAAATTACTCACAAACCTTCTACATCTGAAAGAACAATCAGGAGATCAGTTTTCATTTCCACAGCCAGTCGTGCTGCCAGACTGTCATTATCCTTCACACTAATTACCTGCAATACACATGCATATCAGAAGCAGTGAATAGTGTGAGGAACTAAGAAATATTTGGTGCCAACATAAAAAAGCAATCTACCTCAGCACTAGCGAGTCTTCTGAGCTTACGTTTTTCACACCCACTGGAAACTTCAAAGGTGATCTTTGTGTGAAAGTACATACAATTCAGTAAAGTGGCATCCAAATGACAAGCAGTGTCATCAGTACTTGCATTCTCCACCTTAGTGCCCAGTGACAGGGCAAGAGGCACTAACTGATGCTGCTTTAAGAAGGGGGTGCTGGATTAGACGACCTGCAGAGGCATGCTTGCTTTTGGTAAAGCAGACAGTATTTGCCCTAGCCTCACCCCACAATACTGTATCATGCCAAATACAGAGAAGTCAACACAGTATTCCAGTACCCTCTGTCCATGCACTAACTGTGTATCTTTGTTTCTCTGCTGTAGACTTCAGAGGTCCCTGATTATGGCATTAGTCAAGTACACATTAGCACTGCACCATCTGCAAGCACGACCCCCACCCCTTGCAATACTTTACCCACATTTACCCCCTGCAGATCACTGTTTGGCTCTGGAGGTGGAACAACTGCATCGTTTGTGTTAATTATAGGGACAATATTCATCCTTAAAAGCTCATGTAATGTTCCATTTAAGTTGCGACGTTTCTGTTCATCGTGGAAATCCAGATTGGTGACTAAAATCTAAAAGGAAGAAAGAAACTACTTAGACTACCACCCTTCCTCCGAGAACATCATATAAACTTATATGTTAACAGAACAGAACAGCCATGCCTTTTGGATCACTAAAAAAACAAAAGCCACATTTAAAAGATATAGAATACAAGTGTAAAATGTTCTTTCCACAGTATTATCAGGTTTATTCCACTGAAGCCTGTAATAGCCTATCTCAAGCTGGTAGGTCATACACTCTAAGAAGGAACTTGGAAAAAAATATTGTAATCACAATGCAGATGCTCATGATAACTACTAAGACCCTAGACAATTTCAATAGAGTGCTCAAGACACTGCCTTTCTAGATTTTCCTCCCACTTTCATGTTCCTACTTGTGTTCCTAGAGAGCAGAATGGATGCTGTATGTCAAGACTTTTCCACTCACTAGAACTCACTTACTCTTCAGAAACAATCTTGCCTCCTGCACGCAGATAGCACCCCTTTCTTTTGGTGTTTTAAGACAAAAAACACCCTCAATGTCTGCTCTGGAGAGCAGCTTTTTTTTTTTTTTTTTTTTTTTTCTCTGTCATTGGACATTTGAGAATTAAGCAAACAATTCCACCACTCAAATGTACAATAGCACCTGGAATCAATGTGTATGCTAAGTTTTTTGGCATGGGCAATTCTTTTATATCAAAGGAATGATAGTTATCTAGAGATATGAACAAGATTTCAATCCAGCACGACCTACAGTGATTTTTAGCAACAATTTGGCTATATTAGCTCTACCATATTACAGTAAGAAGTTGCTCCAAGAAGATTTCATACTATGCTCCTAAATTCATTACAAGCATCTAAACAAATAAGGCCTTACAGTTAAAGCAATTCTGTATTTTCAGAGTATCTAAGATAAGCAAAGTCTGTTTAAGTGTAGTTCAACTGATACAGCTGCAGCCTTCAGTATAAGGCCCAGGCCAGGGATACCAGAAGGACAGCAAATTCTGAAGTGTGGATATGCACTTCCGTCAACTTTACAGAATGTGTCACTTAGTCACTTGTGGGTTTTAAACCTTCACTTTGGACCACCCGCTTCAGCTTTTCTGAAGAGATCTTAACAGACTCTCCCTGCTATGAAAGAGCAGGACACACCTGAACTCCAAAAAGAAAAAGCATATCCATTTTATCTTGACAACAGATAACTCCAATTCAGAAATATTTAGGAAGACACTCTTGTATAAGCTACCATTTATGTGACAATAATAAGCTCCAAAAGCAGCGAGTAAGTCTAGGAAAGAAGGAACACCTTACTTGAGCTGCACAGATGCTGTACTGTGTAAACATGGCCTCATACAGAGCCATTAGTCCACTCTGCCCAGCTGCTGCACAGGCTCGGGCTTCCAAGACTGGAATAGCCTACAAAGACAAAGAGCAGTTGTCAGGCCGTGACTTGAACAGGTAGTACCCAACACTCAAGGAAAAGCAGGAGTGCCACCAGCCTCTCACCATATCTTTTAGCTGACTCTGGCCTGAATGAAGTGCTTGCCTCACACTCTGAGAAAGCAAGATCTCATGACGCAACCGCTGCTTTCCAAAAGCTACAGCCCCACTGGTAACAATCATCATCTCTCGGCCCTGATTTTGCAGCATTGAGACCTGTAAGTAAAGGAAATAAGAAATAGGGCCTGGCGTATGATCAGTGAGAACAAGACAGTCCTGGCTACTACAGCCTTATGCCCACCAATTCCTGCTGACACAAGCATTTTGATTTCTCTATGGATGCGCAAAGCAATGCAATCACTCTTCACGATACTTCTGCACACCTTCCTAACCACTTGGGAGCTATGCCAAGGACTGCATGTAATCTGTAACTTCTCATAAACCTTCTTTTCACAATACCAGCTTTTGTGACAGAAAAATGCTTGAATCCATCCATTCCCAAAACGACCATTATACAGTAACCTTGAATTCTGAAAGCAAAGAGGCCAACTCTCAATTGTAAAGTTTTTGATTACATCCTCTTTACATGTATCTGGCAAGATTCCTTTCAAAGCCCGACAGCTAAATGTCTTACATGAATTTAATATATTAACTTTACTTCCCAGAAAGGACATGTCCAGTGCTCACCAAGATAACACTTTCATTTTGGAGAAGAAATACAGGAGTTGATCCCATCAGTTTCTCCTACAGTTAATGAGGTTTCAGGCTTTTCTCTGGAGGAACTCTGCAAACGCTCAGATGATCAAGACGAGTTGACTCGTTTTGCAGAGTTCACATACTTCAGTGCCACCTTCCCACTAGAGACAACTAATGCCCCCAGCCGTGTCTTACCTATTGCACAAAAAACTCAATGTGCAAATCTCTCCCTCTATACTGGGTTTGGCCAAGATGGAATTCTTTATAGGGGTCTGTATGATACTGTGTTATGGACTTCAGTTTTGATAACATTCCAATGTTTTGCCTATTGCTAAATAGTGCTTGCACAGCATCAAAGCCCTATCTCTCCCCCAGTCTGAGCAGCACTTGCACAGCCATCAAGGCTTTCCTTGTTCCACTATGTCCCATCCCAGCAGGTAGGTAACAGCTGGGCACAAAGTTCAGAGAGGCCACATTTGAGAGAGTTGACCTTAAGCTGGCCAAAGTGACTTTTCACACCATATAATGTGTACAGTAATAGAGTTGTAGAACAGTAAAATGCAGGAGGCTGTTTTCCAAGGCCATCACTCAAGAACTAGCAGGGCATCAGTCCGCTTGTGTGAGGTAGCGTTTGCCACCACAGAATTCTTTTCCCCTCTGTTTGACTTATTAAACTATCTTTATTTCAACCCATGAGGTTTCTTACTTTTGCTCTTCCCATTTTCTTCCCAATCCCACTAGTGGTGGGGCAGAGGTGAGGGGAGCAAACAAGAATCTGTGTGGATGCTTAGCTGATACCTTCACTTCACCTTCAAAAACAATTTATTGAGTTACATGGTTTATAGTACTGCAGCATACGGGGTTGAAAAGGGAAAGGCTAACACGTTGTTTTAAAGAGTATCAATATTTTATGATGGTTTACTACAATCTTCTGTAGCATCCAACAATCACTGAGTACCTGAAGTTAACACAAATGTTTAGTCACAGAATTACCTGCTCTACAATAGAAGCCAGCCTCCCAAGGGCCAAGCCACACTCATCGCCTCGAGTAACAACAGCACTACCCAGCTTTACTACAATCCGTTTTGCATGTTTCAGCTCACTGCGGTGCGCAAACGGTTTTCCATGTGCACGGCTGAGTGGCACGGTGATAAATGGAATATTGCTCCAACAACGGATGGATTCATTCCTTAATCTTTGGTTATGGCAAGGGAGATCTGTGGATAAAGAAAGAAAGGAAAAAAAAAACAGTTTTTAAGTGTTTCAATCAGACGTTTAACCCTTCACAACACAGACTTCCCAGTCACTGAGAATGAGAAGCTAGCTTTCAATTCACCAAAACGAAGTGAGAAACAGGAGCATCTGAGCAGCACTAACCATCCCTAAGGTATAGAAGGCAATAGCCTATATAGCTCACATCTCAAGGACTAGTTTTAAAAACAATCTCCTTCGCCTTCCCTCATTAGATACAGTTAAGAGAGTTTTCCTGTCTGAAGTAGCACAGAAAGCCTGATTTTTAGAAAAGAAACACAGCTTTTACAACATCTCTAAGCCAGGTATTTTTGCACATTGCTCAACTATGGAGAATTGAAGGGGCATGACAGACATACATTAAGCCCTGGAACAGGTCTCCTGAAGATGTGTTTGTGCTCCAAGCCTGTCAATGTTCAGGAGGCATTTGGACAATGCCAATAGTGTGCTTTAGCTTTGGGCAGTTCTAAAGCATCAGGCTGTGACACTAGGTGACCACTCTAAGAGTCTTACAACTAGCTATTCTATTCTAGTCAATCCTAGCCAATCTATCATGTGAAGTTGCAGAGGCTTCTTTACAAATCAGTGAACTGAATCCTATGCCATGGTCAGAGTTACCCAATTATATTTCATATGCTCACTATCTCTAAGTTTGGTGCTTTGTAGATCCATGTATAAAGTTAATGTGACTGTTCTTGGTGTTACTGGAGAAAGACAGGAATAAACATTGTGCTACATTAAAAAAAACTCTTCTAATTTAACAATACTTTAATTAAATAAATCTTTCACTCATTATACATACAGAGGAAGTTTAAGTGACTAATCATAAGTGAAGGCTGCACTAACATGTCACATATTAAAACAGGAAATGGAAATTTAGAGAGAAGTTTCATTTGCCCCGATTTTCACAAGGGAATACTTGTGAATCTAAATAAGGTCTACAATACACAGGAAAGACTGGACAAAGGACTACAATTTGACTGTTGTTTCCAGCACTACACATTACTACTTAGTACTACTATTTAGTATTTGCCTAACCTACACAGTAGAACCAGAAAGGAGTTTATTTCCAGTTCTCTTGGCTTCAGGGTTTAGAAGGTTCCAAGAAGACAGCTGCTGAGAGATAACCAGTATCTGAAAAGAAACCATTTACTTTTCTTAAGAAAAATAAGGAAAAAGACAACAGTTCTAGAACAAGAGGAGAATTCAATTCACCCCCACTAAAGTCCTAATCATTAATCTTCCTCTATGGCTGCATAAATCTACCTTTTTTAGTTATTTTACACTGGTCTAAGATATGAAATTGGCTCTCACGTTACACATGCAAAACATTTCTGGAGATGCAAGCCCATTAGCTTGCTCCACATGCAATTAGGGAGGAACTGACATGGCCATCCAGTCCACGTTTTGGACAAGTAGGCTTCAAGGCATTCCAGTTTTTATATCCCATACCTGTCAACAGTTTCACTTCCTTAATAAAGAAAGGGACACATGAAACACACTTAAGTATTTGGCAGTATTGCAGATCCTTCTATGTAGCCTGTAGCCTTCTTGCTAAAGAAGCAGCATTTCAAAATACACCAGCTGAACAGGAAAAGAAAACGTGAAGAACAAAAAGAAAACAGTGGAGAACAAAAAACAAAAACAAAAAAACAACAAAACACCACCAAAAAACCCCTGTGATAAATGATCACTCCAGCTTTAGATCACAACTGATCAAGTGACAGAGTTGCTCCACTGCTGGATAGTGCCAATACTTGGGAACAAACTTCTCATAGTTAGCACTGTGAAAATTACTGACTTCAGAAAATGAGGACTATTTAGAAATATTATAAATACAAAAGTAATAGAGCTATAGCTCATAAATAAAAAGTTTAGAATTTTCAAAATTTTAACATCTTATTTATATAGTTATTTATAAAAGGGAACTGCTAATACACAGACCAGTGGGAAATTAATTTTGCATGCAACAGTAAACAGCTACTCTCTTGATCTAATAAAGTTTATCTATCCTTGCCTTTTGTATTTCAGACCACTAATCAAGCAGACACAGAATGGTTCTCTTAAATAAGGTTTTCAGGGAAGAACTACACAGAGCACCTATGTATTTACACGCAGGTTTCCTGCATATATCTTTCCACTTGAATTTAATCCAAGTAAATTTAAGTTTTGTTCTTTGCTTTACTCAAGACATCTGAAAATGCAGATGGGGGAGCAGACATAATCAGATCTTGTTTTCCAGGAATATATGAGGTTGAAATAAAGAACACTTACAGCAGCAGTACTTTTACAACTAAGTTTTTTTTTTTCCCTTGAAATGCATGTCAGAATGAAAAATACACAAACGCAGACATCCAGCTGAATATTATTGAGTTAAGGGAGAAAGTAACACTGAGAAAGTAGAGCCTCAACTACAGTTCACTTCAGAGGTTGTAAGTTTTGAATGATGTTAATGAGACGATTTTCCTTTCGACATAGGAAAGAGCATAGGCATGCCCAGACACATACTGAGCAACATTTTAGAAATGTGTGCTTTCTCTCATACATACATAAATGGGAAATGGCTGCGATGGCATGCGGCGGTAACACAAAGGACCATCCAGGGGGACGGACAAGAGGGCTCAGAGCAGCTCGACACAACATTCTGAGATGCCTTCTGTAAATCAAGGATATCTGCAAGCTAAAACGAAGGGAAGAAGGAGGAAAACGGGTTAAATATCAATGACTTTCCGTCTATATTTCTCTCCTTGCCCACTCGCCCAGTCCAGCTCCTCTTTTCCTGTACCATCTTAATACAATTTCCTCATGCTCACTCTCCATTTTCCAGAATTTGCACATGGACTATGATAGGCCCCTCTTCCCTACCTGCTGCCAGATCTTTGTTAAAGGTAAAGAATAAAACATGGCTCCCTGAGAAGGGAAAACACGATTAGTGAATTTACCTATAATGGATAAAAGTAATATTTTTTTCACAGAGAAGCCTGGAAGAAAAATAAAAAGAAAAAAGTAGAGAGGCTGTATCATACAGACTTCTCTGTACAACCCACAACAGAACATCTACTGTACTTCTCATGAATCTCAGCCCTATAGGAAATATACTTATTCACTTTTCCCTGAGCACTATCAAATTATGAGATCTTATCCATGAGTACAAGTAAGGACACAAATTTCCAAGCACTTGGTATTAGTTCCCTTGACTGAACCTGTAAACACTCAGGATTCTTCTAACTCTAAAATTCACTAGAGCAAATACACAGCAATAAAGGGATACACAATTAGCCATTTCCTATGACAGGTCTAGTTCAAGCAATGCATTTAGTCATACTAAGGAAACAAATGAGATTAATAAGAATCCAGTTCTCCCAGAAGTACTTCAACCACAAAACCTCTCCTTACCCTTTTACAAAGCTTTGTTTCCTTTACTTGCTTTCAATACATTTTCCAGCACCATTGAAATAAAGCAAACAAAACTGCACAAATTATGGTACAGAGAAAGCATTGAAAAGAAGATAAGGACACCTAATAGTAACTGCACTGGAAGACTGCTATTACAAATACCAGGACATTTACAGCACTGACAGTTCTGGCATACGTGTACATGAACACTTGAAGGGGCCTTGTTACCCTGCATCAGTGTATTATTATCCCTCATTATAATCCTTATCAAAATATACATCCCTACATTAGACAAGGCAGCCACCAGCACATAATGCTCCTCCTGTTCTGTCTAGTAAAGCTTACATTGCATGGCATTTTAATAATATTAATCTGCAATGTCCTCCAGTTCTGTATTTAATCTGAAATAGCAATATTGGCCACTGCCAGGATGAGGCAGACAAAGGACTCTGAACAGATCATGCAAATAAGCAAGTAGTCAAAGTTTTCTTCTCATAACTGGGTAAGCTTAAAGAAGCTGGGGAACAGTATTAACTAGACATTCCCCCTTTGCATCCTTACCAGGCACCTCATGCACCTTCCTCTAGGGTTGCACAATTCCCATTATTCATGTTTCAGCCTTCCACCTTGAAGCTCACTTTGACCTGTACTTTCAGACACTGTCTTCTCAAGAGGGTCTTAGCTGGGTCTCAGAGATTCTCAAAATCCAGCAGCTCCTGACATAAGATGGCAAACACCAGGTTCTTTATCCAGAAACCACTTCCACCACAAATACCTTGAGTGGAACTGCCCGCTCCCCTTCAGCTCCCTCCACAGACTATGCCCCTTAAGGAACAAAAACAGGCACTCTACCTGAAGTTTCACCTCCAGACACTTCCTGTTACCTCTGTTTGTCAGACCTTCAACTCCTGCTATAGTAATAACCTCACCTGGTGCTTCACTGTCACAGAATAGACTCACACTGGCCAGATCAAGCTGTGCCATCTCCTTGGCTGCTCCTACTGATCTGCTAGAGAATCACTTCACATTTTCACTACAGGCTGCTTGCAACTAAGAGCAACCTTGTCCTTCTGGAAGACTGTCTCCTGTTTCCCTTTGCCAGAGTCAACTTTGCTAAAAGCAGGCAGACAATGAAGAGTGAGATGTGTCAGACAGTGTGGAACTTTTGAAGGAAAAAGATTAGGAAAAAAAAGCATATTTTTGAAACTAGCTTGTGAGAAATGGCTAAGAGACCAAGTTAACAAGAAAATAGAGTTTAAAGCAGCAGCAGGTATCAGAAATGGAAATGGATACTGCCAGGAAGCACAGAGCAGTTTACAGCATGATATAAACTACAGGCTAATCAAACTTCTTTCTCTTCTCTCACTCAGTCAAGGATTTGAAGTTAATCTCAATCCTCATTTTCCATTCCACTCACATTTCCACCACTTCCATAGCTGAAATGGTTCTGACATTCAATGACAAACAAATAAAAAAGGTGTATAATTAAAAATAATTTTAAAAAGTAAAACTTTCCTGCCTTACTAGAAGGAAGCAATTAAAAAAAAAAAAGCAAAATGCATTATTCAGGTATTCCTCCTAGTATCAGCTTTTTCACTACCAGAAAAACCCAATTCTTCCAAACTAGTCTCCAAAAACATGACCTTTAAAAAGGCCATTTTCTTATTATATCTTTAAATAATGAAACTTATCCTTGTATTATTGCTCATAGAAAGCAATACCATGACCTAGTTTTCATGTATTTATTATCATAAAAACAGCTATTAAGTAGCACAGTACATTTAGATGCTGTTCCAAATCAGTGTAAAGAGACTCAGTTACCTTCCAAAGCAATCGGTGATCTCAAATGCTAAAACTTATGCCTTGAAAAACAGTCCATAACACTATTCTTTAGTCTGTTGGCTGCAGAGCACGTCCACAATTATTTGCAGTGAATTGATTAAATTAAACAATTTAATTAAATTAATTAAATAAATTATAGTTAATTAAATAAACTTTTTTCACAGTATTAGATATAAAGGCAAATATCTGAGTGTTAAGATATTCCACAAGTGAAAATCTGGAAATCAAAAGCTGATGAATAGAACTATTTTGCAAAACACAACCACAGGAACAGACATAAATCAAGTACAAATGAAATGCACACAATTTCTATGAAGTAAGTCCTTCCCACAACACAAATTTTAAGTCCTCTATAACATTCAGAGGCTTTTACTATTTAAACCACTTCATTACCTTAACAACTAAAACTCCTGTAAGGGAAAAAAAAAATCGATCTGCAGCTCTTCGTGCAAACTTTAACTCTAGAAATATTCTCAAATGGAAGCCAGTTCAGAAGAACTGACTAAAATAAAGGCAAACTTCAAATAAATGGTCTTTAGAGCAGCTCGCATATAGGTTCACCCGGGTTCTGCAGACAGTATACGTACACAGAAGAGGGAACTCAAAGCAGCAAGCACCATGCGACCCCTTTCTCTTAAGAACGCATCCCAGCAGTACAGTGCGGTCACGGCAGTACTGTCTGGCGCGGCGGAGCAGCACCTTGTCCTGGCCTCGGAATCCTTCCGAGTGCCTCACAGGGCAGTACCTGCAGGAGCTTGGTGTTAGTCCATTTTGTCAGACCCAGTCTATAAATCAGTTCTGCGGCACAAGAGGGGCTGTACAGCGGCAGCACCGGCGGCAGGGCCGGGCCCTCGGCGGCCTCCCTGCGGAGCGGCAGCCGAGGGGCCACGAGGGTCTCCCCTGGGCTTTCGGCCCTCCCGAACGCCGCGAGCCCGGCGCCTCCTGCCGCGGTCCCGTGAAGCAGCAGCGCGGGCACCCGGACCACACACGGGCGCGCTCCCACCGCCGCGGCCCCGCTGACCCGCCGCAGCCAATCCCCGCCAGGAGCGGCCTCGGCCACAGCCAATCCGCAGCGGCAGCAGCCACGTCACGTCACCGACCGCCGCCTCGTCGTCCCCGCCCGCGCTCCTTCCCCCCACCCCGCGCTGCCGGCAGATGATGTAATTCCACTCCACGTTGCAGCACAAAATCCTGGCCTTTGTAAGTTACAGCATTAACAACTGTTTAGTCTAGCCCCAGACTAGTCCAGACAGCCCTACCGACAGCACAAGCTGCTGAGCTGTCTCCCACAGCGGCGTCCCTTAACCTGGATTCTCCTCGGTCTCACATGTTTGCAGTCTGGTGCAGAGAGCAGATGAAAGGGATCTGCATCCAATCTTCTGAGAGGGGCTTTAGCTCCTTAGGCCGTTTACATCCTTTCTTTTCTCCACTGCACCTCTTCACAAGTGCAAGAGTGCTGGCTTTGCTTTCCACTTACCTCCCATATCCCATTTGAATTCACTTCTAAATTAAGAGAATCGGGGTAATCTAGAACCATAGAATATCCTGAGCACAAAAGGTTCCACAGGGATCATCAAGTCCAGCTCCTGGCCCTGCACAGGACAGCCCCAACCATCACACCACGTGCCTGAGACTATTGTCCAAACACACCTTGAGCTCTGTCAGCCTTGGGGCCATGACCACTGCCCTGGGGAGCCTGTTCCGGTGCCTGACCATCCTCTGGGGAAGAACCTTTTTCTGATGTCCAGCCTAAGCTTCCCCTGACACAGCTCCAGCAGTTTCCTCAGGTCCTGTCACTGTTCACAGAGAGCAGAGGTCATTGCCTGTCCCTCCACTGCCCCTCGGGAGGAAGCTGCAGAGTGCAGTAAGGTCTCCCCTCAGTCTCCTCCAGACTGAACAAGCCAAGAGCCCTCAACAGCTCCTTGTATGGCTTTCCCTGGAGACCCTTCACCATCTTTGGATGCTCTGCAATAGTTCTGTACCTTCTTTACATTATGGTGCCAGAACTGCACACAGGAGGTGTGAACTGCACACATTTAGGAATTTGGAAAACACCTTTAAGATCATTGAGTGCAACCACAACCCTAACACCATCAAATCCACCAATCCCTGCCTGCAGCAGTCCTGCGGATTGATGCAGCCAATCCACAACAGTGGTAGCCCTAATCCAACCCTAAGTGTCACATCTATACAGCCAGAGAGAGCACTGTCAGCTGCTACAGGCACTGCCAGGTGCTTTAGATCCCTCCAGGGATGGTGACTCTACCACTGCTGTGAGCAGTGAAAGGGTGCCAGTGCCCCTTGGCCCCCTAAACCTCCCTTGGTGCTTCTTGAGGCCATTTCCTCTTATTCCATCATTGGTTCCTGGGGAACAGAGCCAGATTCCCACCTGGCTGCATCCTCCTGTCAGGAAGTTGTACAGAGCAAGGAGGTTTGCCCCTGAACCTCCTTTTCTTCAGGCTGAACCCCTCAGTTATCTCAGCTGCTCTTCATAAGAGGTGTGCTCCACACCCTTCCCCAGCTCCATTCCATTCTCTGGACACACTCTAGTCTCTCACTGTCCTTACAGTGAAGGGCCCCAAAATTGACTCCAGGATTAAAGCTGCAGGCCACACCAGTGCCCAGTAAAGGGCAACAGTCACTACCCTGGGCATGTGGCCACAGCATGGCTGATACAAGCCAGGTGCCACTGGTGCTTCATCACCTGAGCTCATATTCAGCCACTGTCGACCAGCACCCCCTGGTCCTTTCCCACTGGGCACTTTCCTGTCATTCCTACCGCAGCCTGGAGCACTCCATGGGGTTGTTGTCACCCACGAGCACTTCACCTTGTTGACCCTTATACCACTGGCCTTGGCCTATCAATCCAGCCTGTCCAGACCCTCCTGCAGAGCCTTCCTGCAAAACAGCAGATAAACATTCCTACTCAACTCAATGTCATCCGCTAACACTCATCACTGCAACTGGTAGAAACCACAAATCTACAGTTTTTCATCTTCAAAGACCCCACAAAATCCACAGTAGTCCCCCAATTTAACTCAGACTAGTTACACTGTTTTCTGTCCTCACCTATATTACCAGTTATATTCCTATTAGAATTCCAACAGTATCAATTCCCATATTGTTGCAAGGGAGTTATTCTGTGGGCTATTTCTATTTATTTGTTTGGGGGGCTGTTTATTTTTTAGTTTTGTTTCGGTTTTTAAATTGATAACAAATCACCTTCTGGGATCAGGAAACAATCTCAAATGAAGATCTCAAAATTGTGGAGACAACTTCACAAAGAATGAAGAATATTCATGTGGTGGGAAGTGGAGGTCAAGACATTTGGGAAAACTTCAGTGTCTCAAGAATTAACAGAAAATCCAACTCACAATTATCTGACATTAACATATCACTCTCTCCAAATAAGGGAAATTAAACAACTACCCCAGCTCCCCCTAAAAAGAAGAAAAATTACCAAAACCACAAGATCTTCCCCATTCTTCTCCCCCCTCAAAAGCCCAAACAAACAAAAAAAACTACACCCCAAAAATAAGGTCATCACTTTGTCAGAAGACTATTTGGAGATCTTTACTTTGCCAGAAATTGAATTTGGTTTAATTCTCATAGTGCATGTAAGCCCTGCTCTCCCCTCCTCCCCACTCCAATTAGCAATTGCAGAATAAAACCAATGAGAGAATGTTGGTCACTCACTCACAAAAAAACCCCCAAAAAAACAAAAAAACAAAAACAAACCAACAAACAAAAAAACCCCACCAAAAACAACAACAACAAACAACAACCAGAACAGTGATTAAAGGTATATCACAGCAGTTGATTTTTTTTTTTGTATTAAGTCAAGCCTTTCAGGAGGTAGGCTTTGCTGATCCTTGTGGGTCCCTTCCAACTCAGAATATTCTGTGATTCATTTTGAATAGTTAACAATGGAAATGCTCTCATTTTAAGCTCACCTGGCCAATTTTTAGCATGCGCAACTTCTTTAAACTCTGCTTCCAAATAAAAAACAACAGGTTCCCCATAACCATCTGCAGATACTGAGGTGTTGTTTTTCTTTTTCAGATACTCAAATAGATGCCAAATTGGTAAGAGAAAATGCATACAAAATAAATCAGTACTTCAGTACTTTCATTTGCCACATGAAACCAGTAGTTTTTATGGAAGGATCCTTGTTAGTGGCAGGGAATCCTAGATTTCCTACATTATCAGCACTTACCTCAGTTACTTCGCAAGCATACTAAGAAGAGAGCAATGTAAAACTGCGGTTTCAGACAGTTAAAGGTAGTGAACCTTCAGTAATTCTAAAGAGAGTTCCATCTTCAAGAAAAAGCATCGAACTACCCTGATAGTAATAACCATATGTGCAGGCACACATGCTTCAGTCCACCTACCTGCATCTCAGACATAAGAAACACAAGTACATCTCTGTGCAAATATTTTATTCCCCAGCTAATTAAAAAGACAAAAAAATCAGAGTAGCTGCTTTAATCAAACTTTCTAAGTGAAGAACATAAGGACAGGTTAATTTATTCAAGCATGATTAAACCACTAATAAACCTCAAGATAGGATTAATTAGCATCTTTCAAGCATTTCCTTCCTCCTATCATCTCTTTACTCTTGCCTCAATCAAATCTTGCTGCTTTCTTCTACCATCTGTTTTGAGCACTGAGCAGCAAAACATCAGGTTCCACCAGCTGTTAAGACATAGATGATACAACTAGCATCCCAGTTCTATTCCAGTTTCCCTACATCCATCAAATGAAGGTTGTACAATTGCCAGACATCTCTCAGGAAAACAAATAAAATAAAACTCATAGGTAGAACAGCAGTCTGTCAGATGCCCAGATAAAGTAAATGGGTAGGACAATAAAGCAAACAAAACTAGTTGAATATTCTCCTAGTTTCCAGCTTTGTGGAGACTGGAGTTATTCACCTTCACACTACTGATGATTTTACAGACTTGCAGTGCACCTACCTCCTCATTCCTCCATCTGCTGTCATGCTTCAGTTGCCCCTGAACAATTCTAGCACCAGAGGTGCACCAGTTTTGCTACCCCTTCTGATCAAAGCTGCAGTTTCCGTCCCCAAACAAGACAGCTTGATCATGCTAATATTCTGGTCACAGAAGAACTGACCCACCCATCTATACAGGTGAATATTAGCACCAGCAAGAGAGAAGCACAGCAATTCCTTAGACTACACTACCACTACTACATCACCATAGGATGCTCTTGCTTTCCTTTTATCAAGGCTATTTCATATATAAATAATGATCTCCATTGCCCTCCCTCCACCTCCCTGATTAGCCCAAACACAGTGCCACATGCTAGCCAAGGGAGAGTCCAGAACTGCAACAGAGAACAGAGTACTCAAATTTGGATGAAGAAAGGATTAATATACTGGCATAATATGGTCTTTTATTCTGCATTTTAGTCCTTAAGTGATAATTTCTTCCATTCTATTTACTTTTTTTTTCACTACATCTTGAACTTGTACATGATACTTTTCAGAGTATCATGTACAGTGACTCTCATGTTTTTTCCCCAGATGCTGCAGAAAAACATAAAAATACCATTGCTTTTGTATTCCTAGTAACACAACATGCAATAAGAACAGCTGAAGAATCACTGAAGCTAAGCCTGAAAGATGCTTACTTTGCTACTGAACACAATTTTTATGACAACCGTGGCAAAACATTAGCTTAGAAGAGCAAGGAAATACAGCAAATCAATAAATCAGCATGCAGTTTACACAACAAAAAATATTCACTGACACAAATATGGAACAGGTAATATTGTTTCTGAAGTGATTAAACATAAATACTACAGAAGAGAAGAGAAGAGAAGAGAAGAGAAGAGAAGAGAAGAGAAGAGAAGAGAAGAGAAGAGAAGAGAAGAGAAAAGAAAAGAGAAGAGAAGAGAGAAAAGAAAAGTTTATTTTAACCCTTTGCAAATTTTTTCTCAAGAGCAAATCTGGGAAGAGGAAGACGGTAAACACTCCAAGTATCCATCAATTTTAGGGTACAGAGTCAGCACACGTGTAAGTATGAGGAAAATTTTTATAAGCATATGGAAGTATTTGAGTTATTTTTCATCTGAAAAAATAAAACTCCTGACTTCATAGCATGGAAACAGTTGCCAAATAATTTTGGTAAAGCATGCAAGCTTTGTCTAAGTCTCCATTATCTAGAGTTTGATTAGTCTCTTCAGAGAGCTAATCAGGTTACTTAAAAAAACCTCTCATCTGATCCTGTTCTGTCTACTGTGAAGAAACAGTATGTGAAGAACACAGGGTTATCACAAAGTCGGGTCAAAACCCAGGGAGTGACTGTTAGTTGTCATGCAGCTGTCAGGAGGGTTTAAATATTTTCTTTGGGTATGGAGAAATCCTGTAAGTAGGCGCAAGAGACCAGCAAGGAAAAAGAAACCTCGAAAGGAGCAACAGCTCTGCTCTGACAGATCTCCGGATGGATGAGGCCCGTGCAGCTCTTACCAGTTCGGCTGGTGCTCGCAGGGGATCAAACTGCGATTTCACACTGCCGGTATCTCCCCGCAGCAGTAACGCTCTGAGACCGCCGCGAAAAAAAAAATGAGCCCGAATCTGTACGGCTCTGGAAAGTCTGCGGGGTCCGAGAGACCGGCGGTGTGCGGGTGCACCACGGCAGTTCTAAGGATAAGTTCACTTCTTTCCTTTCAGAGCTCTCAACCTTCTATTCAGAGCTCTCAACCTTCTATCACGAGCAACACAGCCGCCGCTCCCGATTCCCAACACTGATGGGGAACGGGCAGCACTGACGGACGGCAGGCACAACCCAGCACGGGACCGTCCCTCCGCGAAGGGACCCCCGCGCTCCCTCTGCCATCTCCGCCGGGCCGGGCCGAGCAGCAACGCCGCGTCCGCAGCGCAGCCCACTTCTTCGCTGCGGGCACGACCGAGGCTGCTGTGGCCAGCTCAGCTCGGCGCTGCGCTGCCTGGCTCGACTCGGCACGCCACGGCACGTCCCCACTCACCTGCCTAGCTCTGCACGGCGCGGCTCCCCGCTGCCTCAGTCACCGCCGCGTCACGGCGCTTCCGGCCCCGCCCCGCCCGCGGCTTCTACAATGGCTCCTGCTTTGAAATCTAAAATTACAGTCTTCCAAAGAATCGAGGTTCATGTTTGGAACGGACGTTAAAAATTATCTAGTAAAGATCGTCTTCA
Source organism: Phylloscopus whistleri (assembly GCA_017589585.1). Lineage (NCBI taxonomy): Eukaryota > Metazoa > Chordata > Aves > Passeriformes > Phylloscopidae > Phylloscopus > Phylloscopus whistleri. The sequence continues at coordinate 404,891 of JADMLD010001533.1, read as the reverse complement.
TCCGGACAGTGTAAAAATAGACCTACTGCCTCCAGAAAGGGAGATGTTGAAAAGATGGCTCTACCTAGAATGATGGCAGCAGAGAAATTAAGAGTTTTGTCTCAGCCCTCTGACATAGAGTACAAACACTCTATTCCTGTACATCTGACATATGAGTGTGTCTTGTGTGTGACCCTGTCAGAACGTTGCCTGAAACCAAATTGCAACACAGGCTATTTCAGATCCGGCAGGAGGGAAAAACACAACATGACAAAGTAGACACGAAAATGCACTGTCACAGGAAACCGCAGATTCTAAACCCACAAGCACTGTTGTCGTGTGGCTAGAATTTGAATATGCCTTAATTCAGGCTGGATCAGGTTATGGACAAGGCTCTTTACACTTCTATTTCTTGCTATGACAAAATGTGAAAGGAGCCAAATATGAGCTAGAAAATAGGACATGTCAGAGGTTAGATAATTATGGCAGATAATGACAATATAAGGTGATGTATTCCTCAGCACTTCATGTATTTGCAGCCCATAGAGTAAACAGTATCTCTGCAGTTATACTTAAGTGAATTACCTCAGTAAACGCAGAAAACAAGGATACCAAATCCTTTTCATTCAAGCGCTATCCCAACACATTTAGCATTGATGTGACATTTCGGAAGGTTCTCCAGCTAACCCTTCGTAATTCAGTTACTGTCACCTCCAAATTAATTTCCTGGATTCCACAAATTATGGACATCAGACAACATGGGACACACCACAAATATGTTCTGAGAACAGCTTTTCAAAGGTATTACAGGCAGATCTGAGAAGTCACATCTATCTAAAAATCAAAGCTTGTTGCTGTGCTGTGTAACAGTACAGTCCTGTGTAATACTGGAATGCACATGGTCCTGAATGCTCACACCAGCTTGGTTGGGCTGCCCAAGAATCGGCATGGAAGCTGCAGATACTTGCATGGAATTTGTTCCCAGCTAATAAACCATGCAAACAATCACAAAGATAAATATGTGATATTAACCCAGAAGCTTTTAGATGGGTTGTACTTTTCTTTTTATTCATGTAATCTTCTTTGATATCCTGACTAACTGTAAGTTTTTCAGTTTATACTTGCACTCTTTAAGCTTGTAATGAGGAGGAGCAACAGAGTTGGATGCACAGTGTAGGTACAAAAGCAACAAATACATTTTATTAAAAGTAGGTTCTGATATTTTTGGCCCTTATTGATTCCATTGGAGTACCTGGCATCAGATGGGGCAGATTTTTCCATCACCTGAAGAAGATAAATAATAAAATTTTTTGCTAAAAAAATATACTTTCATCCGACAGCTTCTTGGAACAATTCAGCAGAATTCCTGTGTGATGGTAGAGGGCAGACTAGATAATCAGAACACCACCTTTAACTTCAAAAACAATAAACTTATTTCCTGGTCCCAGAGACTGAGCCAGAGGTAAGGTATTGCAGGAAGCTTCAGTCTCATACCTACAAATTTTTCTAAAAAATTCAAGTAGCTTCAGAACTATTCACAAGTCCCTCCAATGTGCTACTGGAATGTTAGTGGTTATAATTTCCAGTTCAGTTCCTATCTGGAACAAGAGAATGTTTCTTATCTAGAAAAAACTCTATTCAGGCCCATTTCTTCCAGGAAAAAAAGGATCAGGAAGGAAGATGTTTTGACAAACCACTAAAATTAAGCTGTATTTCAGAGTATGTGACATTTACAATTACTTTGCTCTGTGCAACACTGTTGCTAACATAAACAGTGATTAAACCATGATAATTTCAATTGAATATCTGTATTTGAAAAGACACAGAAAACAAAGATTCAAAAAAATGCCACAGAGGTATGGTTTTCATCCCCTAACAAAGACAGGTTAGAGGTGACTGGCACACATGTCTATTCATAAAATAAGAATTCAGGTCACCTGGGAGAGCTCATGTATTTTAAATGTTCAGTTAGTTCCATATAGAACAATCAGGTGCTTCTCCAACAGGGAGCTAACTGAAAGCAGCTCCCAAATGCTTTGACTGAACTTTGCTTCTCTCCCCGTACTCCTTGGCTTAGAGAGCATTCTTGGTTTCTGGGGACACAGACTAATCGTTTTCATGTTCTCTTCCTTGTCCTTCATTAATGCAATGTCTCTGGATCACAACATTTCTCAAGTGTGTCACTGCAGTGACATTCACAGATGGTTCACATACAGAGATTAGGGACATGAGAGGACAAGCTGTCTGCATGGCTTAATCCAAGAACAGAAGGCACACAGGTATCATAGACATCGTATAAAACCTGATGACAAAAGTCCATCATCTGGATCATATCCTGAATATATTAATTCACTCACCAAGCTTTAAATACAGGCTCCATCTATTTTTAAAAGTAGAAAATACTAGACATTATCAGAATCAACAAGAAATACCCAGCCAGATCACCTCTGTAACTTCTTTCTACATTCATGGCTACCCTGAAAGGGAAAAATATGTCAAATGGGAGCTTCCAGTGCATTTGGGGCTGGCCTCGTGGAGGTTCTGGCCAATCCGTCATGTCAGTGAAGGTAACCACAGTTGTCACAGGTACCATGCTCGTGTTTAGAAACTGCAACAAGAAGGGAAGCAAGAAGAGTTCAGCAGTCTTAACACAAAAGGCTTACCCCTCTTCAACTTTCTAATGGGGACTCACTATAGATGACTGATGTTGTTTTAGTTTTTGCTGTTCTCCTCTGTCTCTTTAAGGTTTCATTTTTAGCCTTCTGTGTTTACCTTTTGCAATGGAGTTAGATACAATTTTACATAAACAACCTCTTGTTATTGTAACCATCTAACCATGTTTACATTCTTCTCATAAGGAGGAGACTGCTGATGGACTGTTGGGTTGCCCAGTGTGGTTGAAGAGGAAGGTTTTCTTCCTCCAATCCATGGTCACTGCTGGAATTGGATAAATGTTGAAGTTGTAAATAAACCTCAGCTTTTCTGCCTTGGACAGCACAATGTGTGGGTGTCATTTCTTTGTGTCGTGTGCGACAGACTGGCAAGCATGATGTCTTTGGGATGGCAGGAGTTAAGTGTCCTAAGTTTTCAGCGGAGTAAGCCCTCTTTCCCAAAATTGATACTCAGCAGGTAAATTGACAGTGTAGTAAATATCAGTAGCTACTGTGCATCCTGTGCTACAGATCTCCAAAATGGCAGCTGTGACTCAAGCTCTGCTACAGTAAGCCTTCTACTCAGAGGAAAAACATACCAGCTAGGTTAGTAATAAGAACAGATGCAAGCTAGCTTTATTTTTTATAAAAGACCACCTGGCTTTTTGGACAAGTGCTTGCTACCAGAAAGAACTGCCACAAGATGCAATCCTGTCAATAAACTAAAGCAGGGACCCAATACAATAATAAATTCACTGCTCACATTGTAGGATGTTGTCTCACGAAGGAGACAGATCAGCAAAGATCAAACAGGGGACTGAACCTCTAAGGCCTCAGTTCTTTTCTGTTCTAACAGAATGCTGCAAGAAAACTAATACACTAGCTCTTTAAGCTACATGGAGTTTCATGTCTACCTTGGGCTGATTTAAGATCATGCTGCTGCCAAAAGAGCAACCTCATTCCCTGCCCCACTTCCCAACTCTGCATGCTGACATTGAGAGGGCACTTACTGGCAGCATGCCTTCTGTGCTTGCACTATTTAAGCCAACCTGTGAAATTACCATCTCATTCACTTCCCTGAGAAGAATGTCAAAGATTGTCTTCAGAGCAAAATTCCATAGGAAGCATTCAAAAAATTTGCAAGATAGAGTTCATGACTCTTAAGACAAAAATACTTTGATTCCTATTGGGGAATTTTTGTGGTATCCCTCAAGGTGAATTAAAAAGTACTTCTGTGCTTAAATAAAAAAGAAAAATAAAATGAACAATGCATTGGGTATAATCCTGGTTCTACAGGGAGTCTGCAAAGACGCATCATAAGCAGATTCCTTGTGCACCTTTGCACCTGCAGCACCAATCCTGAGAGCATCAGCATGGGGCACTTCAGCCAGCTCTGGGTCCATCCTCCAGGCCTGCTCTGCTGCCCAAAGGTGGCCCCTGAGCAGTTCCCATTCCATAATGACTATGAGACAACACTGAGGCTATTTCTTCTCTCATCACCTAGAAACTTCACTCACTTGCAGGGTGTCCTAACACTCCTGCTTCCAGACAGTTTAACGCCTTTGTGCCCTCCAGGCCAGATCAGTCCTTGATCACAACTCAGCACTGCTGAGCAGATAAAAGTAGAATTTCCCCAACACTTCTGATGGATATAAGTTCTCCTATCAGTGAAGAAACACGATAGGCCACGTCACCCTAGTCAATAAGAAGCCTCAAGATGATTGATTTAAGTGTCTGGACCTTCAAAAACTGCCTTAAAATCAGAGAGATAAGTGCGGGGAAAATAACCCCATACACAACCCCTCCTGAACAGCTGGGAGAAGGCAACTATCAGCAACTTCCAGCATGCTCTTATAGAGCTCTACATAATTTTAAAATGTCCTATATTTTCATGAAATCTAAATACAATTGTGATTAGATATTGTGGATGGGTGTGGAAATCGGGATGTCTTTCCTGGGTTCTGTTTTCTGGTTGGTTACTTAGGCAGCTTTCCAGTGATGCAGTGTAGCATCAGTTGCTCAAGCAAAACAAATCTGAATCTCATTCTTCTTGACTAGCTAATCCTGAAGGATTTGCCCCTGCACTTTTACTAGGAATGCAAGTCTTCCTCCTCAAGAAGGAATTTTGTTAATGAAGCCATGTAACAGCTGATTTAAAAAATATTTTCATGTGGTGGGGGTATCAGTTTGCCTCAGGGCAATATGAGTTTTACATGGTTAATATTTTTCTATCCTCTTCTCTTCAAGTGTTTTGCAAGAAGGGAGAACAAAGGGGTACCACGAGATGCATTCAAACAAGTGTGTAAAATCTCCTTAGACTGAGTGAAGTTCAGTGAGTGTTAACAGATCACACAGACACTTTCCATGTGTCTCATCTTCCATACCTCACAGCCATGAAGATGCCCAGGCAGGTGTCAGGGTGTCAAGGCTTACACTTCTCTGTAAGGGCTTTAGGGCTGCTCCCCCAAAGCTGTTACAGAGAAGTGTAAGGTTTGAAATGTATCTGCTGCCCAAAAGACTATGTGATGTCAAAAAAAAAAAAAAAAAAATCAAAATGGGATCCACTGAGACATGCTTGAAAAAGACTGATCATTCTCCTCTGTGGACATGTTAGCAGAACATCACAGAATCACAGAATGGTCTGGGCTGGAAGGGGCCTTTAAAGGTCACCTAGTTCAAAAGCCTTCTGTAATGAGCAAGGATGCCTTCAACTAGACCAGATTGTTCAGAACTTTATCCAACCTGGCCTTGAATACCTTCTTTCTGGCTTACAGCCTTCCTCCCCAATTTTCCAAATATGCTGCCATCAGCATTAGTCACTTCCTCAGATACCTGTTGGTGATTTCAGAAGCTCTAGAGGAACAGAAATATCTTCTTGCACAGATTATCAGCATTCTGTGGAGTCCGTGAAATATTACTCAACTCAAATTCCATATCAAGGCTTTAAGAGGCAACTAAATAAACATGGAGTTACTGAGTGTTTGTAACTACAACTTCATACCAACCATAACTGAAAGTTTAAAGATTGAGTCTTTAAGTGGCAGAAAGTGGTTTAGGGTTGGAAAGAAGGTATCTTTTCCAATTATGCAACTGTGTGAGGACAGTACTGAAAAGACCACAAAACAACCTTCCTCTAGAAAGGCTACCATTGCAGCCAGACAACTGCCAAAATTCAATAAATCTCAACTTAGTTTCAAGACCATTTGATTCCTTGGTTCTTAAATAGCCTGTTAGACCCCTTGAATTACCTCTGTGTATGAGGGAGCGTTTTTAGTTCCATACCTTGAGGGGGTGACACTGGTAAAAGTGCCGTGCACCCAGTATTTGAGCTTGTGGGTTGGACAGGAGGCCCACTTTTGTCCACAATATCTGTATCTCCAGGGTCACAGGAACCATACAACAGGAAGTGCAATTCATAGCCTGAAAATAAAATATACCCTAATCAACTTAATATAGTATTTTAAAAGTGATAAAGGACCATTATGGTCAAAGTCTAATATTTTGTATAATATAGGTCACAGAACCTGAATCAATCACTGCAGCACTAACTCCATAACTTCTGGTCAGGTCAACCACCCATACTGGAGCTACATCCACCTCATTGTCATCTCAGTTCCAAATAGAATTTGTCTCAGCTTTCCCACTTGAATTTCACATTCCACTTATCCATCCCCCCACGGATTAACAATTATTACAATACAATTGGCTCACAAACTTTAACCTTACTAGGTAATATGATAGGATATAAATATTCCTACAAAAATATTCCCTATTCTGGAAAAGCAGAAAGGATTATAATAATAATTAATAGGAAGTAACCAGCTACTATCAGTTCCAAAAGGGCTGTCAGAAAACTATATATTATAACACTGGATTCAGTATTTAACTCTTTTTGCCCATTTAAATAGCAGGAACAGGATTCAAGAGATAGGAAATCTGTCACGGTTTATTGGTTTGGTTTTTTTTGTTAAGTACTCTAATAATATGAACCATAATGACTGCTTTCACGTATTAAGACCCCTGACAGGATCACTATACAAAAAAAGTCCAGATATCCCCACCTCCCTGAGGCAATACAAAGATATGAAAGGAAAAATATTTACAGATGGTCTTTTTGCATTCATATTACCTGCACACTGCAGTTCTGAATCAGAATAGCCATCCACTCTTCTGCCTGGGTTGAATAAGCACTGCCAGTTACAGCAAAGTCTTCTGTTCCGTTTATCCCCTGGAAAGCCTTGTATAACTTCTGCTGCACATAACTACAGTTACTATCTTCCAGTATTGGGGATAGGCTGGAGATGAGAAAAAAACACCTTTTACAAAGTGATTTCCACGACAAAAAAAAAAAAACAAACCCAAACCACTATCAACATTCTCTTTTTGCAATAGGTATTTCTTCTTCTCTTCAAATGAGTCAACAAGTATTGGTATTAAAAAGATGCAGCTTCAATCCTCTCTGCAATGAGAAAGGAGAAAACTATGGCAGTGTAATGCATAATAAGGAAAACTGACAGCTCTTTAGCGATCTTATCGCATCAGTGGTCCTACACTTGCCCTGTCAAAAGAATGGTCCAAATGATCAAAACAACCACTCTTTTAAGATTCACTCCTCAGCTCTACTCTTGCCCAAGACATATTCCCAGACTAGTGCCTCAAATTGTCCCAGAAGACCTTCACAATGTTCAGATTATTCTAACAGTCCACCATCTTTCCTATACTCAAGTTCTCTTAGGAGTATATGAAAGATCTGTAGAGACCCATTGGCAACCTCAGGGAAGGACCTGGGCTGCAAAGCAGTACATGAGAGACTACTGAAAAACATGCTGGCTCCACAACTTCCAACTGTCAGAAAGGATGATTGCAGAGTGTGTTGTTACCTTATTTTGCAGCCTGTTCTCATATTCCTTCCAAATTGTACTGTGTGCCTGAGGAACAGTGAACAACCTCCATCACTTTCACTCCTTAATATGCTCATCTGACAGACTGCACATCAAGAAGCCAAACAAAAGTATAAACAGACAACATACAACACTCATCTTGTACTTAACAATCCACTCACCCCATATTCCTCCTTATCCCTATCAGGGCACTATAAAAGTCCAGACAGTGCAGTACTAGAAACTGAAAAAAAAACCCAGTGATAAATAAAAACTCATAGCAGGAAAAGGATACATGCTGCATGGCACCACTGTTTGCAATCAACAGTGGTGCTCCAGTGATATAGCCAGGGTTTCCACTTCTAGGCAATATATGAGAAGGAGTCCTGGTCTACAAAGATGCAAAGAGAATAAATAGAAAAAGAGGAAAATATTAGCACCGATGACATCCATTCATCTCCAAAGATCAAATTCACATTCTCAAAAATGTAAATGTAAGCTGTTTTTTGAATGATTGATTATTATACACCACTTAAACTATTTGTTTCCAAGGACTCTTTCTTATCTGGCCAATCTCATTTGCAGTCCAGGAGGTAAAAAACTAAATGTCAGTATTCTGAAACATGGATAATACCAGGAATGCTCTCAATATAATGAATTGCTATTGCTCAACATTTGTCTCTGAGGAAGTGACCACATTGGTCAGGGCAATTCTACAGAAGAACTGCAGAACAGCCTTCCTGCCTTGACACTGATTCTTAGAGGACCATTCCACTTAGAAATGGTTGTATGTCAAGAGCCTCTGGGCATAACTTCAACAAGGCTGTACTGCACACTTACAAACCCCTGAGGTCACCACTTACCCAATTTTATACTGCCTCTATGGGACATGATTTATGTCAACTTAACACACATTAGTATTTCCCAGATTTCTATCCCCTTCAAAGTAACTTTCTTTCCGGCTGTGCGGACAAAGTTAAGCAAGTACCTGGAATAAATTTAGTAACTTTGTTCACTAACACTGAACATGTCAGAAACAGCCCTAGCGTCAACCCTTTCCCTCAAAAGGCCATGCACTGCTGACTTACTTCATCCTCTTCCCTTCTACCCCAACAAACAAACAAAACCAAAAAAAAAAAAACCAAAAACCCCCAAATCCCCAAACAAAACAAATCAAAAAACACCCCCTAAAACCCAAAACAAACAAAAAACCCCCAAAGAAACAACAAAAAAAGTCCAAAACAAAACCAACCAAAAAACCCAAAAAACATGCCCTCAAGAAAACCACCAAAAACCCCTAAACAAACACAAAAACACCTAAAACCAAACCACCAAACCAAACCAAGAGCAAAAACAGTCATAAAAAAACTATCAGTTCCTTGAAATTTGTGCAATGTAAGACTGTATGCTTGTGCTGAGCCTGGATTTTTCTACTAGCATGGTTTACTTGAGACCAGAAATGCCTCCCTTTCTGTCTTCAACCACCTGCACCCCAGGGTTCTGTTTCTACTATACCACAACAACACTGTTCTAACCTTTTCAGGTCTCAACTGTACAAAAATGAGTCACAAGCTACAGACTACAAACTTGGTAGAATTCCAGGGAGGATGGGGATACTAACCCAGAAGTGCACGGTGAAGTGTTGCTGCAGAGAGGATCTGGAGTTCTCAGAGATGTTGGTCACTTTGAACTGGACAGAAACATTCTGAATCCCACTTGTGCCACTATATTCTATCTCATAGATCACCTGAAAGTCCAGTTTAGAGAATAATAGGAGAGGGAATAAGGTAATAGGGCAATGACTTTAAGCTTGTCTTAAGCTGCTCTAAAAGGAAGGAAGATTCACAAACCTCAGAAACAACATTGGTGCATGTGTTGTCTTTCATGTGGGGAGCTCCAGGTGGTGAAACTGCAATGACATTTACCTGGAAACAGTAAGGTTATTAACAATTAGTAATTGTTTAAAAGGAGAGTGCATTTTTACTCTTTTTTCACTGCTTTTCCATCCAAGCCAGATTTACCTCCCTGCTGTGATCTGGGGGGAACATCACACTGCTCCAGATCCCCAGTCTTTTTCCAGGAAAATAAGTTACCTCGCTGACTTTATCTATGCCCATTCATTTAAAAATACATCTTTACTCAAGTCCTTTTCTTCCTATAATGTCCTACTTTTGTCAAGAAAAATCTTGTCTCAGACACAGCACATTCCCATTTTCCTTTCAGAAGCAGATGGCCTTTTCATTGGCAATAGAAACTGACCTGCACAGACTGCATAATGGTGTCATTAATTGGGACCTGGGGAAAATAAGCAAACCGTGTTACAATACCAATAAAAAGCTGAGTAAATTGCTGTGTTTGCAAGTGATTAAAGCCGTAAAATCATTACAAAAGAACCTGAGCATTATATTGACAAAATTACTTTTGTTTATTCCATATGTAAAAACTTATCATTTTATAATCTATAAATCACAGACATAGTCCACAGAAGGCATTTTAAAATACCAAAAGGCAAATTTAAGCTTGGCCAAGCTAATGTCCTGCAGAATGCAAGTACTTGGAAGTGTCACGTCTCTGATACATTCCTGAAACTCCATCTTTTCCAATAAACTAAGTACTTCAGCATCCAGCTAAGGGAAAACTGAATTTTGGCAACAGTGACAAAGAAAGCCCTGAAAACATGAATTATATCTGATCAATTCTGAATATTCTCTACTAGTTAAGTAGATTTAGATTTCCAAAAAAAGGGTGAACTGAGTCATCAGCCTTAATAAGTACTCCTATTTACAATGTCGTTTTCTCTTGGAAAAGCAGAAAAATTCTACAAGGTGAGACATTTTCACGTAAGCATTCAGTAAGACCAGTAGGAGGAACACAGAACAGTAAATTTGTTACTTTAAATTTATTGTCAGGATAAATAGTAGAGAATTTGATATGGGTATAAATACAGCTAATATCAATAAGGGGCCATCAATATGATTTTAGAGATAACACCTTATGTAAAAAAAACACCCTAATTCTTTACTGAGAACATGTACTGCTCAATTGATCAAGCCGATGGAACAGACAGGAATACTCTGATAAACAATCCATTTAAAATGTGAGAGTATTTTAGATAAACCATTAGAACTATGAAGTATCAATGAAGCACCTGTTAAATACATTAAGAATTTGCTAATAATGTAAAGTTATTGGAAAGCAGTTTGAACTAAAGGATTATCATTAGTCATGACATTTTTAACAGGTTTTCCAGCAAGAAGGCCTCAGTCATTGGGAGATAGGGATGACATATCAGATGACCTTCAGTTTTACAGTTACCTAAAGTCCCAGTGGAAGGCAATGCAAAGTCAAACAACTAAGATTTTGAACGAAAGCAAGAAATATGAAATGCACCTTTAGCACAGTGAAGTCACGGTAGTAGGAAGCAGCATCTAGGGCAGGGTCAGTCATGCAGCTCTTGCTCAAGTTGGCAAAAATCCGAGTACAGCTTGTGCTCTTACTGTCCAGGAAGCCTGGGTGAGTTAAGACATGTCAACAGATAAAACAGAAGCAAACCGCCCTAAGGTATTGCTCCCCTCCACTAACCTCTACTCCCCCTCTACTAACCAGCAGGATTTCCATCAACACAAAGTCCACTGGCTGCCATTTTTACTGGCTGTCTAAGCATGCTCAATACAGATGACGAATCGAAGTAGATTAGGATTGGATCACCAGCCTGAAAAGACAATTTGGAGAAATCACAAAGTTAAAGTGGAATACTAAAGCCAAGGGCAAGAGACAAATCTATACTTCTTCGTGTACACCCAGTTTGTCTAAAAGGTTGTCCAGCCTCTTAAATACAAGGCAACTGACCAGAAACTTTTTATACACTGAAAGTACTGAGAGATAAACAGTTCAACAATGCACTCTGGTAAGCAGGAGGGCCATCTGTGTCCTAGGGTGCACCTGGCTCAGCATCACCAGCTGCTATGGGGAGGCAGTTGTTCCACTCTGCTCTGCATGCTGGTATGGCCTCACCTTGAACCCTGAGGGCACTTTTGGGCGCCACAACATAAGCCATAAAGCTATTGGAGAGCATCCAAAAGAGGGTTACAAAGATGGTGAAGGGTCTCCAGGGGAAGCCATACAAGGAATGGCTAAAGTCACTTGGCTTGTTCAGTCTGGAAGAGACTGAGGGGAGATCTCATTGCACTCTGCAGCTCCCTCCCAAGAGGCAGACACTGATCTTTGCTCTCTGTGATGAGGGACAGGACCCAAGGAAATTGCTGGAAGTGTGTCTGGGGAGACTTTGGCTAGATATCAGGAAAAGGTTCTTCCACCAGAGGGTGGTTGGGCACTGAACAGGCTCCTCAGGGAATGGTCACAGACCCACGCCTGACAGAGCCCAAGAAGCATTTGGACAACACTCTCAGGCACTGGGTGGGATTGCTGGAGCTGTCCTGTGCAGGGCCAGCAGCTGGACTCAATGGTCCTTGTGAGTCCCATCCAACTCAGGGTATGCTATGATCCTGTGATAATATGGCTTCTAGGTACAAAATAAGAATCTTTCAATCTGTTCTTATTAGACGACATTACAGACAGCTTTAGTAAAAGAATACGTGCAAATTGATTGCTATTTTCTTTCAACTCACACGGTAAAAAGCAGAGAACGATGGCTGAACTTGTGATGAGGCTAAGAAAGAGTGCCTGCCATACTTCTCTAAGACCTCCACAAAATCCGATTCTTTGATATCCTGTGGCTGTTGAAAATAGTTCAGCTTTGCTAGAGTTTGAAAAGAGGAAAAAAAAGAAATCCACCAATATTAAGTTACTAGAAAAGATAACAGTAAATACTGTGCCAATATTTTTAAAAGTAATAACTTAAGTAATTGCAAGCTAGCTGGTGCCTTATATTAATTAACCCATAGTAACATTTCTAATAGGCTAATATGATCTACAAACAGGATGATATCATGAGTACGATTCATGGGAAACAGATATTAATACACAAAGTGACTTTCCAAAAAGCATGAGACTCCTTAACAGCTATCTTAATACATGCTGTAATTTCTGTGAGATGCCCAAATTGGACTCACATGAAATTTTAATTACAAAGCACTACCCATTTGTGAGTTCACTAAAAGCAACATTAGATAGATTCAAAATAATTAAGTAAAACTGGTAATTGGTAAAACTCAAGATAACTATGAATAGACAATAGGCATCCTAAATATCCAGATTTTCTATTGGTATCCTACAATGATACCTTCCTCATCTGGTGGTATTCAATGGTATAGTTATGATGCTATAATTTATTTATTAATTACTCACAATTTATTATGATGCAATTATTTATTTTTACTATGTATTAATTTATTACTGCTAAAGCACTGTTACAAAATGGCAAATTATTAAAGGCATGCTGCATAGACTCATCCTAATATGAACGACTTTTCAATGCATTCAAAGAAAGCATCTTAGAAGATTCAAGGATTACATATCTACAGACAACAGGAAGAAGCAGCAGTATTCTCAATACAGTAATATCAAGAAGAATTTACATAATCCAGTAGATTTTGGGGAAAGAAAACAGCAAAAAAAGAAGCTTAAGCTCTCAATGTAAATCTGCTGTTCAAGGGCAGAGCAGATGCTCAACAGTACAGCACAGCTTGCAGAAACATAAGCTTTTTAATATCCAAATACACCATTAATTAAGCAGTCAATCTTTCAAGGAGGTAAAAGTCAAAGGATTATTAAGCTCCTGCAAGGTTCACAAAAATAGGTGCGCAGAGCAGCTCGCTAAATAATCCCTTGAGGGTATCGTCGTTAGATCAAAAAAGAAAACTTTTGCAGTCGTGCTACTCACAGCCATTTAATTTATCTGGGATCCAGTTCATCACATACTCTTCTATTATCAAAGCTGAATACTGCTCTTCTATTATCAAAGCTGAATACCACAGGTTACAACATTATATAATGCAAAATATATCTGAAAACTGGAAGGAAATACCTTCTGCAGCAAAACTTAAGATATTCAAACTGCTTAAGTTTAGATACTAAAGGCTATTTAATCTTGTAGAAAAAGGCAAAATAAAATTTAATCTGCTAGCAACAGTTTCAATGAGGTGAAGTCAATCTGTGCATCACTTTCACTGGCCACGATAATTCATGAGAGCTCGATTATATCTCTGGCAATGGCAGCTCATCACACCATCCTGGAAAAGCTGCTGCCACAATCAGTTGAATAAAATACATGAGTTCCTATATTTCCGTGGGAAAGGCCACCAGGGAGAAGTTTGTTTTTACCAGAAAATGTTATGGTCCTTCAGGTGATCCCAAGTAAGTCCTTCCCATACATTCTTCCAACAACAAGCACAGAAAAGGAAAGGAAAAGGCTGTGTGAATAGTGAATTCTGTTTCCAGTACATGCAGTCAAATGTTTAAGCCTCTTCAGTAGGCCTAATCATGTGATAAGATACAGGGCACAAATACCAAATTATTCAAAAAATCTGGTGCCGTCCATCTGGACACAGATAAGTCTTTCTGTGCATAGTATTAAAAAATCAGAATCCTTTTAATCTTATTTTTAGAATATTAGGAGTGGTAAGAGAAAAGAGTAAAATTTAGGTGCCAAGTAACAGGCTGAAAAACGCAGGAGCCTGACAGCACTTTAAGCTGTGGTTAAACCTTAATCCAAATTCATCTTTACTGTGAGACCTACTGAAAACTGGAATGGGTAAAGTTCTAGCACTACTACCTGTCATATTATGAAGCTCTCATAATTTCTTTGTTCTTCCCTGTATGCAAAACACTCAGGCAAAATCTGTAAAGAGCTGAAAGCAGGACAAGATAATAAAAAGCTAACTTTTTTTGACTAGCTGTTGCACCTGTTAATCTCCTGAATCCCTCACAACATAAAATACTCAAAGATTTAGGTCAGAAACAGATAGAACTGTGGGTCACAACTCCCAGACAAATAACTCAAAAGAGAAAATTTTAAGTGTTCAAATGTGAGACCACAGCAATTGCACTGAATTCCAGGAACTGGATATTGAATCGCTCAGATGAAGGACAATGTGGAAAGCAGAAAGAGAAAAGAATGTTAATGGCATATCCTACAGGATAAATGATTACCAGTGGAAAAAATCATCACCAGCAGAGAAGAAAGGATGAAAATAAGCATATGTAACAAAGAATCCAAGACACAATAAGAAAATGCTTTCTGAAAACTAGCATAGTGGGATATTTCAAACGTCAACCCTCATCTGCTGCTCTATGTGTAGCCAACTATGTAAGGTAGCTCAGATACATAAGCAATTGATAAAGACTTATTTGTGCTCAGCCAGAAACCCTACCCTTAATAACAGGGCAATAACCTTTTTCTTTGTTTTGTCTTTGGTGATCAGACCCTGATTCATGATGGTCTCTCTGAAACTGTAACAGCCAAAATAATTAGCAACAATTAAAACATATAGTTCAAAAATATTCCCTAAGCAGAAGCAATCTATGAACAAAATATGTGAAAAGATTGCTTACAGTCATCCAACTGCACACAGAACAGCAGATCATGTCCACCAGGATCAGAAACGATGTCTGTAGAATAAGGGGTGTTACTTCTGAAAATCAGTGACTTTTCCACACACGCTTGACTCACAGACCTGTAAAGACAAGCCCCCCCCCGCCCAGCGAACTGTAAAATGGACCACACTTGTATAATTTCTTATTTTACATTACATAATGCCAACAACACAACACAGTAATACTTTTCATCAGTTTAGATGAGCTGTTGTACAATCTGCATTGATAATCAATTACAGAAAGCCTCTCTTGTCATTGTAGTAACTTTGTGGACACTCCGTTTGTGTAATTAGAAATCACTCTGACATTTCCTGAAAGAAAAAGTGATTAAAACAAAAATCAGTGCCCATATATTACAGCTCCTCTCGGTCCTCATCTCAAGGGCAATATGCAAAGACAGGTTTTACTCTCTAATAGCTGAGACCATCTTCCTCACTGACAGCATCTCGCGGTCTGTAATTGTTTGACCGTCTCCTCATAGCACTCCAAAGCTCCTTTTTCTTAAACCCAGACTTCCCAGCTCCCACCGCCAGCTGCCTCATCACGGAGTAACCAAGCCTCGCTTCATCCCGGCCACTGCGCTGTCGGCCCCGGGAAAGCTTTTCCCAGTCCCCGGCCCAGCGCCAAGCTGTCCTGGGCCCGGGGGCGCGGCAACACCACCGCGAAACACAGGCGGCCAAGCCACAGTTCCCGCCGGGAGCCTGGGCCGGGCCCGGTCTCCTGGCTCGCCTCGGCCCGCTCCGGCGCCAGCAGCGGCAGAAGCCCATCCCTTCCCACCTGCTGCCGCCGGAGCGACGGGATGCGCCCGCAGGGCTGAGGGCGGGCAGGGCGGGCAGGGCGAGCAGGAGCAGCAGGAGCAGCGGCGGCAGCAGCGGCCGCCGCACGGAGCAGCAGCCGCCCATGGCCGCACACCACCGCGGGACACCCCGCGGCGCCGCAGCGCCTGCGCGGCCGAAGGGGGCCGGGCCGGGAGGGGCGGGGCAACGCTCTTCTGAAATAGAATGTTTCTAAGAGTTAATTTCAGGCAATTATAGCTACTTTACGTTGGCAGCTATAGAAATCATCTACTATTAATAAATTCATATTATGGCATAATGATTGCGATAAAAGCAGTTGTGTCTAACATTTAAGATGAGCTACCCTATTCTGCTATCATTTAAATGATATAAATTGAGGGGGTCATTAAGCAATTACTGCTTTACATTATGTTAGAGTGCATAAATTGGTCCGCAGAACTGCCTAGGTAAAAACAAAGTGTTTCACTAATTCTAGGCCCTGTATCACAAGCATTTCTACACAGTGGACCAGATGGGAGAAGATTCTTAATTTTGACACCATGAAAATTTGTCCCAAACACATGCAAGAGCTTAGTTAAAATCCCACACAGATAAGTCCTGGGAGAGTTTGGCTTTTATAGTTGTATCTTTTAAATAAAAATATTTTTCGAGGTACTTTTTGTGAGGTTCTTTTTCATGCAATATTTATTTAACATGTGAATCTGACTGGCACAATATTGTGGAGATTAAAAAGTCAGTATGTATTCAAGGAGTCAAATAAGGCAAATTCATGAAAGGAAGCATGTCAAAGATCAATAAAAATGCAGGTAACAGGGCCTGCTCAAGTTTGCTGGCTTTGAGCTGTTGGAAACTTCAGGGTTTCCTTACTCCGGAAATATTGCAATACTCTGTTTGAAACTCTTCCTTAGCCTTCTGCTGCTCATCTCTGTCAGAGGAAAGCTCACTGGCTAGGCCTTTGTTCTGATCCAGTTCCATTCCTGTGTTCAGTGTGTACTATTTTTTCATCAGAAGCCAAGATGCAGAAGAGATACCTTAAGCCATTGTGTCACTGGATATTTACTTATCGTTTGCTGTCTTTCATTCTATAGAAAATACACCCACTACTGAGTAGATTAACTGCTTCAGTGATTTGGTTATAAGTGCTTTCTAGGAACAACTAATTAAACTTAAATAAAAACAAATTGATCTAAGCTTTTATTCAGAGAATTGGCAGTGGAAAATAATTTAATAATACAAGTTATGTGATCATGATCAGTTTCTAAACAAAGAGAATAAGATGCG
The DNA here is from genome assembly GCA_017589585.1 of Phylloscopus whistleri. NCBI lineage: Eukaryota > Metazoa > Chordata > Aves > Passeriformes > Phylloscopidae > Phylloscopus > Phylloscopus whistleri. Next base: position 387,749 of record JADMLD010001533.1, on the reverse strand, counting down.
TAGGGTCTATAGATAATACTTCTAGTTTGCTTAAACTTCTTTGCAGCCTAGAACTTTTGTTTCTCCCTTTCATTGCTCTTCATGTGCATTCAGGGTTCTACATTAGTATGCAGCTTGGGAATAAACAGAGTCTATATGTCCAGTCCCCTGAGGGTCACACAAGAATTCCACGGTATGTATGGGAAGGGACAGCACCCACAGTACAGATAATGAAGTTGGCCCTAAGCTACCTTAGGACAGAACAGAAAGAAAGGAGCAAAAGGTGAGAAAATGCTACAGAAAACCATTTTTGCATTCTCTTACATGTTAAAAAAGCACACTACAACAAAGCCCTCTGAGAAACACAAACCTGTAGCACATCAAATGAGATGTTTGAACCTGCAAAGCAGAGTGCAAAAGAATCAGAAAGTAATTATAGTAAAAAAGCATGTGGAGCAAACCAATGGTTCCTTTGACATCTATATAATTCTCATTAGAGAGTATTTGGTCTGTACTATTTCTCATTCTCTCTAGACTCACCTTGCCTGTAGGAGGACTGGAATCAGGCATGTTATCTAGTACCTCATCTATCCAAGGAAAATAAAAAAAATCCTATAGAAGGCAACTGGACTGTAATCTCCCTGTTGCACTTTCATTAGACCACTTACACAACATGTTATATTTTTAAAGTTTTTACTGTGTGAGTTAACACGACCACTTTAATCTCTTATTTGTACGGAGAGGTGACTTTAGTGGCAGTAAAAGACACAGACCCTTTAGCAAAAGCTGCCACTGGTTTCTATTTTATAAAATATCAGGAGATCATAACTGTTGTTGGGTAACAACTGGGAGGATGAATACCTATTTCTTAAGTTTCCAGATTTGAATACCAGTCATTCTATATTGGGTTATGATTTTAGAAGTCAGAAAACTTAGTGAGGTGATATATGACAAGGGCCCAAATATAGAAATTTATTTTTTTTTAGTCAGTTCCTTGATTTAATTCCTTTCAGTCAATTTAAAAATTAATTCAAATGATCGATTTTAATTTGGTCTTGTTTGTTTTATTTCTATGTTTTCCTGGTCATTTTACCATTCCATAATTAGTAGATTTTGATAGTCACAAACCATATGACCACTTTTCATTATACAGCAGCCAGTAATTTTCCATTCAAATTGGGGGTAATACAGCCAGTCTCTTAGCACAGTGTCAGAGACTGAAATATTATAATTTATTAATTTATGACTTAAACATTCTCATGAAAGACTATTGCCTATTGTAGCTGAACTGTATTACAAAAGCTGCAGAGAAGATCACCACACCCTGAATGGGGTCCTGACAGAGGCTTTACACGGCTCGCTGATGAAGATAAGATAAAGTAACAACTCAGGGCTGGGGACATTCACAAAGCACAAGCTTAACACCTTCAGGGTGGAGATCACAGCCCCAGTGCTATCAGCTACCAGGCTTCGAACAGGCCCTCCCACCAAAGGGTGGGAGGAAAAAGGCTTTGGAGTGTGTTGGGAAATCCTCTGGTCAGAGGCGCAGTGATCGCCCATCATCCTGCACTGTGCAGAGGGGTCCAGCTGAGAGCCCCTTCACTCGGGGAAAAAGCCGCATCCATGTGAAGGACAGCGGAAGGGGTGTCACGGCCCATCAAAGGACACCCAAATGGGTCCCCAGACTCTGCACCAGAGCACTGCAGCCCGATGCAACAAACCCAGACAAGGGACAGTGTCAAACTGGCCCCCTGCACGGGAGGCACGTGGGTGTTCCCACCTGGCCCAAATTTATCCATTTATTTATCCATATATTAATCCACGGGATTCTATACTCTTCGACATGGCGCGGCATGGTGTGGCATGGCGGTGACAGGGGATCCTCACCACCAGGAAAACCAGATGGAAGGGAGCAACGAGACGTCGCTAGGACCCTCAGATGGGTGACATGCTTCCAGCTAACCCCTGTCATCTTCCCCAGTCCCCCGACCCCCCATGCACCCACCTTCCTTCCTTCCTTCCTTCCTTCCTTCCTTCCTTCCTTCCTTCCTTCCTTCCTTCCTTCCTTCCTTCCTTCCTTCCTTCCTCTTTTCCTCTTAAATAAAAGATACCAATTTTTTTGGCAACAACATTTGACTTCGTTTGGTTTTAGTCATGTTTTTTGGGTATATTTTGAACCTTCAAAGTTCTTTCCATTTTATACACAGAAACTTAATTTTCTTTGCTCTTCTGGATTCAAATCAGATCATATCACCAAGGTATTTCATGAGGATGAATAATAAATAGAAAAAAATTAGATGTTTATATTATGGTTGTGCCATTTTGGCTATTATCTACATTACAGGAGTCAGTTGAGTCAGTCGAACTTTCACATACTCACTTGTATATGAGGAGACACTAGTCTTACCTGAGTCTGGGATCCTGCAAACAGACATCCAGAAGTGTCTGGGCTGTAGCTGAGTAAGAGTTGCAAAGTTTGGGTACAAACATCATATATATATAATGTATATCATGGTAAGCTACAGTAAGCCATTGTTATTACTATCTAACATGATTAAACAAGACCAATATATTGCTTTCTGCTTCAGAAATCGACACAGGTTTGCGACAGGGGTTTATATCTGTTCCTTGACATTCACAGAAGCAAGACAGTTACTTGATTTAAATGGGCACTGTGGCCAGGGAAGGGTTGTTTACTACAGGTAGGAACTGAGTCTACTCCTGAATTCTTTACAGACCCTTGTAATGGAACAGCCTACTGGTACAGAATTGCAGTGTAGTTGAAAGTGCAAAGGGTTTAGATTTAAAATTGAATTTAATATGTAAGCCTTTAAATTGTCTTCATGACCACACTGATTTCCCTCACAGAAACTGGTACGACCCAGTAGTTGACGAACAGTGGTGATGCTCTAAACACTTCATGCGGTATTGTGTTGATGTCAGTGCAGTCAGGGAACTTTTTCCTTTCCTTTTCCTCACCTATGCCTTCTTCCTGCACCGGCAGATATGACTCCAATGTCCTTGGGCATTTTATTCTGCTTTAGTCCAGAGCAAAATGCTTTAGTCCACTTCTACTTTCCTCTGCAGGAAGGCACCAGTCGTTGCCTAGGTCAGCCCTGGAGCCCGTGCCCGCTCCGGTGCCGCCCGTTGCCGCGGCGGTTTCCTAACAGCTCCCGCGGCCGCCACCGCAGCCAGGGCCGCGGGGGCGGCTCCCTCCCGGCTCGCCCGCCTCTCGAGCGAGACCGAGGGGCGAAAGGGAGGGAGGGCAGGTCCGCGTGTGTTGTGGAAACGCTGCCGGGATACGCGCCTGTGTTGTGGGAACCGCGAGAGGCCGAGGGCCAGCCTGCCGATGTTTGGCGGGTACCTCTGGCAGCCGCGTCTCTCGGCTGTCCGGTCAAGCTTTCGGGACCTTTGGAAAAGCCCCGAGCTCGTGGCTTAGAGCTGCCCCACGCCACTCGCCGTGAAGCCTCGTCCAGCCGCGGGATGGAGCTGGCGGTGAGGGAGCGGCTGCTCGCCGCTGAGGGCGCAGGAGGTGAGCGGGCGGCCGACCGTTGCGACCTCGTGACCGTCTTTAAAAAGAAGTGAAACTAAAATCCGAGTTCAAATAGGAAAACAGCTTGATCCTAATCTGTTTTTTAAATTCACTTTCTAGTGTGCTAACGTTAGTGATTTTAAATAGAAAGAGAATTGCTAATGCTTCATTTTAGAACTATGCCTAACTTTGAACAATGTGTGCGTGACGTTATTTTCGTTAAAAAGAAATCTTAGTTTGTTTCTGCAGAGCAGGGACTGCATACCGTGTAGCTCATTTGAATGCGATCATGTCAGTACACCTGGAAGCAAAAATATTTTATTCCTTTTTTTATTTCAGATGTTCAGGCGTTGAAGAATGCTTATGAGTTAATCAAATCAGCCAGTGAAGGACAATCTGCACTCGATTCATCAGATAACATCAGCACCGATTTATACGTTTTATGTGCTGAGCAAGCGCTTCAGGTTTGTAATTTAGGTCTTTTATCTGTGTTAAATAAAAACATGTATATGATGTACTGTATTTACAGCTGTTACAGTTACTACTTTAAAAATCTCAGAAGCACCTCAGGAAAGTATTACACCGTTCTGGTTTTGGAGAGCAATTGTTTAAACATACATTTTCTGTTAAAACTCCACTACTAAATCCTCATTTTTTTAAATCAGTCAGCAAAGTGAGGTTTATGAAGTTTTTAATTGTATCCAAATTAACAAGTTGTACTATAATATATGCAAAAATATTTGCTGTCCCTGTTTTTTCTTGTTATGGAAAACTTAGTATTAAGCAATTTGGTTATGACCGAAGAAAGTACATTTGTGAACATCCATACCAGGCAAAAGAACCCTAATAAAAATAATGACCCTGGTCCATTCTAGTGATGAAAGGGTGTTGCTAATTGAAATGACTTCTATAAAATGTGGTAGAGATTTTTAATTCTGAAGTATTTCCTAATATTCAGTTTATGATCATAAGTGATTGGGTTTTAAGAAGACAGAGTTTGTAGTAAAACTTTTTTTTTTTCCCCAAGCTGCAATTCAGTCAAAATCTGTCTGTGGTCTGAAAATTGAGATGTAGCACTGACAAATCCTGCCTGCTAATACTCTTCCTTAAAAAAACCCCAAAATTCTGTTGAGAATTTTGTGTTTATGTTAACAATTGTGTTTACAAAGGAAACATTTTTTGGATACTGTAAGCAGTTCTATGACTGACTGAGGAGTTTTGTTAAATAAAGAAGCTTTTTTTTACATACATTTGGAATGACAAAACTATGCCTTTAATAGTTTTTAATGGGGTTATACCACAACTGGTATGCATCTCTGTGGCATATTACTTATATAGTGGTATGGAGTTAGATGTTACCCTTGATTAGGCATGCATTTTAAAAAGCTAATAATTCTTAATTATTTGTTGCATTTTTTTAAATATTGAAATGTCTTTTTTGGGTTTTAGCTGGGATATCAGGAAATTAGCAGTGATTGTCTACAGATGTATTTTAAAGGAAGATTTCCTGTGAACCAGTTTCTTGGCAGAGCATATTTGTGCCAAGGCCAGTTGCATGCTCCACACTCTACAGATAATTTGGTGAGAAATTATGAAGGTTGTTTTGTATTAAGCCTGGTTTTATAAGTATTTATTTCTAAGTTTTTATGTGTTGCTTTCAGTCATTTAAAATACACAAGGGTAATCAGGACTGTGGGAAAAATGAAAGGAAATATGTTAGCAAGTATGTGAGTAAACAAAACTTACCATCTGAATCGAACTAGTATTTCCAATATTTTGGAGAAGACTATAAAAAAGAATACTTGTAAAAATTTTCAGATGGTCGATTGTTTAAAGTCACCCTCTTGTACTTTCAGCACTCATCAGTAATATTTCCATGTAGTACTTGGATGTGGCTTTTTGTGATGAGAGATGGAAGCAACTCAGCAGGATACTTCTGCTTCTGTGTGTTGCTTTGAGGCGTTACAATTCCCTATATATGAAAAGTAGTTTTTATCTCCTGCTGATTTTTAAATGGAGTAGGATCTGTTTTCTATCTTCAGTGTTTCACTTGTCCTTGTACTGTGACCAGTCAGCTTTGATCATCTGTTTATAGTATCTAGCCCCCCAAAATTACCTTAACAGATGTTTAGAATCATAGAGTATTCTGAGTTGGAGAGGACCCACAAGGATCATCAAAGTCCAACTCCTGGCTCTGCATAGGGCAACGCCAAAAATCCCATCATGTACCTGAGAGCATTGTCAAAATGCTCCTTGAGGTCTGTCAGTCAGCCTTGGGGCCATGACCACTGCTCTGGGGAACCTGTTCAGTGCCCAGCTACCCTCTGGGAGAAGAACCTTTTCCTGATGTTCAGCCTAAACTTTCCCTGACACAGCTCCAGCAGCTCCCTTGGATCCTGTCCATGGTCACAGAGGGCAGAGGTCAGTGCTGCCCCTTCGCTGGCTGTGAGGAGGAAGCTGCAGAGTGCAATGACGTCTCCCCTCAGACTCCTCCAGGCTGAACAAACCAAGGGACCTCAGCCAGTCCTTATATGGCTTCCTCACTAGGCCTTCACCATTTTTGTAACTCATAGTTTGTGTTATTTGTGTTCACAAATATACCTGAGAGATGTTTTAGTAGTTTTTTTGAATTAACTTTCAACATAGAATATTTTTCCCTGTTACATTTTCTATACTTTGTTCTATGAGCACACATACAGAATAGATGGTCAATGGTCACTTTAAAACTTCATGCATGTTTGAAATGTCCAGTTATGTTTCTAAATTATCAGACTATTCTGTCGTATTTTATGAATCTCGATCAAGATTTGCTGTTTTCTTCTTGTCTCTTAATAACTTCTTAGAAGATAGTAATGGTCCCAGATTGTTCAGTCCTGGCTTGGTTCCTTGTGTCAGGTGTTGTAATGGTCTTTTAAGATACACTTCACACCAGTTGTAAAGTTTTTTCACTCCTGTGTTCCTAGATAATTTATGAAAGTATGAGTGGTGCAACATCTCATGCTGTGTGATGAAGTAATCATCATTCACTTAGAAAAGATAAATTTGTCCTTATCTTGGTTTCCATCCTAAGCAATCCTTCATAATTGGTTAAGATGCTTGTCTTCTTAAGAGCCAAGTGCGGCTTCTCTACTTCAGCACATAGTTCATCTCTGGTTTTCTCTCTATCTAGGCAGTTCTCATTTATTGCTCAGTACCCTTCTTATGCCATCCCAGAGCTCAGTAAGTCAGTCCCAATTTTAGTTTCTCTTTTCTAGCATACTGTAGAGACCCTCTCTAGTTTCATCCCATTCCTACTAATCCAGCTCCACCTTGGCTTTGCTGTTTGCACTGCATCCTCTCAAAAATCCCTTCATAGTATTTCACCCATCTACTTTACACCCTGCCTTCAGGAATTTGTACATATTGATGAGATCTTCCCTGAGCTGCCTTCTTCAGGCTCAATAGTCTCAGCTCTCTGTCTTTCCCCAAAGGAGAGATACTTCAGTTCTTTCTTGGCCTTTGCAGCCCTATCTTGGACTCTCCACAGCATCCATATCTCTCTCATACTGAGGAACCCAGAACTGAGAACAGTGTTCCTGGTGTGGCCTCATCAATGCTGCATAAGAAGGGAAGGATCACATCCCTCAGCCTGCTGGCTACACTCCTCCTAAGGCATCCCTGGGCACTGTCAACCACCTTTGCAGCAAGGGAATGCTGCTGGCTGGTATTCTTTGACTTGGTGTCCGCTGGGATGCTCTGAAGAGCCGATTCCCAGCTTCTTTAGTGATAAAAAGGGTATGTCTACCACATTGTTTTGTTGACGAATTTCTGTTGCAGCCTTTTTGAAGAAAACAATTCCTCAAGATTTTTAATGGGACAAACGAATATGACCTTTTTTCCTGCTGGATTTGCTCTTGGATATTTCTGAACTTTTTTTGCTGAAAGCTTAAAAAGTATATGGCTTTGTAGTTTTGGAAAATTTCAGTCCTGATAATTAATAATTGGCAGAAATGAAGTAAGTTGAAAATACAGTCTTAAAATTTGAAATCAGGAAAACATATAAATAGGCTATCAACCAGTTTTTAGTTATTCTGTTTCTATAGCAACAACTAACTCTGGCAGTATGTTTTAGTTGAGATTGATCTGAAAATAAAATTTATGAAATATATTGAAATAGGAAAAGAATCTACTGATTTATAAAAGCCATATGCAAATTGCACTAGCTTTTCTTTGTTCTATTCTAGGAAGAGTTTGAAAAGTTTGTGCTGTTTTTTATGAAGGCAATAGATTTTGCAACCCATGACAGAAGGTAGGTCCTACTGACAGGATTAACTCGAAATCCCAGGAAATGCTACTGATCTGTCTTTTCAATTTTTTGTCTTGGTTTTCATTAGGTGGCATGGAGTTGTGTTGTTTGGGTTTTTTCTTTAGGTTTTTCTTTCCATTTTTTGACTTCTGTTACTGCTGTGTGTGCTGTAACAACATAAGGATACTGCAGTCTTACATTGACAGGATGAACAATCTCGTTTAAAGCTGGTAGATATCTCAGCATTTCTTACCCTTTTATAGTTATGATCTATAGAATGAGAGCGCTATGTTAGCTTATTTTTAAGTGGTTAATTACTGAGTATAGTTGGAAGAGTTACCATAATCTTCTTGTGCTGTACTGGTCTTTTCAGTTCATCATCAGGATTGCTTCCAATGAAAAGTACAAGTTGGACTTCTTAACTTCTTAGAAGTGTCTTACAGTACCCAAACTGTAATTTTATGTTTATTCAAAATAATGGAATACTATTTTTCTTTTCTTATTTTTCAGGTATTTTTTTTTGATATATAATGCTTCAGTTCTTTATTGGCAACTTGTGAGGCCATTTCTTAAGCCTGGATTCCGCTATTGCCTTATTCCCAGCCTTTCACAGATTGTTACAGCGTTAAACCAAATTGAAGAGCAAGACAAAGAATGGCGAGCAGAACTCATGATGTAAGTTTAATTGTATTTTTTCATATGGGCATTCTGTAGTCCTTTTGGGACTGCTACCTGATGTAGTCTTTAATAAGGTGTGTTTCACTGGTAATGTTGTAGAGGTATTTATTGTGAAAAGCTTAATTAATAACTTTTTGAAGAGACATAAATGTACTGAACATAAAAGGTGCTTCATTTCAATATTTACTTTAAGCTTGAAGTTTTAGTGACAGAGATAGCTAGGTTGAATCTGAAGTTTCACAGTCATTTTAGATGTAGTGTTTGAGTCATTGATAGTAATTGGAAATAAATGGTGTATAGATATCAATGTATTACCATTCTTGCATTTCCTGAGCAAAGCTGGAGCATAAACCTTGAGATAACTGTACTGAGAAAAATAGTTTTATGTGCAGAAGGAGGAGTGTCCATGTAGTTTTTCAAGGTCCCACAACCTTTTCGCAGAGATATTTTTATCCTCTATTCAACAGACTGATTCCAGTTCCTCTTGCACTCCTACCATAGTTCTTTCCCTTTCTGTTTGTGAACTTTTCTGTTTCTTTGGTCTATGACTGTGATTTATTGCTAAACTGAAACTGGAGGGAAGAAACAAAATATTCCAAGGGGTGTGCTAAGAAATATCTGGAATACCATGCATGCAGCTTCTTGGTACCAAACTGTTGCTGTGATATTGATGAGAACAAACAAATGCACGGTGTGTTTGTGTTATAAAACTAATGGTTGCATTTATTTGTTTTAAAGTTGTATTTATTTCTGAATTTTTTTTATTACTATTATTGTTGTTGTTAACTTACGTTGTGGAGTCACAGGCTCTTTTTCAGTCAAATCAGATAAAGTATACAAAATCCAGTAGGTGTCAATACAGTTTCCACTATGAATAGTTTTCTTTTGCTAAATGGCTTTGAAATACTAGGCTTACCTGTAGTTAAGGGAGAATCTTAGAATACGTCTCACAGAAATGTTTTTCTCATATACTTATAAATAATTAATATTTTTAATTCCAGATATCTTGTTGAGAAAAGTTTTCACAAAAACCTCAAAATTTTCCAAGATTCTTACTGTGGTCTATGCTAAATATGTGTTAACAGCTGTATATATCTGGAAGTAGCAAAAATGTAGAAATTAGAGGATCTCTTCTGTGTTGAGTCAATGCTTTATAGCACTAATCACTTGTACTGCATTTAGAAGTGGTACCTTGGATACAAGGAATGTTAAAAAATATAACTGAGAATTATTTTTGAAAGTGTTAATAAATATTTAACACAAACATCTGATTTTGATCTGCAGAAATTTACTTGAGTGCTTCCTTGATGCTTCAAAACTGGAAGAAGCAAAAGAGTTTTCATCTACTGCAGCAGTCTTTATTAAGGAAAATGTTCCAGACAAATACTCTCAAATATTTTCTTTAATGGTAATGCTGAAAAATATTTTAAATTCCCATTAAGACAGGAGCTCTGTCTACATTTCATAAGATCATAGTTATAATTGTTATATAAGCTGTTTTCTTCATTTAAATTTTGTGAGCTACCAAACAATTCAGTAGATATGCAAAGATTTTCACAAATTGTGTATTTTTGATACTATAAGCTAAAGAGCTCCCTATTGCTCCACGTTTTTTTAACACATTGTAATATAATGGGGATAACTGTGGCTAACCTTAAAAATTCTGTTTGGGATTAATTACTATTGCAAGAGAAGGTGTAGTGAGAACAATTTAACCTGACTTATGCCACTGAGGCCACATTTAGTATCTGTTGACTTTTTTCATGCTGATAAATACTTAAGTGATTCAGCTTGAACCCTATAAATAATTCTGGAAATTGGAGGATATGACAATAGTTCACATTTCTTGCATGCCCTTAATGTGGGAAATCAGAGGCTGAAGACAGATGTGTCAAAAGCAGACAGAGGCAAATAAAACTTGAAGTTGTGTGCAGGCATATCGTCTTTCATTCTACTACACTGTCTGTTGTCTTTCCTGTTGTCCACCCCCCAATCACTGCATTCCAAAAGTGTATGTTTGTATTACAAGTGTCTCTAGCATTAGGATTAAGACAACCAATATACAGCATTCCAGAGGTGTAATAATAATGAAGTAATCACCCCGGGGCAAGCTTGAAATTGCTTTTGTATTTTTTTAGAAGAATTATTGAGCAAAGCTGTTTGACAATGTCCTTAAAGAGAAGAATGAAGTAGTTCTAAAACTGTGCTTGGGTTACAGAAGTATGATACAAACTATTGAGTGCTTTAGTAGCAGCATAATGGAGTCCTGCAAAACTTAGTGTTCCAGTATAGGTACAGCTTAAATAATCAGTGTTGATAGTTGTGGGCAGTCAGTGTGAGAGTCAGAAGAAATGATCTGCACACTATTCGTGTGTAACTCTACAGTTAAATTGAAGTAACTGCAGTTTATTGTAATATCTTCATAATATATTTTTCCCCTGCCTTTAGTCTATAGGTACAGATAAAATTTAATTGGGCTTGTTTCTCTCAGCTGGATGAGATGATTTCAGAATGAGTTATATCTAAAGGTGTTAAAAATGCATTAATTAGAATGCTAACTCAGAAGGTAGTTCCACATTTATATTTCTGCTAATAGTTCTGATATTGACTATCAGAAGGTCAGTATAGCTCTGCTGGGTGATCTTGTATTATCTATGCAGAACAATATAGATTATCATAGTAGCCACATTGCCCTTAAAGTCCATGAAAACTGTCAACATACCTGCTTTATTTTTGCTTATTTAATGAAATAATCATCATTATCCTTTGCTTATTTAATCAAATAATAATTAAATTGTTATTTTATAGGTGTATCACAAACTAATGGATATTTCCCAGGTAGAGAAGGAAACACAAAATTCCATCCATCTTTCAATTGTTTATAAAATGCAAGTGTTAAAGTTGTAAGTATGAAAATGTATCCTTCCACTTTGATGCTGCATATTGCAGAGGTAGGATCAAGTTCAGGGATGCCATATGCTTGTAGAAAAGTCTACTGCAGAGTTAACTCCTCAAAAGGAAAATTAAAATGACAGTTTGGGTAGTAACAGTCAGTCTGTCTAGAGAACAGCCTCATCTAAAAAGTGAGCTAGCTCTTTGGGAGTGTAGGGATTAGTGTGTTGTACAGATATTGCCAGGAGAAAGAATTTAGGAGACTGAAAGACTTTTTAATATCAAATAGAGTCCAGTTCCTTCCCCACACTGTGTACAAGAAAGTGAAGTGGGGAAATCACCTAAAATACAATGTACAAATAATGGAGCATAATGCTTTTTAAATGCTTTAAATTTTAAAGGTATAAGAAAAAATTGAAAATTAGACTTCATAGCAATTCACATAATTTTTTTTCAGTGTCTCAAGATTTCCCCATTTTAAAAACATTGATTCTTTTCTTAGTAACAGTGGATTAATTTATACTGACATTATGGGAAAAGAGTCTTGCACAAGTTTGGGTTTTTTTGTTGGTTTTTGTGGGTTTTTGTGGGTTTTTTTGGGGGTTTTTTTTTTTTTGTTGTTGTTTTTGTTTTTGGTTTTTTTCTGAAATAAAATTTACTGTCTGAAATATTAATTCACATAATGAAGTTAGGTTTTATTGATTTTTTTTTCTTGATATTTCAATATCCAGGTAGCCCACTGATACCTTGGAATAAGAGCCATCTATTTTGAAGTTGGGAGAGTTATTTCAAATTTTTAATGCAATAGCATTTCTCATGAAAAATTATGACCCAATTCCTCATATGTTGCAGGCAGTGGGACAAAAATGTATTTCCAAGTGATGCCATGGCAAATCTGAATTCTCTATATGTGCTTTTGAAACAATATGATGCACCTCCAGCATCTCTTCTCAATGTCAAGTGAGTTCTATTTGTCACAGCCCCCTGGAAGTTGATGATGAAGCTGATCCTGCTTCCATTGAAGTCTGTCAAAATTCCTGATGACCTTATGGAGATTGAACTATTACTTAGTTGTTTGTGTTGTGTTAACACGTAGGTTATCTTAAAAAAGGACAAAATTCTATTAGGCTTTATGACAGAACCCAAGATTAAATATCTTCTTCCATACAGCTGTTAATATAACATGATTAAATCTTTCCATAATAATTTCTTATTGATAAAATGAGATTTTTAAAAGGTCTTCAAATTGACATGTACTTTTCAGACTGTAGTTAATTTTTAACTTTTTCTGGAGCCCTTCCCAATGCTACAGCATAGGTTTGAAAGACTAAACTGACCACTATTCCAGTAGTTACATCACAGCTGTTACATATGGAAGTAATACTACATTTTTTCTTGTTAAGGTAAACCCTCTTTGACAATATTCAGGTATCTCATCACTTCTCCTGTTCCCAACAGTACACTATGCTCATTTGGTTATTTACGGACATCCAAACAGTTAGAACATAGTCTCCATCTCTGCGTCTGTGTTCTTAGTTCCTAGACTTAAGCCAGCAGACTGATGGATTTAACTGCTTTCTCTGCCAGTTCATTGAGTTGTATTTCCAAAATTTTCTGCAATCTTCCTGCAATCTGAAGTTTCTTACTTCACCATGCCTGTGCTTCATGCATTTCATTCTGTGTTTTTTGTATTCTTCAGGGGCTGTTTGTGCAGACTGCATAGGAGCATTCTAATTATTTTCCATAAACAGATTAACTTTTGTATTTTTCATGTAGCCAACTTTGAACCTTCTCTTTTTTCCTTGTTAACTGTGAGCATTACTAGTATAATTATAATAATAATTATAATAATATTTAATATCATAGTAATAATTCCTGTAATATTCATGACTTTAAGGTTTTCAGATACATTGCACAGTTACTTTCAAATAGTGTTTTTTAATTCCATGAAAGAGCAATATCAAATTCTCTGAGTGATGTTTTTGTATTTTTGAAGGATTGCTTTGATTCTGGAATTAGCTCATTTTTCTCTGAAAGTAAACTGCACTGAGCTCGCAGCTCAGTGTATACTTGATTTGAAGAGCGCTCCGATTACTGTAAGTTCTAATTATGTGGGTTTGGATTTTTTTTATACACCCCCACCCTTCCACATCCCTTTTGTGTTTACACTTAAAAAATACTACTAATGGTTCTACTGTATTCTGTCCATCTGTGTATTGTTTATATATTCATCGATATAAATAATTATTTGGATACTTGATCTATTCCTAAACTAGAGAAGTAGTAGCAAAGTTAGAAAGTAGGGTGTGAGTAGACTAGGGTTATTAGCAGTGCAGTTTGTTTTGGCAAATAAATATTAACTGTAAATTTTGTTTATGTTTTTAAAATATTACCTGTGCAAGAGTTTGATTAGAAGTTAAATTCCAATTTCCATTATAATGATCCCACTTAGTGCTACTCATAAAATTTAGCTTTATCCTCACAGAATTTTTTTTTCTGATGTGTATCTGATTCAGGCCCATTATTCTGAACACTTCCTGAAAGCCCAAAATCATAAACAAATCCATAGCATTCCACTGGAAGACGTGTTTAAATCCCCTAGATCAAAGATTCACAAAGGATTTAGTCTAAGTATTTGTGTAGACAGTAGTGGGAAATATCTGTTGTGTGGCAGTAATAGAGAAACTTGGCTTCCATTTCAACCTTCTCCGTTGGAGTTAATATGTTTTTAAGTGACTATCTTCTGATTGCCCAGCACCATTTGACAGTGATTTCTTGTTATAGTGGAGTAAGAGAAATCTATGTCAGAATGTCAGGTCCTTGGCTTTTGCCAGGTACTGGCAAATTTCTCAAACATACCATGCATTTCATCTCTGTGTGTATTTGTCATTAAGTTTTTCACAATCTCTTCTCTTTTCCAGTCATGGGGATGTTAAATTGCCAAAGGTTGTGCTGAGTAATTTGATAATAGCTCATAATGAAGTTGGAAAGGAAAGTCTGTCTGAATTTCCTTACTACACCAATGTAAACCAATTACAGTGTATTTTAGGTGTTTCTATAGTCCATACATATAATCTATATCGTTTAATAGTCAGCTCTTTCCTAAGCTGTTAAGTCTAACCTTATTTTTCACTTAAAAGTTTCACTGCCCATCAAGCTGAATCCTTTCTGTCTTGACTAGCACCTGTTCATTCCAAGCACGTACCTTTTTAATAACATGAATGAGTAAATGGAAGAGGGCAGATTTAAATCAGATATTGTGAAAATACTCTTCCTTGTGAGAGTGGTGAGGCCCCCGCCCGGGTTGCCTGTAAATGCTGTGGCTGCTCCATCCCTGGAAGTATTCAAGGCCAGGTTGGATGGGGTTTGGGGCATATTAGGATAGTGAAAGGTACCCCTACCTATGGCAGAGTGTTGGAACTGGGTGGAGTTTAAGGCCCCTTCCAACCCATACCGTTTTGTGATTCTGTGATTCTATTAGAACTGAAATCAAATTACAGTATTGGAGGAATCAGGTCTACACTGATTTTCTTACTGCAAATTCTGGTAATGAGCACTTTAAAAGTTATTTTGCAGCCTCCAGTGAGTAAAAAGTGACTGCAGTTCAAACAACAAATTCTATTCCCTTTGTATCATTTCAGTTAATGGGCTAGTGTATCAGGATTTTCAGTAAGAAAGTACAGTACTGTGTTACTGTAATTGCATGGGTTTAATCTTTATTGTATTTCTTTTTAATAATTGAAATTAGTATTTTGTGTATTAATACTTCATAGGAACAAGGGAAACTTATTGAGATAGAATGTCTGGAATGTGAATATGAAGTGAAGAAAAATGACACTGAAATTGTGACTTATACCAAAGGAGTTGTTGAGGTATGTTCTTTAACTTCGAGAGAAAAGTAAAAGTTTTAATTTGTTAAATGTGGAAAATGGCATTTGACTGTGTGTCTTAATTACATTATAGTGACAAGGATTTTTTTTAACCTTCATATTCTTTTTAAATTGGACTTCCAAGAAGGAAATGGAGAAAAATCAACTGCAATTATCTGTTGCTCCCTTAAGTCTTCTGTCTGACTGTAAATGTTCATAATATATTACTTTCCAAGAGCAAGGATGTTAGCATTGAGGCAAGGAAGGACAGCACTCTCATGCTTTCGTATTTTGCCTTTATGTGATCTCTTTTCATGGAATATCTCGGGTTGCAAAGGACCACAAGGGATCATTGAGTCCGTCTCAACTATGATTACATGGTCAATATCATACAAATTCTTATGTCAGAAAAATGCAGATTGTTCCTGATAAATTGTCACATGAGGGAGGATTTTCTTGAGTTTCTGTGGTTGGTTGGCTCAGCTGTAATTCAGACCATCAAAGTTAGAAGCCTAAATATCAGTATATCAATGGAACTAGAGAGATGCCTACAATGAGCAGTTTAGACCAGCTGTTAAGAGTCACCTAAAGTTCCTATGGGAAGTAGGAATATATTTAATGGAAATTGGTAGTGCGAAGACTTAGTCCTGTCTAGAGCTGTTATAATTCTGGAGTTCAGAAATTCCACACACCTTTTGAAAGAAAACCTCTTGTTAATGAATTCTTCATAATATAAAACATTACTAATACTAAAATGTAAACCAGGATATTTAGGTATTTCTAAACTTTAAGTCCGCATTGCATGCAGTTGAAGAGGGATATTGGTTTTTTCTGGGATTTTGGGGGGGAGGGTTTTTTGTTTGTTGGTTTGGTTTGGGCTTTTGTGTGGTTTTTTGGGGTTTTTTTTGTTTGCATAACCAGTAAAAATAACATAATGAATTATGTCTGTTACTGTAGGTAACATTGGCTTTTAGATTTAATAAGAACCAAGTTTAATTGATGGTATGGCAAATTCCATTCTTAATTTTTTTTCCTCTTCTGTGTTGCATGTGTAGCTGAATGTGAAAAAACCCCCAAACTACTACACCTTCTGAAATCACAACTATTCACAATTACCAATTTTTGTTTATCATGAGAATGGGGACTAGTCAACAGACTTCTGCCAGGAATATGTGATAGCAGCCTGGAGCACCTAAAAGAAATGCTCTTTAGTTATTGATGCCTGTTTATTAAAAAAAAAAAACCCAAACAAAAACAAACCAAACATTAAAGGAATTATCAAGAAAGAAGTTTCCAAAATCTGCTGGCTGAGGGACTGCTTTCTACTGAAAACAGTAGAAAGATCCTAAAATTAAAATTTGAAGGAACATGTGAAAAAATCCATTTATTAAATGCAGTAGTGCTAATTAATTCTTCATGTATGTAGGCTCAGCTGAAATTGATAAAAAATCTTGAATTAACGTTAAAACGTGCAGTTCAGTTGGGAGATCCTGGTGTGATTCAAGTTGTTTGTGCAACCCAGTGGAATCTGTGCTTACCACTACTACAACACAATTTGCATCAACATGTGCGAAAGCCATTGATGTCAGTTGCTGATGTCCTTGAAGAGATTGACAGGTAATTTTCAAGGCTGTGTAGTTTTTTGAAAGGTCTCAAAGCATCAAACTCATTTAAAAGCTCAAGTTCTGTGATAGTAAGTGTCTTAGAGAATTTTCCACTAGCTTGTAATAAATGCATATCTGCATGTTGCATACATTTCCCTGTTAGTCAATTAAATATAGGTTCCTTTCAGGCACAGTCTTATACTGTTTAAGTACCTGTAACAAATATTGAAATATTTTAGGAATTTAAAAATACTCTAGTTAGTGAGAAAATTCCAAAGCTGCAGTATATGTGTTAGACTGTGGTCTAGATTCCTGTGTTAACATTGCTTTTGTTGGTTAAAAAAACCAAAATTCAAAAAATTACTTTTGGAAAAACAGCATGGTTTCTATATTATCTATCAAATAAGACACTTCTTGCAAGGTACTATTTTTATATCTTTGGTGATACTTCTTTTTAATTGAAAAACCTACTGTATTAGGAAAATTTATTATTTTTTGTGGTATATTCTTCTGTTTGCTAGTATGCTGTACTTAACCTTAAGCACCTAAATATTTTCACCTTTTTTGTTAATTTGAGTTGACAAGTAAACATTACTATTTGGTACTTAGTTAACTGAGTTTGGACCTATGCATTGTCTGACTGGTAAGAACAGAGATCAGAACTTTTGCAGTAGAATAAGTTGCAATTGACACAATCTGCCATTTGAGCAGGACAGTGGGTGGTTTCTGCTGCAAGTATTGCAGACGAAGGTGAGGGATCTAGTTTCATTTTCAATAATTATTTTAAATAATTTTTTTTTAGTTGCGTAAAGAGTGGATACACACATGCATGAAAACATTATATTGTATTACTGTACTGTTATTCGGGCATTTCTTATGCTTTTCATGTAGAGAATGCAAGATTAGCACAGGCAACTTTGAAATTTGTACTGAAAGTTAGTAATGACAATTTTTCTCTAAAAGCTTACAGGGAGACTTTGGAGAGATTAGGGTTTGAGGGTTTGTCACATATTCTTAACAATCCAGTAGACTCAGCCTCAACTCTGATGTGGTACTGTCTCTAGAGATTGAGTGAAGCCATTTGTCTCTATTAATTTGTCTTAATTTTTGTTTTGACTGCGGCATTAATTGTGGCTACTTTGGTCCACAGGAAAAGGGTGATACTTGCTCAGTCAGGCTAGCTTTGATGTGGACATTAGTTCCATGGCATGATATTTGATACGCTTAAAAACCTTTCTTCTCTCTCTTTTCCATAACATTGCTTTAATTTATCTGATTTTTTGTTTTTCTTCCTGAAAATAACCACCAGTAGCATGTAGAGCTCTGAGCTGTCATGAACAGCTTCCTGGGGCAGGGGATGGATAGGGAGCTGAGCGTACCTGAGACTGCAGTTTTTTCACCTTCAGTTTTTGATGAGAACATGCTGGCTCCATGGAGTGGTGTCAACAACACCTGGGTAGAGACATTACTTAGATTGAATGTGTATGCCTGAGGTGAGCCACATCTTTTAAAGAGCTGAGCAAATATGACCAGGGCTAGACTTTCAGCAGTATTAGCTTCTACTTAAATGTTAGGAACAGAGAGTGAACTTCTGTCAAAAGTCCTTATTCAGCACATTATGGTTTCTCTGGCAGTTAACTACTTTTGAAAACCTTTGCACACCTAAGCTGTACTGAAAAAGAGTTCTACAGATATACAAAGATCAGTTAGTTCACAAGATGTGTTGCTTTCTCCTGCTTTCTCATGCAGTTAAATTTTCCTATTAATTTCAGTTAAAAAGGCATAATAGTGAAAATTAAAGAAACAAGTCAGTTAAAAAGGGAATATCAATTTTAACACTAGAGTCACTTTTAATTATTGCGTTTCATCTTCGGGTGAATTTTAGGTCTAAGAATTTTAGTGCCTTATTTTAACAGTTTACACTTAAATTTGTAATCCTTAGCATGTTGATTTTGTTGCGTTGCCAAGTTCATATGGAAATAGCTCGTATTGAAGAAGATGGGGATAGACTAGAGGCAGCTCTGGAACATTTGCAAAAAGCTATGCACCTGAACAACAGTGGGCAATATCAAGAACATCTAAGACTGAGTTTTAACCGCCTTCGTTTGAGTGCAGTGCTGTACGAGTCACCTGAGCACCTGGAGGATCAGGCGGTAATGTTGATTGAACAGGTAAGCATGAAGAATAAGGTCTGTAGCTGGAATGGGCTTGCTTGCTAAGTTCCAGCAGAGACAACTGTTTAGCAGAGCTGCATATTAGTAGAGCCAGCATCCGCTTGTTTTCAGCAATTTCTCTTTGCTCTGTTGCCTTGAAGTGGTCGTGCTGCTTCACAGTCTGAAGATTGCAATAGAGGACTTTTTTCCCAATTCTTTCAAAGCTTATTTCTTGGGGGAAGGCAGGGAGCTGATAATTAGCAGAAATATCAGCAAGAAAAAGAATAGCAGTTGTCAATTATTAGGATTTCATTGCATGAAACAGTGTTTTATTTAATGAGAAGCGCAGTGTGCGAATTGCTAAACATCCTAGCTGGCTATGAGGTAAATGGATATTATGTGACACTTAAAAACGCCACTAAATAATATACTCTACAGTCACAATATAGGCACTGTCAAAGGTTGCTGCATCTAGTTCTGTTGTGCTGCCTTACCATCTGAACAAAAATCATATTGGCAACTGACTGTTTTCCTGGTTTAAATGCTTTTCCATGCAAGCTTACTCTGCCTAATTGTTGCTTTAAAAAACCCTACACCTCCTCTGACTTTGACTAGTTCTTAGCAGACCAGACTTTTTTTTATATTTTATAGCAATTCTTAGTTACTGTGCACTGGATATGTTACTGTTGGTTGTAAATAAATTCTGTTATTTGTTTGAGAAGGTATAACGTCATGTCAGGTTATATACTGAGGAATATACTTTGAAGATTCATGAGAAGCAAGAACAGTACTTTGTATTAAATTATCCGTGGTAATTATGTGAATATCATCAGACGTTCCACGGTCACTTTCAATGACAATAATACTGTAGAATGATGTGTAAGATACCTTAAGATGCACAATTCCTATGTGTGGTTTTTTTGGTAGTAGCAAGTTATATGGTGTGGATTCTGTATGCTTAGTAAGTAAGATCTAGTTGGAATATAAAATGAACCTTATAACAATGAGGGGTTTGTTTTGTTTTGTTGTTGTTGTTTCTTTGTTTTTGTTTTGTTTTGTTTTTGTTTTTGTTTTTTTTTTTAAATCTAGGCTAAAAGGGGAAAACAAAAGGACAATGTGAGGAAAAAGAGATCCCTTCTGGTAAATGCAGGTCTTGCATTAGCTCCTGGCACATTTGAAATAGTCCTTGACAGTGAAAATGAAGCTAAAGGTAAAGCTTGTGCTTGTGACTAAAAGTTACTACACTTTGCTTTGCACACTCTTAAAGGCTGTATGTAGCACCTAATGGCAACATATAGGGAATATTGCAATACAGATGAAGTGATAGTTTTCCTGAATTAAGCTGTTTTGTACTATCTTGGCAATAAAACAAGTGTGTGTGTGACTAATTTTACTAACTTTGAGTAGAACCACTGTACTCCTGCAGTAAAGATTATGCTGGAGGAAGAGAATGCTACAGAAAATGTCCCATTGCTTCCAGAGCAGCCTGTGTGTGCTGTGAAAGACCATGCAGTTCTCTCATGCCTTCTGTTCAGCTAGGCCACAAAGTTCAACTTGCAAATTCCCATTTCAAACTTGATCAACTAATCACTTACAAGCCAGAGTCTTACTTACAGATGAACTATTCCACTCTGTGCAGTCCTTTTAAGAATATGAGAACTATGTTGCTGGAAAACATTTTCATACATTATTTAAAGTGATAAAATTTATTGCATTTCTGAAATTAAGAGAATTAAAATCATAGACATCTCCTTGCTTTTAAATTTTAACTTGACAACTATACAATTACTTTTGAAGTTCCTCAGAATAAATCTGAGCACACATTAGCCTTCCAGGCTGAGTTTTTAAAATGAGTGAGATTATTACAACATTGAAACTATTACAGGACTTCTTTTGACACAATATTTTATAAAAATTTGTTCTGAAAAATTTCAGTTGTTTCTTAGGCTGTAATTCATCCAAGCAGTGAATTTTTGCTTTTTCCATGACTTAAGTTGTCATAAGCTTACACATGTGTATTAAAGGAGTAAGAAAATATATATGTAATTTTATTACATAAAATTATAGGATTATTTTTTCTTTTGAGTTGCATAAAAAATTTCATTCTATTTTGACGTACATGCTTGCCTTATTTGGTGAGAGCCATACCCATAGGTTCAAATAACAATGTCCTCCTTTAATCCACAATTCTTTTCATTCTTACATGCTACAGCTGTCATTGTGCATTATACTGGACAAGTTCTGTCAGTTGCTCTATGTGTATAGTTACACAGAGGTATTGTATGCTGGACAATGCTCTACAAAATATATTTAGCAAGAATGTTAAGATGTGCCTTCTTTTTGTTGTAAGTGAACCTACTTAGGTGTATATTTTAAAGTCAGAAGTACTTTATATGTATTTGCTGATACTGTTTGGCAGATTTTTTGAGGATCAAGTTAAATCCTGTTCTGTGTGCATGTCAGAACCCTGGCTTAGATTCTAGTGAACGTATAAACTCCCTGGACTTTCCAATCATGCCAAATTACTTGTATTCTAATGCAAAGCATGTCTTCTCTGTCATTAGACTACCAAAAAAAAAAAAAATCTCTTTTTGATGTATTTGTACTGCTGGAGTAATTTTTTCTTCAGGGGGGCAGCTTCTTTTTCCCTTGCATCATTTCTGTGCTGGTTATTTCTTTAGTAATATTTCTGCCTAATACCTTGTTGACTAAGTAAAATGAAAGTCAGTATTCTCAAAATAAAACAATTGAAAATGTGTTTTATTAGATAAACATTCTTAATACTCAGCGTGAATGTGTACTTTACATATTACATGGTTCACTTGCTCTTGAATGAACCTAACTAGGCACTGCATGTCCTGTCAGAAACGAGGTGCATTTGAGATATTTGGATATGAAACAAGCATAGATCAGTTTTGGATGAGACAGCTGTATCTCAAGATACAGGAAAAAAAAACAAATTAGATGCTGGTGGAGTACCTTTTTTCATGTTGGTTGGTTGATTGGTTTGGGAGAAGCCTGAAGAAATGAGAAAAGGGCTGGATTTTGAGTGTTTCAGCAAGGAATTGTTGATCTAATTGCTTGCTGTTCATGTGGATTTTTAAATTTCTAATATATAAAAAATACCTTTAATTTTTATTTCTTTACCAAGTTTCCCCAGGTAAAAGTAATAGTCAAATAAGCTACCTCTGTGCAAAAGCCCAACATCATACTAAAAGTGTGAAGAAAGTTGATGAACATTTTAAACACTTAAGAAATGGAAATGGCAGAGAAAGGTAATTGTTAGAAACCAGAAGTGTCTCTTTCACCTTTGTAGAAGTCTCTAAGAGGAAAAGTCCTGTCTGAGAGGTTTTTGGTGGCTGGTACCTTGTAAGAGGCTGAATATTTCAGCCTCTGGCAAATGTATTGAAGCGTGTGTATAATTTCTTGTCCAAAAAGCTGTTACATTTCCACGCTATGCAAAATTTTATTCTTTCCCTGTTTCTAATCTGCTCTCTTACGTGCACACTTAAACTCACTTGTTCTATTGATATGAACCCAACATACAGAGGGATGCATGGTTTGAGGCTCATACTTGATGTAGAATTAAAACTTGCAAGTGTCTTGTTAGGTCCTTGTACCACATCATGTGCTACAACTTTTTTGGTAAAAAAACTAAGTTCATTCTGAGTGTCAGAAAGATTAATCTGTAGAAAAGTGACAGGTTTAATTTTGACTACTTATGTATAATTTTTTCATTCTTCATTTAAAAGGATATGTCTAATTTTTTGCTGCACTAAAAATTCTCGTGCTGAAATTTAAAGACATTTAAAAGATTCTAAATCCAGACTCATTTTCAAGACTTATTTTTTAATTCTCAACATTAGTTTTGAAACATTTAGTTTACTTTATGAGAAAATGAGGGTTGTCACATGTGTTTGAAGTGTCAGTAGAATTACTAAGGCAAGAATTTTGTCTCTTTATATGCTGAGGAGATTATTTTTAATCAATAAAGTAATAGTGTTACCTTTGTTGCTGACAAGAAGTCTTTCATTTATTAATTTTGATTAGGTGTCATTTTTTTTACTGATGGCCATCATTACTGACATGATTATTTTTGTTGATCCTGAACTATGGAACCTAGTCCTGCTTATTAACTAATTTTTTTTATGCCTTTTCTTTGTTAGAATTACACTTTGGGCAGATTTGGCAAAAGTTGCATGTAAACAGGAAGTGTGGGATGTCTGCCGTGCAGCGTGTAGATTTTGCCTCTTGTATGACGATATTTTGTTTAGGGAGGCAACAAAGCATAAACAAAGTAAGTGACAAATTATTTTCAATGTTGTAAGGAACTTTTTCATCATTTATTAAAAGTTACTAAAAGGAGTCAGACAATATTGTTTTCTTTGCTCCCATTCCCAGAGTTCCCAGAGTTTCTTTTCTGGCACTGTATGTTGGCATACATGGAATATTCTTTCTAGTTCCAAATCTAGGAATCAGTCATTACAGTTTTTTGTAGAAGCCGTACTCTGCCATCAGAAGTGTTTCACCAGTGCTGTAGAGAAGCACTTCTATGAAGTACATCTACCTGTCTTAAGAACACAGAAAAATTCCCTAATGGTCATCTAGGTCCATATCATTCATGCCCGATGGAGCTGCAGAAAAATGTGTTGTTAGTCACTTTGTATGAGGCTCACTTTGACATTTTTTGCCCTTTAATCCCCTATTAGTAAGTGGTTCCTCTGAGGTATCCAACATAGTACCTTGTTCCTTGAGGGTCTGCTGGAAACCCAGCACAATTTAAGAGATTTTTACTTGGGGGGAAAAGCACTTCCAAATCACTCTCTGCTTGCTGGTTTTTAAAGTTGTTTTTGTCAGGGAGTTTGTAAAACTCACATTTAAGAATAGATGAAATGGTTTTTCTTTTCACTAGCCAAAGTTAATTGAACCTCTTCCATGTTGTTTCCAAGGTCCACTTAAAATAGAACATCAATTTTCTGGTTTTCTTTAGCAAGTTTTGCATCCTCAGACTAGCAAATGTTTAGTCTTTTGTCTTCTTCCCAAACAAAATAAGGGAAAAAATAAGTGCACTCACCAGAAACTGAAGGCAACCATGTGCCAAAAGCGTCATGAATAGTTCTTACAAACTTTGTGTTTATATTAAAATAATCTTAGTCCTTTCTCTTCATTATTAAACCAAAGAAAAAGAATGGTTTCTTTTTCTCTTTACTGATGTGTGCATTACCAGAAAGCCAACCCAGTCCATGATTCAAATGCACAAAGACTTTAGCCTCTGCATAATTCAGTTCTATGCTCTGCTTCCATTAATGCAATAAAATTGAACTAGAGGCCATGGAGTCTATTCACACCGAAATTTCCGTATATGCTGCAAATATTGAAGGTTTTGCACAAATGCAGCAAAATCGCTGGTAGCAAATACCTCAGCACTGCTTGAGAACAGGTTTTGAGTGCAATAAATGTTACTAATAAAAAGCTTGTTAGTTGCTTGAACTGGGCTAAAAATCTTTTCTTGCCAACCATTCCTTGTGAATTTAAGAATATGGAGGGATTTGTAAAATTAAAAATGAAGATGATGATTTGCATGGAAATAATAATGGGTTTATTTATTTTTAGCACAGAAAAACAAAGCTAATGCAACTATGATGGTTGATGGTCAAGGTGACAGAACATCAGAAGAATCATTGCTGCCTGCTAAATCCTTCTCTTCTGAAAGAGATTTACTCAGAGTACTAGCAGAAATAAGATTTATTAATGCAGAGGTAAATAAATTACACGACTGTCATTCATATTTGTTCAGTTTTGTTTTATGTACAAATCTTGAAGTACTGGAATTTTGAGTTTAGTTATTTTCTATCTCCCTAGGAAGTAAAGGAAGAAGTGATTTCATGAAGCAACCTTATCAAAATACTGTGTGAAAGTAACTATAGCAATAGTTTTACTGCAGGTGCTGATAACACTTCTTTACTAGAGATTCTACTGTAAATTTTTGACATCCGATATTACATTTCTGGATCCTTGAAGTACCAGCATGATTCAAACACTTACATATATAAATTATGGGTTTTTTCTCCATGTAATTATTTATGTAGACAATTTCAAGCTTATGAAGTACTAAGCATTGTATTTAATATACTTGTACATGCGTGTACAACATTCAAAAAAGCATTTTGTATTTTTTTAACTTTTGGAGAGGTAACAGCACCAATATGAAGTCAAGGTCTGTTTTTTACAATGACAACCTGGGTAGACAATTTATTTCTCTGTATCTTTTCAGGCAACTGTTCATTTATTAAGATTGCAGGGAATCAAACTGAATGATCATGCTGTACCTCCAGAAGCTACATACCAATGTCGTCCAGGATGTGTTTCATATCTTCCTGAAAGGGATCCAGAATGGCAAACGTACAGGTGCTTTTTTATAACATGTATCAAGAACAAGGAACTCTTAACAGATCATTATTATCAGATGCCAATGATAATTGCAAAAGCTATTTCTCCTTAGTAAAATTCACCAGGTTCTTCATTTTTGTAGGTAGTCATGGGAAATGGGAAAAGGATCTAAAAAATAGCTTGAAATATTTTTTCTTAGGTTTTCTTTTATCCTGGAGTGTGGATTTTTTTTATTTAACATTCATTTCTCTGAAACTAAAAGCTAGTATTCCAAGCTGAAAAATTATTGTCATTGTATATTGACACTTAGACGATTAAATTGAGTATTTAAAAATATGTTTCTCCAAATCAAAAACCTCTTTTTGTCTTGCTTTATTGCTCCTATACATATAATGATTTCGTAGTACCGAATGTATTCGATGAATTATTCCAGTTTACAAATCTAGTGTGTTCCATCTGATCAACTGAAATGAATATGGGAGAGTAGACTATAACAAGTACTGTTTTTTACTAGTCTGACATGATTATTTCTTACAAAGGCAAAGAAGGGGGGAGAGATTTCTGAAGATGAATTCTTAGACTCTCTGCTGTTCACATAGTAATACCAGCCTTACTGTTACAGTCATGTCCTGAGAAAGCAGAATGGTAGAGTTGTGTCCCTAGGTCTGTTCATTAAGTCTTAAGAAAATTAAGTAAAGTTTCTCACACTGTCTGCTTGCAAATGTTCAGTAGAACAGGAAAAATCATAGACTGATCCGAGCCAAGGGGCAAAGAAGATGAGAATTCTGTTCCAAAATTTGCTACTAGCTATTTTTGAGTTTACCTAATTAGATTAAAAATTCATAGGGAAAAAAAGGCTTTGGTCTGGTACTGTGTCCTATACCATTGTTGACATAGTAATACCCAGTGTCAGTTTGTGCTTTTGACTTTATGACTTTGTAACCATGACAATTCTGTACGATCATTCAAGGCCGTATTTTTAGTTTTGTTTTTTCTAAGTAATAGTATGTTTTGATAATTAAGAAAGAAAATTTATTGAAAGAAAGTTACCGCATAGACTGTGAAAAACATGTAATTCTATTTAAAACAATTACGGCATTTCAGAACATCTGGAAATGTCTTTGAGTGCAAGAATACATGCAGTTTTGAGTAAAAAAACCCCGTCCTTAACTCTCAGATAGCATGCCTCACTTATATCTATATTCAAGTAGAGCCTTGACATGGTTATTTAATGATTTCTGGCACTGATGGGTGGATTCACATATGCATTTAAGAAACCCGAACATGTGGATGAAACCTGGAACCATAGACACTGTTTTCTAAGCTAATAGCATTTGAATATCAGTGACTACTCATTGTATGTTGATACTACTTCCTTTTCTAAACCATCTTCTCTTCGACGTAAAACATAAGTCAGTGGATGAGAACTTAATAAATGCAACTGAAAAGTAATTAAATTTTTGTTCTTGTTGTTGGTTGAGATGTAGTACTGCATATTTAACCTTATGATAGAATTCCTTCTAGTGTTGAAGCTTTGGAATAACAGCTTCTTTATACTAATTTTATAGTTTATGGATAGACAACTTATCTCGGTATGCTATGGAAAACTTCCAACGTGCAGCTGAAATAGGAGAAGAATTAAATGAAGCCTGGATTGTTCACAATGCTGTGGTGTATGTCTTAAACTATAACAGACATCTGATTTCTTCAGGCAGACAGAGGGACATTATTGAGTATCTGCACACTCTTCTTGGAGCCCTCAAGACTGTTGGGCACAACGGGTAAGTTTGGATGTTTGGATACGAACATACTCATTTCTTCTAAAACACAAAAAATATTATTGCAAACATTGAAAGTCACTTTGTGCTGTGAAATATTTATTGCTGGCTTTCATTGGTACTGAAAGAGCCTTGGTATATATACTGAGTAGCTCAGGAGGTAAACTGTTAAAATTAAGTGTTAATCCTTTCT
This sequence comes from Phylloscopus whistleri, assembly GCA_017589585.1. Lineage (NCBI taxonomy): Eukaryota > Metazoa > Chordata > Aves > Passeriformes > Phylloscopidae > Phylloscopus > Phylloscopus whistleri. The sequence continues at coordinate 360,396 of JADMLD010001533.1, read as the reverse complement.
GTTTGTTCTTTGTTACTATACACTGTAAGCCATGCTAATTTTAGACCAATAAATATTACCTTCTCTTGAGTGTGGAAAAGCAACATGTGCATGCGAAATAGCATTTTGTTAAGTTAGAGAGAAAGCTGGGAAAATTCTCTTAGGCTCTGAAGTTTCACAACAGCACCCATTTGCTTGCTGTCAGTTCACTGAACTTGAATTATTTTATAAAGATAGTTCATTGCAAATATTTTGAACCAGCGTAAGGTGATTACTACTGGTTCTGAAATAAAAGAAAATAGAAAACAAAATAAATAACGGGAATGTGCTCATTAGTAGACCATGAAAATGGGAACACAGATTCCGCAGTGGTTTAGAGAAATCTTGTTCTGCATAAATGCAATGGGAGAATGGTTGACCACTGTGGAATAGATACTCTAGTCAAAGTTTGACTATGGGACAAATTCCTAGATATTTTGGCACTTTGTTGGCAGTGACCTCATCACTAGGTAGAGTAAGGACCAGCAGCGAAGAAGTGTCTTAACTGGGGAATGAAATCTAAATTTCAGTTTGTGCAGAGATGAAGACTGGTAATACCTGCTTCTTAATTTTGATGCTTACATCAGTATGTACTAGCAATAATCTCTTAGATGTAATTAGGTTCATGTTTTCTCAAAAAAAAAAAAAAAGGAAAAAAAAAGAAAATTAAAAAAAAGAAAAATCTCAGCTTGACAGTGGATTGGCATGATAACCATAAAGAATGTGAGGGGTTTGGTTTAGGATACTTTTTTAGAAAATAGTTACAGTTTTCATATATACCCATCAATAAAAAGTTCTTTTAAATGTTGGTCTGTAATATAAAGGGTTTTTTTTCTTCTGTTATGAAAGGGAAGCTTCAGTTACAGAAGGAGTGAGAAAAATTGATGTTAACTGAAAATTGATTCCGGGTTTTGTAGTTTTAATCATTAAACTGCTTTACCAATGGCCAGATTTTTTTTTCTATTTTTTTTTGTAACACCCATAATTTTGCTTTCTATGAAAAAACTAGATTTTCAAGTAATGCTTACCTTTTGAAATAATTAACTTTATTCCTGCTTTTTTTTTTAATCTGATGCAGTATGCACTTCTGATTTTTGTTTTCTTCTACAGAAGTATTGAAATTTTACTGATGTTATGCAATGCTTTGGCTAGAGGCCTAATTATTTCTTGGATTCCAAAGCCAAAACCTCCTGAGAAGAAAGAAGATACAGCAATAGAGAGTAGCGGAAAAGCTGCAGCAAAGAAACAGGAAAAAGCAAATAACATCCAGTCTTTTTCAGTAGATCCTAGTGGACTTCCTGACGTCAAAGCTGCCTTAGAGGTACACACCTCCAATTTTTGTAGTCCCTTTTATTCTGCTGTCATATGTTACAATTCCTATAAATTCAAGAGTAGAAATTTTTTTGTGGGGGGAAAAAATAGCTACCTTCTTTTACAGTTTCTGCCACCCCAGATCCTTCCCAAATGCACACTGGAGCTCCTTGCCAACTTGGGGCTGAGAACTGTAACTTCTGTTTGCCTTGGGCTGACTTAAAGGTGATATTGTTAGGCTTAGTGATGCATGTGCAATAATTTAAAAATAATTAATTGATAGCATGTTCCTTACAAGAAACTTTCCACATTCTCCTGTGTTTCACATTTTTTTTTTTCTCTTCTTGGTGTTTAGATTTGTGAATTTGCCCTAAATGCAATGAGTGGAACCATACCTAAGGAAAAAGTCACTATTCCTGCACAGCAACAGATCATTGCTACCTGGGTGAAGGCAAAGCAGTTAAATCAGCAGCAGATCAGACATGAACTTGGGACTCAGGAAGAGGTATGATTTCCCTGAAATCCTGTGTAATGTTGAAACTTTACAAAGAAAAGTTAAATTCATAAATTCATTTAATAATGACTGAAATTATCAAGGTATATTTTCTTCTGTATATTTGATCAGAATGTAAAAATGAATTTTGGCTGTATTTCCTTACGGACATAGGAAATTTTTCACATTGGATATAGCAGTGAGTCCACGTTTCTTAACTCTTCCTTCTGTTGTTAGCTGCCATGGTGATGTTTGTCATATGATGACTGTTGAACAAAATTGATTTTGAATTCACAAATATAAAATAGTAAAATGGCTGCATTAAAAGTGTTAAGAAAAATCAATTATATTTATGTCAACATTTTCTATGGTTTCTTTATATATATAGACTATAGACCTAGTGAGCTGGAAAGAAATATTTAATTCTTATATTTTTATTTTATAGTGTCTATAAAACTGGAAGCCATCAGTGGCATAAGAAATTTGCCTTAATTGTATTGTTGATGTGGGCTTTTAATGCTGAAACTGTAGTAGTTCAGAGTTTGCAATGTTAATTAAAATATATATAAATACCATAAACTGACCATTTTAAAGACACATTAGAGAGCAGGAATTGCTTAGAGCAAATTGAGGTTTTAAAACATCATTATTATTATTATTATTATTATTATTATTATTAGTCATCTCAATTAATGTCCTTAATAATACTAACTTGCAAAAAAAATCTCTAATTGTGAATTTTTTATTTCTGCTTAGAATAATGATGAAACACAAAATCCTCTGTCAAGAATTCTTGTTGGTCTGGAAATGTATTCATGTAATGGCTTGGGTCTCATGGATTTCACTCTTCCTAGCTTATCTCAGGTATTTTCAGTTTTTTAATAAACTCTTGAGTTTTAAGAAATTGCATACTATGAATTTGATTTCAGATTCAATTTTAAATGGAGTTTAAATTATTTTTGAAACTTTTATTGTACCATTATTTTCTTTAACCAGGAGATTAAATATTTATGACAGGAAGGATATTTTTGTGACAAAATAATTTTATTTATCCAAAGACCAGATAGCATTAGAATATAAATATTAGGTTTATGCTTGTGTTGCTCTAGCCGATTGTTTCAGTAACTATCAGATGAGCATAATGGGTTCAGGTGAATTCTGTACAGAACCATACTTCTAAACTTTCATTTTTCTTCAGGGGAAGAAAACTTAATAGGAGCATTAAGTTGTTTAGGTTAGAAAAGCCCTCTGAGATCATGGAGTCCAACCGTTCCCCCAGCAGTGCCAAGGCCACCAAGTGCCACATCCACACAGCTTCTAAATTCATCCAGTGACGGGGACTCCACCACTGCCATGGGCAGCTCTGCCAGGGATGGACAGCCCTTTCAATGAAGGAATTTTCCCAATATCCAACCTAAATCTCCCCTGGTGTGACTTGAGGCTGTTTCCTCTTGTCCTATCACTTGTTACCTGGGAAAAGATACTGCCCCCTCCCTGGCTCCAGCCTCATTTCAGGCAGCTGTAGGGGGGTTTGGGTTTGTATTAGAAGCATTCAACATTTCAACAGAAAACTTCACATTACAGTGATTTACTTTTGACAGTTGTAAGGTAGAACACAACTACACTTGGTTACTATTGACTGACTGTGAAACGAAACAAGCAGGTTGCCAGGACAATCATAAAACTACTACTGACACCTAGGATCTGGGTCCTTATAAATATATAGGTATCTAATTCTAGTTGGTCTACAGATTTATGTCAAATATTATGAGTTAACTTCAGATATCAGTTCACTGGCATAGTTTTGTATAGCAGTGTTGTAGTATCTTCATTTGGACCAATTCATTATCAATTACCACCATCCTAAAAAGGTGGAACTTTGGAAATGTGCAAAAAATGAAAATCTTTAGATCCTATAATGAAACTATATATGAAACTACCTGTAACAATCTATATCTATGTATAGGTGTATATGTTTAGATTGGAAAAGACCTCTAAGATTATGGAGCCCAAGCTCTCCCAAGCTGCCATATACATAGCATACATAGCAACTACATATTACAATTACAGTGATTGTTGCAAAACCACTTCTATGTCCTTCAAAGTATTCTTACTTTTGGCTTAACTAAAAGGGGCTCTGAATTTTCAAAATCCTATTCCACTGATTTTTGAAAGATGACTGAGGACATAAAATAAGTCCTGGAAGATACTTCTGGCCAGAAGGCATGCACAATTACAGCTGGCTTTTCACACACTATGTTAATACTTATTACATGGCAAATGAGGCCTCTCTATTGTATATTCTGATTCTACTTGTAGCTTTTTCGTTTTCTGGATGGCTATAACACATACTTGTTCCATGCCCAGCTGGGTTGTAGGGAAGACACAGCTGTAAGCATGTAATTGCTGTAGAAAAAGGCATGTAAAAACATGGAATTTAATTTTTTTTAATTTTTTTTTTTTAATTTTAGTTAGTGAATTTGGCTTTAGAATGCAATTGGTCAGATTCCTTAGTGGAATTGCAGACACTGACACGACTTACATATTTTGCATATGTATCACAAGACTATGAAAGAGTGATGACATGTTCCAAAAGGATCTTGGAATCAGATGAGAATTTTGTCCACAATAGAAATATTAAGAAATATGGCATGTAAGTACATAGAATTTCGTATGATATGGTAATGTACTTGAACTAAGTTTTGAAGAAAGTGAAGAGGATAAATGTGTCTGGTCCCATAATAAAAAATGGAAGAAACTTTTTTCCCAACAAAGCTGTGCAGTTGCAGATGAAAGTAAAAGGCAGTGGGAGATCCAGATTGTGACTCTGAACCCTGTTCAGAAAGATAGATGAAGCTTGCTATCCAAGTGAGTTAGAAGCATGTACATCTCTGTGTTTGGGTGGCTTCCCAGGAGCACTGCTGCTCTGAAATGATCTCTGGCAATCATAGTATTTTGACAGTTTTATAATCTCTAAGCAGAAAATAGCTGATTCTACTTCTTTTGCTGGTGCAAATTGCTTTCCGTGCTCATCTGGCTCTAACACACACACTGAAGGGCTACATAGTTCATGGACCAAGTTGGAAGTGGGTGTGATGAAAGATAAGAGCAGTTCCTGTATTCCATGCTCTGCTGTCAGATAGTCTGACAGCACTATATTGCCACCTATGCATATGGGTGCAATAGGAATGTAACTAATTCCTTTAAAAACCCAGTCTGTTACTTAACTGATATTTTGAAACTTGGCTTAAAAAAAAAAAAAAAAAAAGGCAAAAAAGCATATCTAAATGGATCTATTGGTGGAGTCCTTTATTATAAAAAAGGTAATACCTGTTGAGCCCTCTATTTTTAAAAGTAATTTCCTCCAAAAACAGAATTTAATTTTATCCGGAGAGGAAAGAATCAACTCCATTGAACGGCATTTTTTTTTTTTTTGGAATGTAGGAAGTTTGAAATAAACACGTGAAAGATTTCAAATACAATATAATGTTAAATTTTTTTATCTGCAAAATATTTAAACTTATGAAAATAGTATTCTGTTCCTTGAAACTCATAGTTGTTTTCTACATGGGTTTAAAAACATGTAAAACCAAGTAAATTACCTTAATATTAAAGAGATAGTTTCAGAACATTACAGAAATTCAGACGCTACTTGATGCACATCTAGCAATCTGCAAACTAATGAAAGATAAAATATTTTATTGTGTAGTCATGAATTGTCAGTGCTACTTCCAGAGAATGGAGGACAGTCTTTCCACGGTAAAAGCAGAAGTTGGGAGCAAGGAGGTTCAAGACTCAATTTTACTTTGTTAACTGATGCTGTGGGCTGTGGTGCCCTCTTGTGGACACCAGCCATGCCTGCACGCGACTCTCGCCGCAGAGCCAACGCCGCTGTCGGGGTCACTTAGTAACAAAGACCCTGAAAACACCTGCAAATTGTGTTTATTCTTTTCTTGCTAAGTTGCTATTAGTCAGTGGTATTAACCAATGGTATCAATTTATTTGTGTATCGGTTTTTAACTGATTAGCTCTGGGACTGAAATCTACGTTGTTTTCTTCTACATATATTAGAGTAGGATCCATATCAATTTCTCCAGAGCCCTGGGCATACTTTACTAGACAAAAGCATGACAAATGCCAAAAGAAAGCATCAAAATCTGTCTGATTTTCCTGATTTCTGTTTTTAATTGCTTGGTGTGTAAGTTCGACTTTGGCCTATTTTTTTTTTTTTAATGTACAAGAGTGAAAAATAGGGAGAAAATTACAAATCTGTATCATTTCCTTGCTAAAATAGGTAATAGTTTTTTAAAATCTTATTTCACAGCTCTTTTCATTAGAGGAGTAAAAAAGGTATTTTAGTCTACCTTTTCACAAAATATTCAGTTTTTGAAATGTTTTCTAATTTTAAAACTCAGCAGAAGGATTTGTAACTTCCAAAGCAAGGGACTTCTATACAGTAGCAACCTGAATACATCATTGGTAGGAATTGATATGATCTTAGCCTCTAAGACTTAGCACTTCCTGAAGCATTTGTCTTTATGCAGGCTTGGTAACAGGGTGAGACAAGAAATGTTAAGCACTACAGCGTGTATACAAGGAAAAAGCATAATGGAAAATTTGTCTGGAAGAAAACATCTCCGTGTAGCAGCATCAAAAGCCTTTGTTCAGAGTGCCAGGTATGTTTAATGTTGAGAGAAAACTAATATAAAACAAATCTAAAATTTAATTACAATTTTTGAGATCATCATTTTTTTTCCCAAGACTGATAAAAACCAACATGATTGTGAGTTGAAATGTTCACAAAGGATTTGACAGATTTTTGCACTTTAGTAAATTTATCAACTACTTTCCACATAGCTGATCTTGTAGTGTCATAGGATCATTCCATCCTCAGAAGAGATCTAGTTCAGACTCCTGCTCAAAGCAGGACCAGCTCAGGGTTTTATCCAGTCTGGCTGTGAAAACCTCAAGGAGTGGAGACACACAGCCTCTGTGAGTAACCTGCTCCACTGCATGGCTGTACCCATGGGTACATGAACCTTTCTTGTTTTAACTTATGCCTGTTCTTGCTTGTCCTGCCATTCATTGGGAACAGCCTGGCTGTTGCTTCTCAATAACTTTGTTAGGTTATTGAGAAACTTCTCCTTGTTAAGTCTGCCAAAGCCACCTCTTCAACTAGCCCTCTTCTCAAGGCAAGTGCAGTCCAGTCTGTGGATCATCTCAGTGGCCCTTCACTGAGCTCCTTGTGATTTCTCCATGTCTGGCATGTATTGGGTGATCTAGAACTGGATGCAGAAGTCTAATAATGACTAGATCTATGTGATCTAAAGAGTGCTGTCTAGAGAGTGATCAGATTGACAGTTTCAAAAAACTGCTTTTTTTTTAAACAGTAATACTATTCTATTGGTGATTACATTACACCAATCTATAATTTTTCACTAAAATGTCAAGCTTTTTCTCACTCAGATGAGTACTGTGTTGTGTCACAATCTGGAGTATTATTAACTATTATTAATTCAAAGTGTCATTTGCATGAAGTATGCTCAAAGCAATTTGAATGCAGCTAGAGGCATTTGGGGCATATTCTTGTGCTACAGTGGTACTGTACTAAGCAAAATCTACAGTATGGTAATAATTATTGTGTTTTATTTTTTAAAATTTTATAGAATGAGAAATTAACATAATAGGAAGTCAAAAAAGTATATTACTCCAAGGAGAACATCTTGAGGAGGTTTTTGCTATTTTTTAATGAATGCTCTTGAGCTAAGATTATGCAGAAATACAGTAAAATCATTAATATGTTGTTTATTTATTCCTAGTTCTGTTGAGTGTGTGAAGTTGTTTGGTATATAAAATGGAGAACAGCTTTTTTATGAAGCTCTTATGCTAAGTCCTCATTACTGAGGTGATCCATAGGTCAGCTGAACCCAAACATTCCTAGAAGTAAAATTCTTTACTATAGCTAAAGTATGGTTGTTTTTCCTTATTAAGTTCTACTTCCCTTTCTTCAGGTATGCAGGTGAAGCTGGAAATTACTCCCTTGTAATGTTTGCAGCCAGGCACTTTTGGAATGCATGTTTACCTTTGCTAGGCTCACCACACGATAGAGAACAGTTTAAAGAACCTACTGAAATAATTCTTAAGAATATAATTAAAGCAGAATCTAAAAACAAGCAGGTAAGAATTTCTAGTAGGTATTGCTTGTTTTTAGTGATTGGTGCTGATGGTAAAGAAACTTCAAGATACCTTTCCTAAGAGGCAAAAGTGACTTATTTGTCATAAACATATTTCTGGTTTCTTACCTGCAGTTGCATGCTCTTATATTCCATTTGGTGATTCTTTTGGTTTTGAGCAATTGTCAAACTTGTGAGCACAACAGTTTTCTGCAAAGCAATTTCCTGTCTGTTTCACTTCATGAGGCTTACAAAAAAGACTTTTTAGAAAATATTCAAAATCCAGGAAAAAAGCCACTTCTGGCAAGTATGATAATAGATCTGGAAAATATGATAATAGATCCTGAAACACTAACTCAGAAAAAAAAGTATGATTAAGTTAAGGTTTCTCCCAGCTGCAGACTCAAATTGCTCCTACCTGCAAAAGGAAAGTTTTACTTTGCATATCTTCAGGTTTTTCACAGACTGTTTAGGACTTTGGCAGTAGGAAGGAGTTAAAATTTAGACTGTGCTGGGAGTTTCTGATAAAATCAAATACTTGTTGATTATGAGCAGCACGTGTAATCCAAAGAAGTCATCCCCTTGAAACACTACGCAGGTGATGTGTGTCATATAACACATCTCAACAGGTGGAATTTCTTCTGCACACTGAAACTTCCATGCACATTTGCAACTTTTCTTACTTTAGAACTCCATGGAGCTTATCCATTTCTCTTTCTAGATTTGATTTACATGTCAGTGAAGCTGCTGTGAGTTTTCCTGTACATTTCCATGGGCATAATTCCAATGAGCACTTGAAGGATTTGTTGATGGCTTTTGCACCCAAGCTTAGTGGTACAAATATGAGTCTGTATCTCAGATCATGAAGCAGGGTATTATTTCGATTTTTTGTCAAGCCATGTATAAATCACAAATAATCAGAGATGGTGACTGGTCTGCTTATTCTGGCTGTGTAGGAACTGATGAGTTCAATGTGTACTTGGAAGCACAGTGATAATTTTAAGTTTAATGGGACTTTATCTGTTATGTAACTGAACTTTAGTGTTCAGTTACATAACAGTAATTGCCCATAGACACAGTCCTAAAGTTTGTTATTGTAGAGATATATTTAAAACAAATAAAAAGGAATACTTCATTATGTGTATGTGGGTAACTCTCCACCAGAGCATAATTTCAGCATGAATCCTTAATAAGTGGTATTAAAAAGCAATTATATGTAGATAATGAAAATTTACACTTATAGGTAGCATGGGTATTTTTATGTCTGCAAATGTTAGTAATTCTTATGAGTTAGAAGTGAGTAACTTCTGATAGTAGTTAGGAAAAACATTTCCTGTTAGTGCTCTATATTTAATTTTGTGGAGTTACTAAGTTTTTAAAATAGATATACTCTGTAGTACCAATGTAAGAGGCAGGAACTGGTCTCCAGTGATCCTTGACCAGGATAACTGTGAAACAATCCTTAATCCAGTAAATTTTTAAATGCAGTCACATCTTGAGAAGGATCTACCAGCAGATGTCCAGATTTTCATCTACCGGTGCTCCCAAATCCTTCACCGCAGGGCTGCTCTCGTTTCATTCCCCGGGCTGCACTGGTACTGAGGTTTGCCCTGACACAGGTGGAGGGCCTTGCACTTGATCTTGTTGGACTTCTCGTCGCCTTGGGTCCACTCAAGGTCGCCTTGGGTCCACTCCTTGAGCCTGCCAGTCCCTCTAGGTGGCATCCCTTCCTTCTCATCAATCAACCACACCACTCACCTTGGTGTCATCAGCAGATTTGCTGGGAGTGCACTCAGTCTCCTTGACCATGTCAGCAATGAAGATACTAAACAATACTGGTTCCAGTATCCCTGGTATTGGTATCCCTTGAGGTATGCTACTTGTTACTGGTTTCCACTGGATATTGAGCTGTTTGGACATTGAGCCAGTGACTGTAACTGTTATCCATCTGACAGTCCATCCATCCAACTTCTAGCTGTCCAACTCAGTAGCAACAAGGTTACAGGCCACCACATCGAAGGCCTTACAGAAATCCGACTGGATGACATCTGTAGCTCTTGTCCATTGATGCAGCCACTCCATTGTAGGCGGCCACTAAATTAGACAAACTTTGTGCCTTCACAAAAGTAAATGCTGATTAGACCAAATGTGATAAATCTTTGATGATGCTAATTTAATACTTACCCAAAAGTTGTGGCTATAGCTTAGTTAACTTCTTAGCATCATCCTACATGTATTTAATGGTTAGTGTGTCATATATGGATCTTTTTGAGAAACAAGACAGTGAATTTATCTTTGAAGATGCAGAACTGTGCTGTAGAGGAGAAGGAAACAGCAAGTCTCTGACCTTTGGGTGAGAATTGTGATAACCAAATTTTCACAGGTAAAGAGTGGAGCCTACTTTAGGCAGGGGTGTAGGCAGAGAACTCTGTAGGGTCTCTGCCAACCTCAGCTACTCTGTGACTCTTCAGGATTTCATGTTATTTAGTGAGTATAAGCAACTGAATATTACTAAGTCTTGCATTGGGTTTGTATTATAGGACTCATTCTGGAGAAATGCCTGTGGCTTTCATCTGGTCAAGAAGCTATTTAGGTTACAGGTTACTATTCACATTAATGATAAGGATTGTTTCACAGACAAAACAAAAGTTCCATAATACTTAAGAGATACATATTACCTGAAAGATAAAGGCATGTTTTGGGGTTGTTTGTTTGTTTGTTTTTGTTTGGGGTTTTTGTGTGTGTGTGTTTTTGTTTATTTTTCTTTTTAGGAGAAGAAAGATACATGTCCTTTGCATCAGTGGATTACAAAGGATTTTCAAAATATTGGGTTATCGGTTGGATGCTTTCTCCCAGGCATGTTTTTCCTTCTGTTGATCTGGTAATAAAAGAAACCCCAGTATTTTGTAATCAGTATTCTAATTCTGCAATACATTAATGAATCATTTAAATATACTTCAAAGGCGCTGAGGAAGATCTGACATTAAGAACCTCCTTATATGGTCTATTATTTCACATCTATGCTGATAAAGCTGACTGGGAGACAGCACTAAAAGTCCTGGATGAAGCTATTCAGGTTTTGCCTCAGACAAGACACAAACTGTAAGTTGGTTGACTTATTTTTATTAAAATAAGCACTTTGGTTCTTGAGTAAAACTCTTGAGTATTTTTTTATTTTGCATTGGGAAAGTATTATGATTACTTTTTTAGCAGCCTGTCCTTACAACACAAAACACACTTGTGTCTTTTCCATAAAAAAGACACACATAGGCAGTGCTTCTGATCATTAATCTGCTAATAATATTTGTAAATTTAATTTTTAAAAAACTTGTATACAGGTAGTATCTTACTTCCCAAGTAAATAGATGCATGAAATGTGGGTATATAGCAGAAGCTTTAGTTTTCCTAACTGCAAATCCATCTTCATTAAATGGAAACTAAATTATCTAGGGTACTATTTACATAATCTTATCCAAGTTGGTTTTGTGGCCTTTTATGCCAGTTTATAAGCTTTGCATCTTTGTACTATACGGATATGAACCAGTAAATGTGTGTCACTCACAAAGTTACTTTACAGGTACAGATGCAAGTAATTTGTAATTTGTTTGATCTTTTTTCTAGCCTGATTTTCAAACTTATGGCTACAGTGAGGGCAGGATCAGGATCCAATTTTGTGATGGCCATTCAGAGAGTCAGTCATGAAAGTGAAGATTATTTGTCACATATGTGGCGACATTTGGTAACAGTCTCTGGAAGTATTGTTGGACAGTTAAGCTGTTTTCAAAATGCCATCATTGCTGTACAGGTTTGTCAGTTCTTACTGTTTGTTCCCATGCTGATAGAATGATGTTTCTCAAGTGATTCATAGGACTGCAAGTTCCTGAATAGGTTGGGAGGCCATATACTTGACCATTACTTTTTATAACTTTGAGATTACTCTTCAGTAGGAAAACTTTCTATAGTTGAATCTTTATAGCCAGTAAAATTTTAGTTGAGTCCTGCCAAAGGAAAATGTCTTAAGAGTAGCAAGCGGTTTTAACAAAACAAAAATTGAACTGGTGGTGGTGGTTTTCTGTTACGGTCCGTTTATCACAATTCTGATTGTGTGATGCCAGTAAAACTGCTCGATGTCAAATTATTATTCTTTGCTTCTGTTAAGAGTACATGAAACTTTAGAATATCGTTTTGATGGTTTACATAAACAAATACAAATTAACTCCTCCTTTACTACTTTCATAGAAACAAGAAGATGAATGGCAGAGAGTTGATTACCTGATGGAATTTGCTGAATGCTTATACTGTAATCAGTTTCCCCTCAATGATGCTATTAAACCTTTGGAATGGGCAGTAGATCTCCTGCTTCGTATGAAATTTCCTATGCAATCCACACAAGAGGAAGGTATGTAACAAGTGCTTCTCTTTCAGACGAATTTCTCAGCAGGAAACACAAACAAGATTGTAAGTTTACAGCTTAGTTACAAAAAGAATGGCACAAGCTTGCCTGTATTTTCATGTGCATTTACTGTCATTTATTCAATGCAAGTTCAGTTTATCTGTGAATTCTGTGTTATGCTATGGAGACTTACCCTCAGTCTTTTGGTATAGTAAGGTACTGCTCCCCTCTGACATGGGGATTCCTGAGATGTGAGGTGCTCATAGCAGCAGAGAGAAGTGCTGGACAGTTTGTTTCAAGTGAGTTCTCATGGAGGAACAGATGAAACTGAAGGAAATAGTTTCTGTGCCAAGATTTGGGTACCTAAGTCCATTACCCTTTCTTTGGCTTTATCTTAGCATTAATTTTTCAAACATGACTCGCAAGGGGATGTATGCCTTCAACTACTTCTGTAACTGTAAAAATTCTTTGCTCCTTTTACACAAATGTCCACTTGGTCTGGTATGACCTTAGTGACCTATTCTGATAGGATACCCCAATATTCATTTGGGAAAAAAGATATCTGATTTCTGGAACCATACTGTCTTGTGTGATGTTAATGAACATCTGTTCTTTTTTTGTGTGGATAGATGACACAGATCAGACAAGTACTTCTGGTATCTTCATTGAGAGAGAGAAAAATCCAGTGTCTCTACTATCACACAGCAATATTCTGTTAATACTTTTCTGTTAGTGGTTTTGTTGGGGTTTTTTAGCAGTCCTGTGGTGATTTAAGTTTTGTATTAGTTCTGTAATGATCCTCCCACCAGCTTCACCTGTTTGCTTGTAATTACTATCCTTACAACACTTAAGTCTGAAGAAAATTTTTACAAAGCTCTTAATGGAAACTCAAATGATATAATAAGGAAATTAGATGCTAATATAAAACAGTCCAGGTTGGAAGGAACCTCAAAAGATCATCTGGTCAAGCCTTTTGTGGTTTTCATTCCTCTATCAGGCTTACATCATTTATTATGCAGAACTGTTACATTGTTGATTAAAAACATGGTACAAGTAGCATTGCATCATTTTAACAGGAACATCTTTAATAGATTTCCATTTTTCTTTTTTCCCCTAAATATTTTCATTTTCAATTCAGAAATTTTAACTTTTAAATACATTTTTACAATGCTGTCACTGTGGGCGTGTGTTTGCCTTTTTTTTTTTTAACAGAAAACAATACTACACCAAAATTTTTGCCTACAGAAAATGCTGAGATGGACAATGGAGCAAATGGTACCATGTCCCAAATTAATTTGGAAGATTTGAGTAATATTAAACAACTGGAAGCTTTGTTTAGAGCACAGACATTAATGGCTTTATTTTCTGGTCATAGTTCTTCCTTTCATCAGCAGCACTGTTTGGTGGCATATGCCTGTATCATCTGTATCTGGAAGGTGAGATCGTATGAGATTATGTGTTGTGTTGTGTTACTAGTATGTGGCCAGTATATTTCACGTTTCCTTGTGTAATTTTGGTAGGAGCTATTCATTTGGTGTTTAACTTTGTCCTTAGAGTTTTCTGTTTTATGGTGCAGTTAGTGTATTTTCTCGGGTTTAGGGATTACACAAGAAAACAGGAAAACAGAGAAGAGACACTACAGATAAAAAGCAGTGGGCCATTGTTTCTCTGCAGTCCATTCATATGTTTTGTGCAATAGGTTCTCAAATTTTGTATATTTAGTTCATTAAGGAATCTCAGTAGTGGCAGAATACATACTGAAGACATTTCTGGCAGTTCTGAAGAATGGTGATTTCAGGTGGATCTTCATGAAATTGAATCAAAAGGGCTGTCATTTGACTGAAAGGAATTGTAGAGGCTGACAGTGTTCTCTGATTGATTTCTCTAATTACTTTTTCGTAGTTAGAGCATTTCAAATGAATCAAATGTACTTCATTTCTCATAGATACACCCAACAGAAATGGCTATTTAGAATCACAGCAATGATCATAGGAAAAGAATTATATGTTAAGTAAAGTAAATATTTGAAGGGACTAAATATGTAGTTTATAATAGTAATGCAACAAATCATTATAGGAGCAGTCTCAGTTGGGACCTACCAACTGGATTGATAAGCCATAGCTTGTGTATAATTTTATTCCAATTAGAAGTAAAAGCTTGCAATTGTTACCATTTAATTGTGGTAATTATGAGCAAAAATTCATTGTGAAACCAATTTAACATGTGATGTGAGACAGGCATTTGCAAAACAAAAATTGAACATTGATATTTTCAGATTTACACAAGCATAACTTTTAATATCCAGCACTTGACTGTGTGTCTTACTAGGGGAAAAACTATCTGAAGAGAGTACTACAATTTGAATAAGCTATTAAAACTAAAACTTAGAGCTGATGCTGCTGTCAGTGCCAGTTGTAGGATAATGATAGTAATTCTAAGAATGGTATTTACAGCTGAACAGTATTGTCAGAAAAGGAATAAACGTGATATTAAAGGAATTAACTACAGGACACCTTGTTTTGGCTTACAAAGTAAAGCAGATCTGACTGGAGACATCCATTTCCAAGCAGGCTCTTTAGTGTTAGGACTCCATAAATTACTTAGTAGAAGATCTTAAAACGTTCTCAGAAAAGATCAGCTGCCTCTGACTTTTTAAAAGATATATTAGCTTTAATTTGAAATTTGCATTTGTTGTGTACTTGCTTGTACAGAGCAATTGCTTTCAATTAATTATTTTGTATGCTTAAATATTTAGAAATTTCTTTTGTATAATATTTAGCAGTAGCATCATAAGACTAATTAAGACTAACTAAGACTAACCCAGAAAGAGGACAGAGTGACTTTGCTGTTTTGCAGATTACTTCCTCATAAAATTCATCCCTTGAAGAAAATGAAGCTAGTTAGACTAGTGGTTAGAAAAAAAAAAAAAAGGAATTGCATTTGCAACCATATAAGTTAAGAAAAGGTAGCAGAAGTATATATCGCAGGGATGATCTTGTCTTTTGACAGTTCTGATGCTTGATTGCATTGCCATGATCGTCCTAAATGCTTGTACAAAAAACACAAGCATCCAAGAGTCTCTGAAATTGTTATTTTTCTGAAGAAAACTGTTATGCAATCAGAATATGACCTGTGATAATTGATATTAGCTGTAGATAGTGACTTGCAGTGGATAATAACTATTACTAGAAACTGAGATTATTATTATTAATTTTGCAAATTGAAAATAATTATAATTATTTGATTGTCTAGGTGTCATTGTCAGCATCAGAGATTGTTACAAAAGCATTCTCAGAGACTTCACAACCTACAATTCCTCAGAAAGTGCAGTCAAAAACTCCTAAAAAAGACAAGGACAAAAAGAAAGAGAAACAAGTAAGACCCACTTTTCTGTGGAATTAAAACAACCCTCTCTTTCTAAGAGATGTTTCCTTGGGCTCATTTGATAAATAGTTCAGATGCTTTCCTGTACTGACTCTCATAACCTGGGAAGAATTTCTCTGTGAATCCAAGGATCATACCTTCACTCTTGATCACACAGTCTTGACAGATCATGGATTTACAAATACTTTTGCTTTTGTTTGTTGGTTTGGTCAAGATACTGCTGTTTTGTGAAACCCACAGTCTAGAGATCCAAAAAACACCCTAAATGTGAGAAAACTTCAAAGGATATTAAGCAAATGTGTTCATTTTTTAGCTGAATATTTAATACCAGTAGGATTGTTAATTTCATCTCTTAAGTGTTCTTGTTTTTATTATAGGTTGACATTTCTGTTGCAAAGGAGGAGCCTAAAGGGAAAGAATCAGTTGATACCTTACCAGCAAGTGTGGAAGAATGGGCCCAGTATGACTGTCCCAATGAAATCAGAGATACTTTTAAACAGAAAACAAACAGTTATGGTATTAACTGGGATAATTTCCCAAAACCTGTAAGTATACTCCTCAAAATTCTAGAGCATTTAATATTTAGGAGAAAATCAGTACCAGAAAATGGTTGTATTTTAGTTTTACTGTCTTTGTATTTTCAGACAACTGCCCCAAATACTTTTGTATTGTAGTATTTATTAATACTTCAAGAGGTGTTAGTCTGTCCTCTGCATGCTAAAATGAAGTTAACTTAGAGAAGACATTTACCAGCTTTCTGTGTACCTTGTGGCTCTTTCAGCTAGAAAGTTTCTTTGTGTCTTTTTTGAGATTTATTTTGGAGCTGAAGATGTAATCATTAATTTAAAATTTATTTTCTACAAAGTTATGTTTATACTGACTGAATTTTAAAAAAATTCTTTTCAGACTTGCACTTTGTATTTTATGGACCTTTTATCTAAAGAACTACAGAAAATTTTTTGCCCCCACTTGATTCTTCCAATCTTTCAGCTAGCTGAAGTTATTGCTAGTGAAGTTCTGGAATGTAAAAGTCTGTCTGATCTCTATCACCTTCGGTTTGTATCCTTTATTTATTTTAAATAAAAGAGAAACTGAACAGAGTGAACCATCCATTAATATTTCACCAAGTAGTAACAAGAATTTTGTGACATATTGTTTTATATTTGTAATGGTGTTTTATTTATTTTCCTTTTTTAAAATGCATTTTAATATAATTTTGATGAATAGGTTCTTGGAATAAAAGCCATTAAGTTTATTTGTTACTAAACATGATCTTCCACATGGAAAACGTGTGAGATTATGAAGTCAGGCCACTTTCATGTGAAAAATTTTTGAAATGCCTTATTGTTATCTAACTGAAAAAAGCAAAGTCAAAAAGAGTTTCTATGAAACTCTTACCTATTAAGTATTCAAAAGGCAGACTCTCTATTTGCATCAAAAATATATTCTCCACCTTAAGGGCACAAAGATGTTGCCTTGGTAAGTGCATTTTTAGAGAGATTTGTCTTTGTGACCAAAAGTATGTTATTTTTTATGGATGATAACCCCTGAAAGTTCTGATTTAAAAGTATTTATTATGCATGCAATTGAAAATTCTTGCTGCTCTATTTTAAGCATTTTACCATGCTTTTTGGATAGGTATTAAATAATGTTTGCTTAATAAGTAACAGTCATAAGCAATAATTGCTTATTCTCTGATAGTTCATGAAATACCACATAACAAATCTTTAAAATGCCTAAAACTGATCCCACTGAGCAGAATAGATATTCATGTATACAAATATGTGTGCTTCTCTGCCATTTGATTACTGAGTTGCTCTCTTACAAAACTAAAATGGACTTTCCAGTAGGAAATTATCTTCGGTCAAGATTTGCCAGACAATTTTTTTTGTTAATTCCTCAAGACTTGTGTTTATTTCATGGTATTTTATATATATCTATGGCCTGATGTCTATGTGTGATTAGACAGATGTGTAGGAATATATTACTCTTTACTCAGGACAGGAAAATGGGTTAGCACATGCGCATTGAGGGGCAGGGGGGTGGTGGTTGCATGCTACAGTGAGACCACATAAATATTTTCATCCTTTTAGTACATCATTTTTGCCATTAAGTTGGAGCAATACAGGTTTGATGGATAAGACTGGGGCTACTGATGGATGTCCCATCCCTGGAAGTGTTCAAGGTCAGATTGGATGGAGTTCGGAGCAACCTGGTCTTGTGAAAGATGCCCTTGTCCATACCTTTAGCTATCTTTAGAAGTTCCTTCCAGCCCAAACCATTCTTTAGTTCTGTGATACCCTCTATCAATGGGCAATTTCCCCGTTTTTATTTACTATCTTTGTTATTGCCAGTGTCAATCAAGGCGTGAGAAGGTAGGATTGACAAATGTGGAATATGTGCTACATATATATAATGTGCTTATACGAAGCAACATATGAAGGATTTGGATTGTTTCTTAAACAGTTTTTCTTTTTATTTGTAGAATTGCCCTGATATGCTCAGATTTAAAACTGAGTCAGGCGTCTGTGTATCATGAGAACGCTGCTGGAGAAGTATACATTAGTGAACTAGAACAAGCAATGTATGTGTTTTCACTGCTGAGGCGGTATTTATTTGGAACTGCTTTCCCTACAGTTGAGAAGTGTTATTGGGGGAAAATAGTAAAAAAACATGATCTCAGAACACACCTTTGGTGTATTAGCTATGCCCTAAAATTCTGTGCATGTCTGGTTAGTGTCTATCTACCAAGTAGTGTATGGTAAAGATTCCTATTACACTAATACTTTGTTATGAAAAGCTTTTTGAAATACACCTGAGTTTACTTTTTCTTTCTTGTGATTTAGGTGTAGGCAAGAGATTGCACTGAAAAAAGAAAAAACTGTATGCATGAAGACAGACATACCTTTTGAAAATTCTCAGCTTAATGGTAGTAGGAATGAGAATATCCTTACTTCAAGTGAAAAGGTTTTTATTTCTACTTCAGTTCCTGTACTAAATTACTCTTCCCTTTTTTTAATACATTTGCTAGTTCATTTTTAGATAATACGTGAGAAGTACATGAACACAAAAATCTTTAAAATTGCACACTACCAAAATTCTGCTAGCAGTGAAGCCAAGCTGGGTTTGCCTGGCATATTGTTTATATCGAGGAAAAACAAGATTGGAATCTTTATTCATAAAAAGTAAAACAAAGTAAAACTTTCCTACAAATGGATTTGAGGACTAATGCAAATAAGACGGAGAAGCAAAAAAAGATACTGTATTCACTCTTGGTCTCGTTTTTTTCCTCTTCTTTCTCCGTTACATTAACATGTACTGTTTTGCTTCCTCTTACGTATTGTTTTAAGGGCATGTGATATTTCAGTTCTGTGTTTACTGTCTCCTCTTAGGAAGACAATTGCCTTACTGATTTCTTTAACGCTTACCTCCACTTTGCTCTTTATTACAGCAATGCTGCCTGGATTGTCATCACATCATTTTGCTTTCTTTGTGTATTTTTTCCATACTTGTGCATATAATTTACCTTGTTTTTCTAATTGCTAATCCCTCTCAAGTCACCTCTTTTAGCTCTCGTAAACAGTTATCAAGAGGTAGCCATTGTAAATAGTATTTCTCTTTGAGTTTTAGTTATTACCAAAAATGAATTTTGTGACAGCAGCATACTGTCAGACAGTTAGTTTAAATAGTATATACTTACTAGTTCAATGCCTTTTGACAATTGTAAAATCCAAATCTCATAAACTACCTACTGTTCTTGAAATAAAATGTTAAATTTTGAATTTAGAAAATACAGCCGAGGTGTGGGATATCACAGTTAATAACAACTTGTATTCTGTCTAGTTTGTTTAGAAATTTATGAAGATATAATACTTCTGTAATTTTTTTTAGGGTTTTGAGGTAAATGCAGTAACAGGAAAAGGACTGAATCCACTTTCTTTCCCTCACTTGTGGATTGAAAAAGCTGAAGTACTAATTCAGCTAGGCTTGTATCAACCAGCAAGGCTTCTGCTTTCAGAGGCCCATGCTGCAACTCAGGTATAATATACATGAAACAGGAAAAAACCCCACTAATAACATGTGTACATGTTCATTTTGATGCAGGTATTCCTCAGAATAATAATAATCAAACTCCAAAGCCAAGCCTTCTCCCACCACCCCAAACCAATTTCTTACTAAATTTCAACATACATAATGCATACATATAAATGTATGGCATTTCAGTCCAACTTTATGGGAGTTCTCTGAAGGTTATATAAATTCCTGAAGTAGTTCAGCACCTCTGTCTACTTTGCAGTGGTCTTGGAAGATATATGTATATTTCAACCTTGTTTGTTTAAATGGATGGGAAACATTCAAGATTTGTTCGGAAGAGAGAGAGAAAGCACTTAGCTCCATCCTCTCAATATTTTGATCATTTGAGTCTGGTTATTTCATTTTAAGTTTCATTATGGGTTTACTGCAATGTTTTGGTAAAACTGAAAGTATTTCCTAGAATTCTGGCAGATCTGAAATAAGTGTCCATATGTTCCACCAAACAGATTGGCATCATCTCATTTTTATGAAGGATTATACATTACAGATATTTTCCCTATATCTAATGTTTTCCACTGGAGCCCTGTGCTTCATTTTAAAAGTTATTGAAATACAATTACTGCAGTAAAACCTTTACTTTAAAAAAATGTAGTTGATATCCTGTTATTTTGTGTAATAATTTTTCTCATGTAAGGAAAAGCTGCCTAGGTAAATTTAGTATAATCATGAATACTTTGAATAATAATATATGGATGATATTAATAAAAAATACATGCCCCTTTATAAAGTATTAATTAGGCGTTATTTATTGAAGAAAGTTGAAAATACATTTGAGAGGACAGTAATTTTAATTATGTAATTTGCCAGTAGTATCCTGTATGTCTGTATGCTAGTATACAAATATTATACGATATTTGTCCCTTATACAGGACTAGTTATATAACTTATAACTAGTATAAAGCAGCGTTGTGAGTTCACTGGCTCTCTAGTGTATCTGTACAGTTCCAAAAGTACATCTTTTGTCACCACATTTCTTCATCAGATGCTGGCAACCACTAGCAGATGTATACATACTAAGTAATAGCAGAAAAATAGCTTATTTGATTGGTGAGATAGAAGGTAGAGGAACAGAAAGAAATATGAAGTAGGCATACGATAAGGAATAACTAAGAAATTCAGCAAGTACTTGGGGGAATAGCATTCACTTTTTGTTTCTGTAAGGTTAATCTAAAATATGGACAGACACAAATACGAATAGCAGTAGTGGATTTTTGCTATATAGATCACGTCTCTTTCCTTCTAGGAATTGAGGGCCCTATCTGATATGTCAAAGTGCTTGTACTTACTTGCCGTGTTGGCTAACCTGGAAAGAAACCACAGACAAGCTAAAGCACTCCTTGAGAAAGCACAGCTTCTGGGAGGAAACGAGCAGTTTTGGTATAACAGTACTCTTAGTCTAATGGAAGCAATCCTAGAGGAAGAGGGGGAAGGAAAACTGAGCATGGTAAGGAAATTTTTTGGGTTTGGGGTTTTTTCAGCAGTGGTTTCTCTCAGTGAAATATTATAGCCTTCACATTTCAATAAAAGCAAAATTAGGTGTTAAATGCAGTTAATGTTGTTTTCTCTGAGCATTTAACAGATATTAATTACAGATTCCAAACACATGCAGGCCACTAGGAATGAGTTTATACCCACAGAAGTTTAGGATGTTTTTATAAACTGTATATTCTTCTATTGGATTTAAACCACTTATAATCTGGTATGTATGACTAAATCCCAGAGGTCTGATTCTCTTGATTAGAATTCTTTTGTATTCAGACAGTTCTGTTAACTTTGGTGTGTTTACTATTCATATTCAATAAAAATCACACCTTTCAGTATTATTTTCTATTATGCTTTTCCTTCTCAAGTATTTCAAATAGTTTTACAAATATTATTTCTGGATTCTGGAAGATACTTCTATAAAACTTTTTTTTTTTTTTATTAAAACCCTATAACATCAAAATATCCATTTAAAGTTAAACCCTTGACTTTCATGAGTTTCAGAATAAATAAAGTCTTATGTCTGTGATGATCTAACCTGTCTTGATAAACTGTGCAAGGCTGTATCATGTAGAGTGATTATTTTGAATTTGACTAAACTCAGATTTACTGTCTTTTGCTATGTACTGCCAAGATGAATCTGGCTCCGTCTTCTCTCCTTGTGTGTATGTGCACTATTCATGTAATCATCAAAGTATCTAAGTATGAACATAACTCAAACATTCTAGACTTATTTACAGTTATCAAGAGGTAGCCATCTTGGGGTTAATTAACACGTTCTGTATAAAATTTAAGTTTCCTAAATGAATGTTTGTTATTATCCGTAGACATTTAAAATGGAATTATGAAAATTCTGGTGTTACTTGCAGGCTTGTGAGATACTGGAACATACAATAAATGTGTTTCAATCTACTTTATTGAGGAGACCTGGCAGGCAATCAGAATTGGGTTTTATGATCGCATCCCTTGAAGCCAGGTAAACTGTCTTTTCTCTAAAATATGCCCCACTTCTAATATGCAGCTATATTGCAAATAAATGTAATTTTTACAGTACTGTCTTATTTTACTATGGCAAATTCTATGGATTCTCAAGTATTTTTGTTCTAAGTCATTTATGTGGTGGTTTGGTTTTTTAAAATTGAAATTTCTTTCCAAATTTCTGTATTTCCCCCCAAATGCTTGCATGTAGCCCTATTACCTGTTATGTTGGTAAACTACATACCACAACCTGTTGTGCATAGCTTGCAGTGTAGGTTACCTAAAGGTGCAATGTATATTTGCCCATGCAGAGGTATCTGTTTGAACACTCCCACAACACTACTGCAGTCTACAGTATGGACTGACTTCTGATCTCACCATGAACCAAGAAGCCTGTTCACGGTGAAACTAAACAATGGTTTCGGTTCCACTGAAATCCAAGCATTGGATTAAATCCAAGCATTGGATAAAATGTGTTGGTAAAGGGAGAGAAGTATACAACACTTGCACTTTTCAATTAGAAGTATTATCAGTCTTAGTTCATCTGTATTTAGAAGACTGATTAGGCCTAGTAAGATGGAATAATTAGATGTATGGAACAAGTGACGCCTCTTCTCTAATCTCAAAATATAATATTTGGATTTTTTCAGAATTACTGTAATTTGTAAATCACACATTTATGATGCTTTTTGTAGATTTCTTAGAATTTAAGGGAAAGCAGAGAGAAACGTGCCTGTTCTCAAAAACAAGCCTTCTGCTTTCTGACTGCTGTCTTGTATTTAATTTTTATTTGTAGAAAAACACTTATTCAGATACGTTTTGCCCAGGATCACATGACAGTTAATGCCAATTCTGCTCAGTTGCCACACATTCTGCAGGAATCCTACAATAAATTAGTTCAAATTGAGAAGGACATTTTTCATTATGGGCATAAAAACTACAGTGCTGAAATACTGCTGGAATGTGCAAATATTCGTAGGTAATAATACTTCTATATGTCTATTGAATTTTTTTTTACGTTGAACTAGTCCATGAAGTGTATTGCTTACTTTTTATGGTCTAATTAAGATGGAAAAGAGCAGACAATATTGTTAGGTTTTATGTATTGGTGTTAGATGTCCGTTTGTACTCTTCATGTGTTCTGTGTTCAAAAAAGTACTGTAAGAATCAAGAACTGTTTTCATTGAAGGCAGAGTTCTCTTTTGTTCTCTCTTGAGGTCAAAACAAACTGTCAGGGTCTCTTAAGTCAGCTTTCTGACTTCCCGTTTGTAGACGTATTTTAGCAGCCACACCAATCATTCTCTAGTATTTACAAGCTTTTACAATGCTTGCTGTTGAAATGTCTCTCTAGAAACTGCTGCAATAGTAAAAGTGCCAAACATGGTGTGCTTGGAATCTCAGCTGTTTGCAAGATACCCCTTAAAACAACTTGTACCTGGTATACTGCCGTTGTGTTCCTGCTAAGTACATACTCTAGAATATGATCTGCCTATCTTCTCTTTGAGTCTTGGCATCTCTTGCATTGCAGCAGTACAGTTCTAAGAATAAGACCTTGGAAAAATACCTTGTAGGAGTTCACTTCTCCTATTTGTACATTTCAAAAACAAATATAGAAATGTAATATTTTTCCTATAATTAGTCTATTTAATCTATTAATTAGTAGTATTTTATTATATATGTTCAACAGTGTTGATACCATGGAAATAAGCACTTTCTTATGTAGATTATTTTGAGTTCATGGTGTTGTCTTGGGTTTTTTTTCAGGATGATTGCCAAGCAAGAAAGGAACAAAAAAGACAAGCACAGTCACTACCTAGATGCTTATAACTTAGCTCAGAGAGCAGTATCCAAAACAGAGGAAGTACTTCATAGCGTTTGTAGTTTATTTGCATTTAATGAGGTATTGACTTTTTCCCCCTTGATTGTGGAAAGGAAACCTAGTTTAGTTGTAATAATCACTCATTCTTGGATTATCTCATTTGGGGCTTCCAGGAATTATCTTCTTGCAATGATAAACATTCTTTGTATATAGAAGGAAATTTTGCATGCCAGAAGAATTTACAGTTGAAAAAGGGATGAAGAGAGAATTTATTTGGTCTTTGTCAAGTTTATTTCATTCTGACATTTATCTAATAGCTACAAAAGAAAAAAGTATAAACTTGGAGATATTTTTGATTCTCTAAAAACCTTGAAAGTTTAAAATTCTTCAAAATGTGTTTCTTCTCAGGAGAAGCAAAAAGTCTTCACAAAACATTATTATAAATAATGTCTGTCTTCAAAATAGGGTATTTTGGGTAATGAAAGCCTGCAGCCTACTTTGCTAGTGTGTATGTAGCATTATTAGATATTATATTTGTACCAGGTACATAAAATGTGAAAAACAAAACCCAGCTGCTCTTATTCTATGTAGGTACTTTGGTTGCCTTGTAATATACTTGATATTGAAATTTTTCTTTTAAATTACTTAAATATATTCGTTGCAATATTTCTGCTCTATCAAGGTAGTAATGCTAAAATGTTTGTTTCTTTGGTTAAAAGAAATACAACATTCTAATTTCTTACCATATAAATTTGCAAACACACTTGGAATTAAAATTCTACTTTCTTTTGTATTTCAGAGTAAAAATGTTAGTACCCCATTAATGAGACAACTAGCTCTTAGAAAAATAAATCTTGTAGAAATTCTTTTGGATATTTTTCATCTTGTCATTACTGAGAAAAAGCCTAAAAATATGGGAGAAGCATCATTTCATGAATTTGTGGAGGAATTCCTCATTGAAGATGATGCAATAGAGCAGGTAATACAAAATATTTAGTCCTATGATTTGCATAAAAGGTATAACAAGGTTTTCCATAGCACAACTTCTTCCACTACTGAAGAAATGGGTTCCTACACCAGTCATGTAGGTTTGTAGCAACGGAGGTTGAAGTGTGTGGTTTTAGTCTTAGGCATGGTTTACTGGCCACTCTCTTCTTATCTCGTGTTTTCCTTGGCGCTGGTTGAACTTTGCTTATGGATTACATTGAACTTTTTTTTCTAAATCAGATGTTAATAATTTTGTATATATATTAAAGACAACTCATTTGTAGTTGAAAGTCTAATCACATTTAACATATGTATTTGTATATGAATATATGTGTGTTACATTTTTTAAAAATACATTTTTCTGTCTGTGTGGGATATATGAGCAAATAAATATAAATATGTATTTTTCCAGGATTGGAAGTATATGAAACGCACCACGGTTCATATTGCACTGGCTCAGTTAGCAAACATACAGAATCTTTGTAAAGGCTGTCCCAACATCAAATCCAAATGCCTGTATCTAACTGGAAAAACCCTTCATTTACTTGCCATTAATGTAGATCCTGTACGTTCAGAGATTTACTGGAAGCCAAATGTTATGGTATGCATTCTTTTCTTCAGTTAATTTATTTTTTCTGTGTAAAGTTTTTCTGCTCTAATATTTTTTCTATATACATTTGTATACAAGCTGCTCTTTATGTAGAGCAAGATTTTATATACTGCACACAAGCCATAATAAAAGTCGCAAAATAAGTAATTTCAAAAACATGCTTCTGTCTACTTGCTATAGCTAATTTTTGATTTGTTTGTGAGCTATACTAACTACAATATTTTCAAAAGAGAGAGAGAAAAATTCCTTCAATGGCTTAAAGGGTGAGTGAGGTATGATCTCTGAATCCATGCGATCAAGAACTATTGATTTGTAGGTTAAAAGCTTGGGTTTGTAAGTTCCTTTAGTGTTGTAGTAAGAGCCCCATGTAAAAACAGGAGTCGATGGAGGCATTATAAAGTCAGTGATGAATGAAAGTTTTCAGAAGAAATGAGTGGAGGACAAAGTCAAAGTCTTAAATGTTGAATGGAGGGTCTTTAGTTTATGTTGGTCATATTGCCTTCATAACATAGTAAGGAATTTTCATGGTTGATAGTATTGCTAAATCTCTCACCATGAAGGAATTAAGGTTGTAATTTCTTTTAAGATTAGTTCCATTTTCACATAAATTTTACAAAAGAAATGAAGCCTGCCTTCCTTAATGGAGTGATTAATTGTTCCTCTTTTTTTATACTGTGATGAGTAGGAAGATGGTAAATCAGACATCAGAAAATCTTCACTGACTTCAGCAGAATGCAGTGAACAGGACATGACAGAGAGCGATTTGTCAACTAATGGATGGCATAATGATAACTGTAGGAGGAAAATACAGGAATTAAAGGTATATTACTTTATGAGCTTGCATTAGAATTTGAATGCTTTCTTTTTATGGACTAATAGTCACCTTAGCTTATCAGTTCTGTTTAAACTGATAATGGAAATGTTGTAACAAAAACTTTATCTTAAAAAGATAAAAAATCTACAAAACACCTTACAACAAACAGCTTTCCATGACTCTCTGCTGTGTAGCCCTGTCCTGCTCCTCAGTAGATTGTGTAGGAACCCCTGAATGAATTTACCCAATTGCTCCCAGAAATAAATAATTTCTCCTTCAGTGGTTTCCCACTGATTGAGCATGTAGCGACCAGGACTAGATGAGCAGTTAGTTTCCTTCTGCCTCACAGACTTTTTAAGGGAGCATAGCATTTTGCAGACTGGGAACAAAGAAAGAAATTACTTCTATCACAAAACATTTGTGAAATTCGGTGAGCTGATCTCTGTTAATTACTGCAGTTGAAAACACAATAGGAATTGGGAACATACAGCTTGTGTTGCTAGTAAAATCAATAAATACCTGAGGTAAGAGATTTGTGGGTTAATTTGGACTAAGTATGGTTAACTGTCCACAGAAACAATTGTATTGATCCTTGGTTCTGAACTACACATACTGCCTGGAATTTAAAGTCTGTTCTGCTGAGTATACATTCTCTATTAAAAGAAATTTCTGTTTTAAACCACATATTTTTTAATGTTGTATAATAGGTGTTGGTGTCTGCTAAAAAAAATAATCAGTATTTGCATATTTTGATCATACATTGTGCCTTAAAAATGCATTAAAATTACTCATTAAAAAGCAATATTTATCTTCTCTAATGTGATGTAATTGGTGTAGGTATAACAAATACTTAATGTTAGCCAATTTCAATATAAAGCTTTTTATTTTTGTCACCTAGACACAACAAAGGATGGCTCAGAAGTATCTTTCTCAATCCAGTGAGGCTTTGCTACAGTCTATGGCTGTTGCATTCACTCATAATGTTACTGATGTACTGGCTCTTGCTAGTTTGGAAATGGCTGAATGCTTTCAACAGTTGGATCCAATTTCAACTAGCCAGTTTTTGGCACTTCATCAGGTAAGGCAACTAATGTTTGTGCTGCTTTTCAGTGGGAGGATGTTTGAAGTTGCATAAACTAAACTGTATTTGCATAGTCTGAAAGCTGGTCATAGACAACACATGTAGGGCTCTGTGTAAGAACCAGTGAGTAGTACAGGTCATCAAATATATGATACATTTGCTAAGTTCCGAACATTTGATCAGTGGTTTTTTAACAATTCTATTATCTGTTGTGTTTGACCTGACATTTTCATTGATGATTACATACATGAAAAAATTTTAAGGAATAAATTATTATATCATCACTAGCAAAGGGAAGACATTGCCACAAAATGCAGTTTCATCCCTCCATAACGAATAATCTTGAAAATGTTTCTCTGGATTTATTTAATCATTATTTTGAGGTAGATAATTCAGTTTACATTCAGTTTGTCAGATTGATGCCTGCACAGCATGGTCCCATAGATGTCTTGAGGATGTATGCATGTGAATATGTGCCTCCATCAAAGAAAAGATTCAGAATGGCTGTTGGGCTTATATTCCCTGAATCAGGAACAAATAACACATGGTTCCTAGTTCAAAGGACAGGATTAGTGTGTTTGCTGAAAGAGAAGTTTATATAGTCTTACCCATTATTTTGCTCTTTGTAGAAGTCTGTTGTGTGATATGATGGTGTCCATTAAAGCACAGAAACAGAAAAGACTCAGCTTATGTGAAAGGCTAAGCTAAGAACATAGTATTTACGATTCCATGTGGACCTTAGATGATTAAATGCAGGAAACTTGATGATAAATGTAGACAAAAAAAATCAATTCCAGCTATTCGTATTTAAGAAATCTTCCTTAGTTTTTGTCAGACTGTTTACATTAGCCTGTAAGAACAAACAGCAGCCTTCTGCTACTTCATCTCACCTTTCAAGTAAGAGAACTTCTCTTCAACATAGATATATGTTATAAGAAACATAGTGTATATATTTATTTGTTTTATTTTTGTGAAGGAAAATAAATAGATGTAACAATTTTACAGAGTTGTTCAGTGTCTATGATGATGAAGAGTATCCTTCTAAACGCTACATCCAACACCAGCAGTTCTCAACTGGCAGCATTGCTGCATCTTCACAATCAGTTAAAACAAAACAGAAACACAAGTGATCTTCTAAAATGTGTGGAACAGCAACTGACTGCTAATTCAGTGGTAACCTTCTGAGCTGCTTATTAGGGGTTTATATATATCTGTCATATAAATGCACACAGAGAGATATATGTGTGTACAGGACATGGGTTGGTGGTGGGTTGGCAGTGCTGAGAGGGCAGTTTGACTTGAGGGTCTCCAAGGGCTTTTCCAACCTGAACAATTCTGAGATTCCAAGAGCCACCCCTGCACCTTCCCCTGCTACCAAAATCTTGTCACGTAAACCAAATACAATTTTATATAGTATTTGTTAGTTAAGTGTCTCTAGTAAATTTTATTTCGAAAATATATGTTGCTATTAATTATTCTACTAATTTCCTTTGCTAATACTCTGCTAGTATTTGATAGCATTTTAACTTCAGAAATTGTGTAGTGGCCATAAAAGTCATGTTGTTATGGAGAGAGTGGATATATTACAAATACTAAGTATTTGTAATTTGTTTAAAATAATATTTATACATTGTTTTGCACTGCACAAAAGTTACATGGTCATAGAATGGTTGAGATTAGAAAAAATCCTTGAAAGTCATCTTGTAAACCCCACTGCTCAAGCAAGGGCCACCTAGAGCTTGTTGTCCATGACCATGTCCGAAAGGCTTCTGAATTATCTCCAAGAATGGAGGCTCCACAGCCTCCTTGGACAACTTGTGCCAGTGCCAGTCCCTCACAGGGAAGCAGTATTTCCTGTTGTTTGGATAGAGCCTACTGTCCTGGACCATCTGCTGTGTGTTTGGGAGTTTAAGTACATTCTTTCCTAGAATTACTATCAATTTTCTAATGAAAGAACTGAGAATGAGGTTTATAAAGTCTATGAAAATAATAGTACTTTTAAACTAATGACAGGCGTGGAGAAACCTCTGTATTCCTGTTGAACATTTTAATATAGTGGATGAATTGCCGTCCAGTTTCTACATAGTTATTCTCCAGCATTCAGAAGACAGGTATAAAATTCCATCATTTTGATTTAGCACTGTTTGTTACAGATATAATCTTTTTTTTTACCTGGTTGAATATTGCCTTTCACTTCTGATGTTGATGGACTTCAATTTTAGGATTATGAACTGATTAATATATAAATAAAACTGCCTGCATCTCAGTTCTATGTTTTCTGTTCTTTCAATTTCCCTAATTATCTCTTAAATCTCCGGAGGTCTCTTTAAAGATTTCAGGCCATTCTTGATATCTTTCCTAAATTCTGTTAAGAGTTTCCTGCTTTTATTGCTTATGCTCTTGGAAATGTTAGAAGGGATCATATTTAGCTTTATAAAGCCACCAATTACCTGATTATTGCAGCCTAATTAGCTGCAATAAACTAGTTCATAAATTGAGCTAGAGCAACTGACTATGAGAGCATTCACCAATTTTAAAAGTCTTTAACACTTGTCATGGAACAAATAGAAATCTACATTATTGGTTATACAGTAATAAAAGAATTTACCTTACCACTCTCAGTTTGTTCCAGATAGAATTTGCAGGTTTTTGCAACCAAGGTGTGGGTAGTTGCTGCATCATGAGAATATTTGTGAGCACATTAATTTAGAGGGCAGTAGTTACTCATCTAATAAATTTGAGTCATACAAACAAGGCTAGACAGTCAAACAGTATATTCAGCACTTTCCTGCTTTCCACAGGTCACAGTTGTACAGTTCATTGCTTGAGGTGCCCAAAGTAAGTACTGCACAGCAGAAAGGAAAAGCCATTCAGCAGATGGGTAAGTACCTCTTACTTTTAAGAGATAAAAATCATTGCATTGGTGTTATGAGAAAGCTCATATCTTTCCGTGTTGCAGTTAGTAAAATTTTAAAATACTTTTTCAAATACTTTTAACTCTTCTTATTAACCAAGGAACATAAATTGATAAATATATGTTTCATTATCAGATGTCATGTATCTAGTCACAATTTATGTAATTTTTGTTTATATTTGAGGGCTGAAGTTGTTATAAATAATAATAGAGTTCTTTTCATGGTACATTTCTGTATATATTTTGTGTTTATTTCTATCTCTCCATCTAGATTTTATTTTCAAAGAATACCATAGCTAGAAATTGATGATGTTTGTACAATCATTTGTTCAAGTACAAATATGTCTCAAAAAGACTCCCAAGAGGGTGTTATCTTTCTTTTAATAGTGCAGGCAAAAGTTTCTCGACTTCCTGTGAATCCTGATGTGTTTCGTGTTTTGTTGGAAAAAATGAGCCTTTACAAGCAGCAAAAGATGAGGACTCATCTTAAACAAACTGTTACCCACAACTTGCAAGACTGTGTCTCCAAAACAGATGTGGTAATATATTTTATAACTTTATAATTAAAATTGGGTGAAAAACATGTACTAAAAATATGATAGATAGTCTTTATGCAGAATTTTTCAGTTCATTCCAAGTGTAGGATCCTTAGTCTTCACAGTTACTGTATGTTTTGTACTTTGCTTCGAAATTTAATCTTACTGTGCTATTGTTGCTGTATTTGTCATTCAGCAGCTTTGAAATATTCAGTAGTTTATCAGAATTGAAATGATGCAGTTGAGATCAGTTTACTGCATCATCAAATATGCCTTATTTCAGAGATTTGTATTTGCATATGCACACTGCCTTTCATATCACACGAAAGTCCCTGCTGTTCCAAGGGAAAAACCAAGATCATAGGTTGTAACCCTTTCATTAAAATAAAACTACCTTAGTCAGAGATTAATTAATGACAGAAAAGTTTTTCCAGCACAGAAAAATTTTCTGGTGGGGCATACAGTATCTTTTGCTGTGTAGATCTTTATTTGGATGCAGTTGATCCAAGTCAGTTAAGTCACAAAATTTTGCTTCAAGGACACATTTTGCTGGAGTCTAAGTTTGTAGAACA
This sequence comes from Phylloscopus whistleri, assembly GCA_017589585.1. NCBI lineage: Eukaryota > Metazoa > Chordata > Aves > Passeriformes > Phylloscopidae > Phylloscopus > Phylloscopus whistleri. The sequence goes on along the minus strand of JADMLD010001533.1, from coordinate 328,736 downwards.
GTCTTAAATTCTAGATGATAAAAGTTTTCTGTAACTGTAACTGCAGGAAGGCTCGGTTCCATAAGAACATTATCACAGTCAATGAGCACAAGTTGTGTAACGTAGGTACTGAAAAAACCTACAACTATTGCACTGGTTATCTCCAAGGTGACAGAAAGTTTTCTATACGTGAAAAGTACAAGTCTAAATCCTAGCATTTTACTTTTAATTTTGGCTTCATTACATAAAACTTAGGTTTTTCAATTCCAAAAAAAATTCACTGTTAAATATCGCATTAACAAAAGCTATTTTCTTTATTAATATAAAGGTAAAAAATACAGATCATACAGATAATATTGATATAAAGGTAAAAAATACAGATAATATTGAACTTTGTTTTAGTTTTCGTTGTTTTAGTTACTCTAATCTGACCATATTGGTTTAAGACAATTTTAAGAGATGGACACTCTAAAATGGACACTCTAAAATGAGTTAACTTCCCCTTGTAGCTTTAACCAATCCCTTTCCACCAGTAAGGAGAAACAAGTATGAGCAGATATAAATGAAAAAATAACAGTTTAAAAAATGAAAGATCAATTGGCAAAAATAACAGTAATACTCATTAGTTGCTGAAATCTCATAGACTCCCTGGGAACAAAGAGAAGCTCACAGTGGCAGAGAGATCCCTTCCCCAGCATGGGCGTGGGGGGAGGCAAAGGGAAAATGGCATCAATGTCCCAGTCTCTCCACCAGTGGCAGCTCTGCCAGCAAAGGCTGCTGGCACGCTCTGGAGACTGGCACTTGGGCAAGGGCTGGAACTTGGGACTTGGCCTTGCTCTCGAGAGAAGATGGCTGGGCAGCTGGCTGGGGAAACTTGGTGCCTTCTCACCTCGGTGGGCACTGCTGGCAGGCTGGGGTGACCACACAGAGTGGGGCCACTCTGGTCCTCTTGCTTTGATGCTGGCTGCAGACAGATGCTCGTAGAATTTGCCCTGAGGATGTCCAGGACTGTGAAATGTAGCCTCTCAGGAAAAAAACTCCACTCATAGCAACCCCCCCAAAAAAACACAAAAGAAAACCCCAAAGGGGAGCCTCCACCTGTACTGCCTCAGCTCTATGGCAACAGCCAAGAGGCAAGAGAGAGCCAAGAGGCAAGAGAGCTCTGCTTTGGTGACTGACTTTTACAAGGGACTGGCACTCCCCTGCCCGTGGTTCTGGTTCTGGTTGCAGGACCTGAAAGAAACAGTGACGATTTGGGGCACAGATAGATATAGGGTGCAATAACAGTTTGGGTTACCCTGGACATTGACAAATCCGGTTCTTGAATTTTAATTCTGTTTTATTCATCATGTTAGCATCTTTCTGTTAAAATACCAAATATTGCAGATGATCGAAGTGTTGATGATCACTTTCTCTTGCCCATGGCCAACCTTTGTTGTATTGGCAATTTTGTAAGTAAAAAAAAGGTGCAAAGAAAGTGTCAGGTTGAACAAGTGAAAAAAAAAGTGACTTAGGTTTTTAAAATGCATATTTGTTAAACTCCCAGAACTTATGCATACACCCCGTTCTGAGCCACATAAGCCTTGGATGAGGAGTTCATTCATTAATACCAATGCTCTTCACCGTTTAGTTGAGCTTGTTTGTCCAGTTAGTGGATTTGTGTCCATCTAGGTTGGATTTTACAAACCTCAGTTTTCAGTGTCTTTCTCTCCTACATGATTCTATTTTCTCCTTATCTATTTCCTCATTCTGATTAGTTTTTTCCCTGATCTCTCCGTATGCTTTTGTTTGCTTCTTCTATGTTAATCATACGTTTCTTCTCACTTCTCAAAGTTATCCTTCTGCAATTTCTTCTCATTATTTGAAGAAATATGTTAGAATTTCTTTCTGCTGTAGTTTTCTGCCATTCTCCATTGAAATTGCTGAAGAATATTAATTGTTTAAGTAATAAGTATTCACACCTTCTAGTAATTCTTACATTAGAGTATTTTTCAAAATGCTGCTACAAAATTGAAATAAAATAGTTTTGAAACCAACTTCCTATATTTATGTTTTCCGTTTTATGATCTTTCACATTATTTTATTCAGTCTCTGATTTAACATATTACAAAATTTATATATATAATGGTATTTAACAAGGATGGAGATTGAAAGTATTCTAATTTTTGTTTCTATGTGTGTGATAGACTCCAACAGAGAAAACAGATAATAGTGAGCTTGATTTTACATCAGATTTCTATGAAATAATAGAAATTATGGAAGACTATCTGAAACCAACACTGTCACAGTTTGATTTTTCTGCTATCAGGTAATATATATTGACTTTGATTGTCATTTGTGAAAACAGAACTGTGACTCAAGTCCCTCAAATAAAGGAATGGTTTTAGCAGAGATGCCCTGTTGGATGAATGTTTCATGTCTTGAAAGTGAGTATATTCAGGATATGTCAGACTAAGAGACTGGGCAATATGATAGACTAATGGCCATTTCTGACAAGCACTGTTCTCCAGCTTAAGTTGTACTTAAGTTGAAGCTCAAGATGCAGCAGTATAATTAAAATGTTTAAAGATGGGATTTCTAGAGGAAAGGAATTCCAGAGGGAGAGTGTCCTTTGTGTAAAATTTCACTGAAACTGAAGCAGAAATGGGAGCTTGTAACATTTTCCATTAATTTCCTCTTCCCAGAGAATCCCAGTGTTCAGCACCTGAAACAGGAAAAAAGAAAGTGAAAGATAAGGACACCAAACAAGTTAGAATGCAGGGTATGTACTTCCTTGAGTAGTGTGTGTGCATGCGTGTGTGTGTGTATGGACAGATACCAAAATCCAGTAATTTCAATTTTAATTTTATTTAAAACAAGGAGAGGACAAAGGCTTTAGCATTGTTTTTCTCTATTCTATTTTCTATATCAAGTAAAATATTTCATTATACTTTCAAAGGCAAATTTAGATGCTGGAGCAATGCTTCTGCATTTATTTAGAGTCTTCTAAACCATACAGTCTGTAGACACCTAAATGAAATGTCCTTATCACAAACCGGTTTTTCATGAGAAAAGCTAGAATAAACAACTTTCTTATGTCAGTAGATCTCTTTGTTTTGTCTTTTCCTTTGCTTTTAGCTTTGTGGACTCTCACAGGTTGTTAGCTGGCATACAAGCCTAATGCTACAGCATGTCTCTAAACACATTTCAAGAGTAGTACTGCAAAAACTGAAGAAATTGTCTCCCATGCACCTGCTCTTTCTCTGTAAAACAGAAATATTACCATAATAATATTTAGTACTTTTTTCTTAAATAACAGAAACAATTTTTTTCTGCAGAACAGCACAGTGTTGGATAAGAGTTCCTTTACAACTCTATCCTGTTTAGTCAATCACTGCTGTGGCAATTTTGCATTTCCAAACATTGTTTTCCTGAATGTATTGAATATTCCTGGACCGGGACTAGAGATGGTTGGTTATTAATACAGGGATATTTTTCCCTCTTGGTGCTAACAACTGCATAGGAATTTGAGAACATCTTAAAAGTAATGATATAAAAAGAAATATTTTTTCTTAATGCACTTAATCCACAGTACAATGAAGTTCATGTGTCATACAATGGATAAAACTTTGGTTTTTACATCTAACTGCAATTGTTTATATACAAATTGAGAACTGAATCTCAGTCATGTTCTGTTACATCTCTTTAGATATACCTGTGGATTTAGGATTGTGTGTGATATTACTAGGGGATACATTACTTATGGAATTGCCTTTGGAAGCTCTGAGTATATTTAAAGAGGAAGGAATAAGTTCTGTCTCCAGAGATTTTTCTCTACAGTTTCTCTACAATCGACTTCATTGGACTGAGTCAGGTACTATTAGATAAATGCTTTTTCCTTTAACATAATGATGCATAAGAAAGATACTTAAAAATTTAAATGTGAATCAGGGTGTATATTTTACTGAAAGACAAGCACATGCGATAGGTTTCTAGTATTTTAGGTAGACTAGATAGTGCAGTAGACTTGTTTCAGTAATTTCTGATTATAGCTGCAGTGGTAGCTAATTTAAAATAACCTTGACTCATTAAAGAATTATGTAAAACTCAGTGGAATCTAAAACTGTAAATAAATTTACAAGCATGTTGTTAAAACTTCAAAGCTATTTTCTCCTGCAATAAAAAAAGGAAGTAAGAATTTACACTTCTGTAGTTTTTCTTTATCATTACTATAAGACTTTGATTAAAATACCAAATGTAAAATCTGACTCTGAAATACTTTCCTCTCAGTTTGTGTGCTACACCTGGGCAAAATCAAATCCTCATAGGTTTTATGAACATTCCCTATTGCTGACACTTATACCTTACATAAACTTCTTAGCAAAAGGAGGTTAAGTAAGGTAGTTGGACAGTTTGTAAACTTCTCCTTATGGCATCTTAAAACTCATTTCTTAGATATAGAAGTGAGTGATAAATGCAGATAGTAAGCCATTTTTGTATGAATCAAAGATACCCTCTATTAATAAAGTTAAAAATTTTAAGCTGCATTTTTCTCATATGTAGAGAAAACCATATAAAATGATTGAAACTAGCTGGTCCAAGATAAAAAATAGACCATGTGTAGAAAATCTCACTCTGTACCATGAAAGTATGCTGTTCCAGAGAGGTTCTTGTATTGTATCCATATCTGTAATGTTTAGTAATGTTTAGCCTCCAGTACAACCTGTTCTGGTTTTCAGTTTCACTCCTTCTTTCAAAAGGAAAATAATTTTAAGTAATCTGAGATTAGAATATTTTCAGTTTACATACTGTTACAGGCCTTTCAGAAATACAAGTTTTAGAACATGTAGGGGTTTTTGTATTTCTGTTTTTTCCTTTTTCGGAGTGGAACTTCTTATGGTTATATAATTTTAGAAGCAGACAAATCAGAGGGAGCATAATTGAAAAGTCTCTGTTCTTGCAATTATGACAGAGGCCACTGAATGAGGAAACGTGAGCAATATGATATTAATGTGTATCGCAAGCTTCCATGGACTTCCAGGGCACCCAGTGATGACTGGCTGAGATGTACTCTGGGTGATAATCATATATACAATGAGAAACATAAGACAATTTTCTGTGCTTTTTAAAATTCCCTTGAAGAAATAAAAAATCCCAGTCAAATATAAAACTTTTTTTTCCTATAGATCTCCTGTGTGATCTTCTGTGTGTCTCACAGAAGCTTCAGTTATTACATTAACATCAACAATTAATAGATATGGTAAATGACTTAAAAATCGCTTTGATGATCACTGTTCAACTCAATCCAAAATTGGCCGTGTAATGAAACACTTTCATATCTAAGGGATCACATCTCCTCCTCGTTTTCCACTTTAAAGCTTTTATTTTTAGGCAAGAGGGTTTGGGTAATGCCCTTACCTTGCTGTGTTTTGAAATGAATTTTTTATTTTTTTATTTCAATCTGTTGTTATTATTTTATTATTACTACTAGCAGTACTATTACTGCTACCACTTCATCATATTAAATACAGTCCTTCAAGGACATTTATTTCCCAAAACTGCCTATATATTAATTTTTTTTCTTTTCATTTTCACAGGAACTGAATTTAAAAAGAAAGTTGAAGTATCTAAAGAAAAAAACACAAAAGCTCATCAGAAAAAGAATGTCCAAATGGTGAACTTGCCACAATTTTTGTAAATAACCAGAGAACCTATGTAGAAAAGTGTGACAGTGGATTGCATAGAAGCTCATTATGTGTGCTAGAATTCTGAAGTGGAATGAATGTCACATAAGTCCATAAGAATCTTGCTTCCTGTTGATTTTGCAAGGAGTTTTTCTTTGAAAAATCCCACTTTATAAATGAGACATATTTAATAACACACAAAGGAAGTTGCTTAAAGTTACTGAAAATAATTTCTGCAACAAAATATTGTATTTTATACAGTGAATAGATACATTTTTATAAATCTATATTTGTATTTGCATATATATCTATATATGTGCATACACGTGTGTATATATATGTAATATATGTATGTGCATTGTAGCTAATGCAGAATACTTTATTATGAGTACCATGATGCTTTTAAACCCAGATTCAAAACTTCATTAGTTGTTTGATGTGTCTTTCTCTTAGTTGTTTGACACAAAGAATGCAATACTGTTAGTATTTAATTGAAACTTTAACACATAAGAGAATATGTATTCTTTTTAATTGTAGGCATCAAATCGTGATCTACGATCCAATTGCTTGCCTTTTGATACACGTAATTTAAAATGTATCCTTTCACAACCTATTGGCTCAGTTTATCAGCTAAATTTCCTTCTTTTGTTGTTTGAATAACATTGTTTGTGATTAACTGTTTATCAGATATTGTGGACCCCTATAATGAAGGAAGAGAAGCAGGTAATATATATTAAATAATATTTTATTCACAATCTATCTGTGCAATTTAGAATTGTTTTATACCAAAAAATGAAGTAATGACATCAAGATGTTGGCAAAAAAGCATTCCTTTTCATCAGAACAGCACAGCTTGTCATCTGTAAATGGTGCATCTGTGAAACAGTATAACAGTTAATGGAGGTTTTTTTAGTTAAATCGCAGCTGGTTTGGGTTGGAAGGGACCTGTAGGCTCATCTCAGTCCACCCCTTGCCACAGGTAGGCACATCTTCCGCTGAACCAGGCTGCTCCCAGCCCCAATGTCCAGCCTGGCCTTGGGCACTGCCAGGAATCCAGGGGCAGCCACAGCTGCTCTGGGCACCCTGTGCCAGGCCTGCCCACCCTCCCAGGGACAATTCCTTCCTGATATCAAACCTAAACCAACTATGTTTCAGTGTGCAGCCATTAACCCTTGTCCTGTCACTACATGCTCTTGTAAATAGCCTCTCTCCATGTGTCTTGTTGCCCCCCTTCAGGTGTTGAAATAGTTACTAAGTCTAAACACAATGGACGAGAAGCTATGGAGCAATCAGTAGCATAACAGAATGTGTCTCCATGTGTTTGCAGTTGTCCTTCACAGCAGATCAATATAAAACTCTTTATGTGCTCAATATCTGACTCTAGAGTGTATCATTTAACTTATACTTAGTATGAAAATGTAGTCAAAAGGAGAAAATTGTTTATCATTCAATGTTTATCATTAAATCTCTTGGAGAGAAGAGGTGGTTTTGGAACCTTGCTTTCTGAAACCAGAACTCTGGAAACTCAGTTTATCCACCCACTGAAGTCCTCTCTGAGCCTCTGCAACAGAACCATATGAGCAGTGCTGGTTTTCAATTCTTTACCCCTTTTTCAGGGCATTTAAATTTTTTCTTTGTGTCCTTAACCTGTCTACCAAATAATCCTTGTTCATTATAAAAGAATGCCTTTCAAATAAGCATCCCAATTTTACTCTGAAAATGCCACAATTGTTTTAATTTTAAAAGCCGTACTTAGGTTTCAAAAAACATGAAATCTAATGATGACCTAAAACTTCCTAAATAGGATAGTGTCATTTTAAAGTTATTGAAATTGAGATTGCCCAATGTAGTCTGTAGTATGTCACATTCATAATGATGAAATTCTGTTGTTACAGAAGCTTCAAATCCTTCCTCCAAAATACAGAAAATACTAGAAAAATACCATAACCTATTTACACTGCACTGGAAAGGTGTCATTGGCAATATGTGTGCTCCGAGGTACGTAATATTCTATCTACTTGCTTGTTTAATCCATATTTCTTGTTTAAAATTGTGCCTGTTTTCAGAGACTTTGTTCATAAAATAGGGTCACATTTTGCTGAGCTGATAAACACGTAGCAAACCATTGTTGTTGTATCAAACACAGATCTAGGTTTGTAGACAGAATCTTATAGGGATCTGAAATGAAGTGCTGCAAAGTGATTTAGCCAGGTTGGTTTTGTCAGAGTTGCTGTATATGTAAATAATCTAATTTTGATAGAAAGTCTTCTGGTGCAGTCTTTGATGAATCCACATATGTGAGCATGTGTAATGTCTTGCTTTGCTCATAGTTGTTTGTAAATCCAAGTGGTAAAACCACAGCATCTCCATGCACCTTCAGTCAACTGTAAATGGGAGCGCAGATTTCAGAAACAGAGTAGTGAAGGTACATCACACAGTTTCCAATTTCAAACATTGATCGTGAAGCTAATACCCTTTTTTTGGTGTCTGCTCATGAACATGCTTTGCTTTACTTTTTAAGATCATAGCTATAGAGGAATAAAAGGGGTCTCAAGAGGGCAAATAAGTGACAAGCCCTATGACTCAACATGGCCATCACTGGACCTTCCTTCTTAACTGCTAGTTTAGTAGTCAGTCCTTTGGAGTTTTTTCTACTTAGCTAATACCACTGAGCAGGTACTCTAGTATTTTTTCATAACAATTGCAAAGATCATTATTAACAAATGGCAGTTTTTGCTGCCAGCTAGCCTGATTATCCACATACCTTAAAAAAAAATTGCTCATGTCCTGGTGGGTATATACACAACTACTCCCTTTGAATGTTAGACAAAGACTTGTATTTTAAAGCTGTGCAATACATACAGCAATGATTTTTTTTAAATTTTGGTGGGTTTTGATTGCAAGGCTGGTATTTATCTAAAAATACACTATTCCTCTTGTTCTCTATGAGATGTTACTGAGTATTCATTTTAATACAAGAGCATAGTATTAATAATCCATATGAGTTATTGCAGTTCTCACAGAATTCTGCAGCCATGTTACTCTTCTTGCTTTGCATACTGACTTCTGTTATAATTATTTCTGGAGTAAATAGCACTGAAGTGTTTGCTATGGGTAATTTCTGAAAAGTATTCTTGTAAAACTGTAACATGACAGTAAGTAACTTTTTCTTCTTCCTTCCTTTCAGCCAAGCTGAATGGGAGCAGTTGCTGACAAACTGTAGTGCATTTCTGTTCTATGGGATGGAAAGATTCATGTCTCATGTGTTGCTTGATTGGTTGGTTGCTATGAACATCCCAAGTAAGATAAGCAAATAGAGAAATATTTTTAATTACTGCTACTTTTATTCCTAGACATGTCATACTGTATCATTAGCATTGTATTGGTCTTGGCAATTAAAGGCTTTTTTCTAGATCCAGGGGTTTTAGTCAGAAAACCTTTGTATTATGTAGGTTTTATTCTGTTGCACAGCTTTCTTGTTAATCCTCACAAATATGTGTAGTCCTACTTCACTTCCATGTGTTGGAATTTCTTAGGTTTCAAAAATTAAGTCACATCTAATGGTTTTCTTTGGAATTTAGTATTTGGTTGCAAGATATTTTTTAATGGTAAGAACAACCTCTGCAGTGCCACTTCAAAACTCATCTCTGCTGAGGCAAACAAGAATTGTCCATCAAGGTTGGGTTAATGCTGAAGGATTACTCTGGTATTACAGAACATTTGTAGACTCTGAGAAGGTATTTTTCTCTGTTTCTTCACAACTAATTAGTCTTTCTGTTGTAGCATAAAGCTTAGATTCAGGACTGGTTTTTCAGATTCACAATCTTCCTTTCTCCTTCTGTTTTCCGTGCACTTCTGGAAGAAGCTTGATTTCAGACTTTGCTGAATTTGTCAGGGTAGCTACATTGTGTTGATGTGAAAGTGAGAAAGAGAATACACATCAGATTGTGAGGCCCTGTAGAGCAACAGGAAGTTCTTCGTGAGGCTTTGATTTTAAAAGTGATTTAAAAATCTACATGTAAATGTTACAAGAAGTAAGAAAATATGTTTTCTATATACATGGATCATGTCTGAAGATGGTGTTTCAGATATCCATAGACCAGATATTTACAGGTCTGGCAACTTTTGGAAAGTTGTTAAACCTTCCCCTTTGTCCTACTCTTAAAATATGCCAGGATTAATTCAGTCTAGATTTCTGAAAGCTCTAACCTAGACTAAATATTATTAAGTATTCAGTTTGGTCATTTACATGGTGAAATAAAATAATATATTATTGCTAAATCTGAGCATGAGACCAGGCTGAAAAAGAGAATGCAGTGGTTTAGCCAATCTTGAAATACAAGATTATGATACAAATTAACCTTGCTTTATGTGAGGTGTAATTTGGGAAAATCTAGTGGAAGATATACTTCAGGGAAAATAATCAGTTAATAATTGATATGGTATGATTGCTTAAGGGGCAGAGTTACAGAACAGGCTCAAGACATGGAACACAAATTAAACAATGTACCCTTGCTAGTGTTTAAAAAACCCTCAAGGTCTGTAGAGGGGTAGCTGTACAGGAGTGTCATGTGCAAGATTTGTGAAATAATTTTCCACTCTACATAGTATTTCAAAGGTCTCAACTGGAGAAAAATATCAACCACGTAGAGTGAGTTACTGCTAGAGAACATTAGGAGTGGTCAGAAGGCTGTACCACAGCTCGTGTGCTCAGTTTTATTAATAAATATCTATGTGCATTGATATGTTTATATGCATTTAAAACATACTTTCAGAGGAAAGACTGATGTATTAAGAGAAGACATGATAAAAGTTTTAAGTGTGTTAAAGACTTTCCAGGCAGAAAGGTAATTTAGTTCTCATCTGCCCAGGTTAGGAGAATGATTAACAGATTTAAGCTACAGCAAACCAAACAGTAGGGAAAACCTTTTAATTCTGAGAGTATTCTGAGTTATTTCACTGGAGACCTTTAAGGAAAATAAGTCATGTTAGGGACGTAACTTGGTTGTGAGTTGTGGAGAGGAGCTGTTGGATAAACAAATGTCAATATCTGCATACCATAAACTCTTCCAAGAGTTCATAACTACGGATTTGGGTGATACGGGTCATTGGCTGTAATAAGATGGTATGTGGACTTCATTACCAATTACGGTAATGTGGCATAGGAAAAAAACCCTGCAAAACATTATGGAAAAGTGTAGCAAAATTACGTGAAATGATGCTAAGATGACTTCATTAGTGTACATTTTCATAATACTTGACAATTGTGGCTGAAATATGTAGATTTTTTACTAGTGATTTAGACTATGTTCAAGAAAGTAATTAACTTACAAAGGACCTAATTTACTTTAATTATTATGCTGGGTGTTATTATTAGTGCAAATAATATTACTATATTTTTTTCCAGAATGCCGTTTGGTGATTATTCTGGATCTGGTACGATCACAGCAAAGTTACCAAAGAATTACAAACTCTGATAGCCACAAAAGGTAGGAAAAGTCAATTTCAGTAAAATCCACAATAAGGCAGATTATTTCAAAGCAAAGTCAAAATTTTGAGTTATGAATATTATCCTTTACTTCTGCAAGTAAAAGAGCTCCTTCATAGGACTAAATAGGACGAAAGCTCTGATAGAAGGCAGTGATAAGAAAATACGATGCAGAAACATCACACATACCTCACAAGTCTGAGAGCAAGATTGTCAAGACGTTCTAGTTGAATATATAAAATTTTCCTTTAACAGATAAACTGCTAAGAGTCCCTCTGAGGGTTCATACATGGAAAAGTTTAGCAATCAGACAGATTTTTATTTAAATAATTTTTTATGGCATGTTAAATAACCTATTCAGAATTTTTAATATTAATGGCAGCTTTTTTAATTTTTAAGAGCATCTCAGTATTTTTGTTGCTTTTAAGTTGACAAGTGGTAAGTGTTTACGTTCTTTCTTTGCATGTCCATTATGAATTCTTGACAGATGCCACAGTGTCCTAATTTTATTCATTATTTAGTCTATGCTGAATTTTCAGATAAGCTGATCATACTCTCGAGGGATGAGATGCCTTGCAGAGGGATGTAGATAGATTGGAGCATTGGGGAATTGACAGTGACATGAAATTTAACAAGAGCAAATGACAGACTCTTCACTGGTGACAAAGTAATGCTGCATGCAAGTGTAAACTTGGGGAGGGGTGGCTGGAGAGCAGCCCTGCAGAAAGGCACTTCAGGCTCAGCCAACAGTGCGCCTGGGCAACAAGTGAGCAAAGCACATCCTGGGGACAATAAATATCTCTTGACTTCTAATTATTCATTCCATGAAGAAGAAATAGAAAAAAATCTCTAAAAATACTGTTTAATTGGTGCAACGTTGCATAAGTTAAATCCAGTTGTAAGATAGGTTATACACACATCTACATATGTAAATATGTAGATGTCTGAATGTATAAACAAACTCCTGGTATTTTTTATATCCTTTTTGATCCCAAACAGCCATTTCCTAAAGTAAACCAAAACACAATTTCTTAAACTAGTTTTTCGAACTCAAAAATTTTGAAGTCTCAGTTTAATAGTTTGGTGAATTTATCTGTAAGATAAATTTTTGTTCAAGTCCAAAAGCTTCCTGAAAATTTAGCATGATGTTCATTTAAAAATGAGTCACTTAAACTCCATAGACAATCTGACAGCATCTCCCCAAAAGATTGCAGAAACTTTAATTATCATCTTTTGATAAAGTTACTATGAAAAGCAGATCTGAATAAAGTCAAAATGCAACCTTCTGTTTACTGCAATTCTTTTACTGCAAAAATTCAACCTTAGAGTATCACTCTCCTTTTATTACTAAAATAAGTATGCCAAAGATACTTACTGAAATATCCAGCAGTAAAAACTCAAATCCCACATTGCATGTGATTTGCTTTCAAGCCTCCAAATCTATACCCTATTTAGGACAAAAAACAAGATTTCAGTTTCTGCAATATTTTATGTCTAAACATATCTTTTCACACCTGATTCCCAATATTTTGACTGTCTTATAAAAAGTATTCTGCAGTGTTTTGTAGAAGTTAGGGTGATACTACTCCTTTCAGATTTCCAGAGATGTCCAGAACTACAGTAATACAACTGAGAGTAAAACCCATGGTAAAATTGCATCATGAAAAAATGGAGAAGGTTACCTGAATAATTCATTGTATTAAATTCAAAGTGCTGTGTGGATGTTAGAAAACATGATGCTCATCATACAAGCAAATGCACTCTGACATTCTTTCTCCTTCTATTAAAAAGCATTGTATATTTGGTTATATTTTTTATATATTATGTACATTTTTCTTCTATTTGTCTCATAATTGTGATCTTCTTTAGTTGTCTACGTATTGCTCTAGAGAGACCAACAGAGACAGCAATGCTTCTAAGCCTTACAGGTGTTGGCTCTATAGTAGCCACCCAGTGGTACACGAGCTTGGAGGAGAATGCAAAAAGGCTGGAGACCTTGTTTGAGAGTAAGTGTTTGTGTTTTGTGTTTGTGAATTGTGTTTGTCTTAGCTTGTGTGTGTATTGCTTCAGGCACTCGTGTGTGTGCACTCAGGGACTGTGTATCTGCCTGTCTCCTTTCTCTTCTTTCTTTGCTCCTTACCAAATTCTGTCTGGTAAGGAAGAATTCTTTCTGTCTGGAGTTTCCATAGGAGGTGAACTGCATGCAGGAGCCACTGTGTGATTGACAGGTTGATCTTTCATACAGAACAGTAACCTACTTAAAACAGATTTGGTGGGGTGTTTGTTTATGGTCATATGGTAAGAAGATGATTTATATGGTGAGAAGCAGTGCTCTAGGACATGGCCATCCGTAGTTTATGTACATAAACTATGTGGAAAAAAACCCCCTGGATTTAACTTACATTTGCACAGATACATTGCTTAAATCTGTAAAGGTATTATTTATCAGTAGGTTTTAAATGTGAAAGCACCAGGCTGTATGATTGATATTTTCTTCTTTTTCAAAACTTTTGTTAAAAACTCACAGAAACTAACATTTCTTTCCAGATTTGCTGAGCTTTGGTAAAACGACTGGGCAGACCGTTCATGTTCTTCAGAAAAGTAGAAGTCACAGGAAAAGTGATTCCACTAAAAGTAAGAGTTAAAGTTAGTATGAGAGACTGGCTATGAGCACTAACTATAACCTTTAGATAGGTAGTTCATGGATATAAGTGAAACCTTACAGATGAGCTATTACAATTTTCTCTGAAACTTCTTAAAAGAGGTGGGGGTTGGAGGACCACTGATACAACATTATACTTGGAGTAGTTATATTTTATATAAATAGAATTTTTGGGAGGCTTTGATATAGCTGACCAAAAGCTAAAATTTCTTCTCCACTGAACAAATAAAGTAGTGTTTTATGTTGTGCTCCTGATGTACCTTGTTACACTACTTTTTAAAGCCGTCTAACAAGATGCATCAGGAGCACAACATAAACAATATAAATGGTATGGGATTATAAACTGCAAAAAGATCTGTAGGATCTGCAGTGATTTTAGACAGTCTGCATTGTACAGGGCATTCTAGACATAAGAAATATCTGGCATCTTGTTGGAGAGTGGGGAAAAACTTCTGAGTAAAACAATTTCTGATATACTCTCTGTAAAATTGTACTGCTATTTTTCAATGTATGGGACATACATTTTAAAATAAGGTTTAATAAAATAAATTTTATTTATAGCTTGCACTGTTATAGAATTGAAGAGAGAAATAACTCAGATCAAAAATATTCCCTAGTTTCTGTTTTTCTTTTTCAGAAAATGCTTCTTCAATATAGTGACAGTTGTTAATATTTTTAAAAGAATTTAAAAGAATTACAAGTATTAATCAAAGAGAAAATGTTTCAAACGGCACTTACAGCATTCTTATGTTTAGTCATATTTAGAAATAACAATGATTTTTTAATATATTTTTATAGTGGAAGCAGAGTCTCACAGCTCTCCTGGAGACAAAATAGAAGAGCAGACTGTTTGTGTTTCCTCAGATCTTCCTGCAACTCATCCATCAGTTTTTAATTGTGTGCTCTATGGTTTACCTAACATAATTCCAATGTAATTTGTGTCCATCTTCTCATACTAGGTATACCTACACTGATCTAAGGAGAGGTGAGATTAAGAAAATGTACATAATGCTGATTCTTGTTTCAGCTGTAAACAGTATGACATTAGAATAACTGTCAGGAAAATAGAATATATAGTTCAGAAATTTCAGTTAGTGCTCTAAGGTTTTTTTGACTTTGTGAATCCTTTAAAAATTTAGTAAGTACCAATGCATTTTAAAGAAAAGTGTCTGTATATACACACTAGCTAGTATTTTTCATCCTTGATGCATAAATGGAATTGGGATATATCAATGTCAGTGCTTCCATTTGGAAAAACATTTCCTTGCTGTATTTTATTTTCACATGGACAATTCATCAGAAACATAGCTAAAAATTTACCAAGTGACCTTATTCTGAATGAACTGATCTTTTTATGTGGAGGTAGTTGTAGTTTAATTAGAAAACAAGTTAGTGTTAAATAAAATGGTTAATAATATTTGCTTTATTTTCCTGTGTTTTTCCTTAATAACTTTCCCAACATAATTCCTTCCCAAAATCCCACCCAGCCCTGCCCTCTGGCACTGGGAGCCCTTCCCTGTGTCCTGTCCCTCCAGCCCTTGTCCCCAGCCCCTCTCCAGCTCTCCTGGAGCCTCTTTAGGCCCTGCCAGGGGTTCTGAGCTCTCCCTGGAGCCTTCCCTTCTCCAGGGGAACATTCCCAGCTCTGTCAGCTTGGCTCCAGAGGGACTGCAGCCCTCAGAACACCTCTGTGGCCTCCTCTGGACGCATTCTTATACTGGGGACTCTTGAACTAGATACAGTACTCCATCTGGACCTTCACAAGAGTGAGAAATTATTTTTATTATGTTAAGCAATAAATTGTTTTAATGAAAAAAAGATTAAATTAAAATATTTTAAAATTAAAAATACTTATCTGATTTTTTGAGTATTTTAAAATATTCAGTTACGAGCTCTTAATTTTTACAATATTATATACTGTTCAGCAACCTGGAGAAAAAAAACCCTACCGACTAATGACCCAGAAATAAATTACAGTAGATACGTCTTAGGACATATGAGCTCTCTCGTCAAATGACGTTGGCACAAGCCCAAACAACAAGAATAAGAGCTTCTGAAAATATTTCATCTACATGGCACTACATCATTCCCATGCACTGTATTCATTCATACATGAAATATTAAGCAGTTAGTGCTATTCCATGTATCAAGGGCTTTAAAATAACTTTCTGAATTATGTCTCAGCAACATAACAAATCACACTATCAATTAGCTTTTATATCAGAAACGACGTTTCATAATATATTTTAGCGTGAAAAGAATTGGTCAGCTAAAATTTATGTAATCTGAAAAATGTGAGAAGGAAAAAATCATGGTGAATTTATTGATGATATTCTAGGACAAGAACATAATTTGAATTGTACATAGCTGTCCAAGAAAAGTATGTGGTTCTAAGTGGTCTGCAGTAAAGAGCTGCAGCAAGTTTGCTATAGAATGATAAACAAAAAAAGGAGAAGCTCTGTCATTAGTCCCTGGTGTAACCTCTTCAAAATTATACTGCCTTAAGCAGTCATTCAAGGATTTCTTGTCACATGTGTGTCTCTTTCTGCAGAGCTGCCGTGGCTGGGCCTGTCAGCAAGGCTGCAGTCTCTGCTTTGCAAAGGGATGCGATGGAGCAGATGCCAAAACAGAGCAGCTGCTGCTGTAGGTGTTTGTAGGCAGGGAATCAGAGCAGAGTTGAATGTGGTGTACAGATCATTCCCAGAATTATTTAAGACCATCCATCTTGAGTTTGGACACTAATTTAGTGATGTTACAACCTTGTAAGCCTTCCAACCTGTGCTTCGGCACTGTCTGACCTGGAAGCTCTCCCAAAATAGGGTATCAGAGGGAATTCAGCCATTCTATATGAGTGTAAACCCTTACTTCTCTTGTGTGTGGATGAAAGACCAGCTCATTATTGTAATGTCACCAGGAAGAACTTAAAGTCCCTCTTGGGTATTAATTCAGGCCTCCAAATGCAGTGTCTTCATGTCGATACAGTGACAGATAGTTATCAGCATGGGTTTTAAGGATGTGGTCGAGTTAAAACTGAAGGCATGCTTATGTGCCCTGAAATATTTACTGGTCAGTGGAAGGCCCAAATTGGTACTCAGATGATAAATTGATGGAATACTTCTCAGCCAGTGATAAAAGAGTGTGTGGGGTCTTTCATGAACACGGTAGTACCATTTTCAAAAGTAGCAGGCTCAATATTCTTCATTTCAGAATAGGAAGAGAAGAAATGTATTTAATATATTACAGGTTTCCAGAAGGCTGCTTAAGACTTATGGTTACTTATGACTTCCTTAAGAGTCATAGGGTTTTAGATCACTTAAAGAGTTTTAGATCACTTAATCCCATTTTTATAAATAATGCAGTATGGAATGTTAACAATAGTGCTGGTGGATAAAATATAAATGATACTATTTGCTGAAATATGAATCTTGATACCTATTATTATATGTATGTATACTTTTAAATATATTAAAGTAAACATTGTAAATGCAAAAGTCTATGAAATGTGTTCTTCCTCTGCTAAAAAAAGTGCATGAAGTCAGTGCTGAGTTCAAACAGGTGAAGCCAACAAAAGACAGACCCCTTTCAGAAGTAAAGACCAATGTTTTGGGCTACGAAGGTACAAGAAATTAAAAGGGTGTTTTGTGACAGTGCCCATTACAATGGGAAATATTTAGGAAGATATTTCTTTGTTACCGAATAACTACTGTGATTTCTTTTCCCTGTGTTTCATATTATGCTTCAGCCTCACACACGATGGCAGAAGAGGGTGAAAACTGTCAAGATTAAACTGAAAGTGAGGCAGTACTGAGCTCGAGTACAGGTGCTTTCCAGTAACTGAAAGTTCACAACTTGTCACTTTTCTTGATGGTCTCATACTTGATGTTTAGCATTTGAAATTGTTAGGAGAAACTAGATGTTTACAATGATGTACAGCTTTTCCAGAAATCAGGGCTGCACTACTTAAGGATTTGTGTTTATTTCCTGAAAAGGCATCTAAAATTTTTATAATGTTCTGGCTTTTTTGATGACTGAATTTTCTTAAAGTGAAGTTAATGTTGTAAGTTTCTTAGCAAGGTGGATGGGTAAGACTTCTGGTTTTTATTGACCTACCATAACCATAATCAACAATTCAGCAATTCCAAGAGTTGACATAACTTTTCTGTGCTATAGGTACACAGAGAAAAGCTGCAGATAATAACACTGAAGTGAACTGAATCAGATTCATTATTGTCTAAAATTCTTTTTTATTTTGAGTGGGGTTTTTCTTAATTTTGCCCAAATATGTCCATTGTGAAATAGGTCAATACATTGCAGGGAGAGGTCCAGAAAACAAACAAAAAAACCCCAAACAAACCTGAGTTTGTCAAAAGTGCAGATGGTAATTCCCCTTGACAATCATAAACTGTACTGGCTTCTGTGTGAAAATATTATGTATTACAGGTGTTTTATTATCTGACTGGATACTGGGTAGTAGATCAAATTTATATCATAGCAACAGTGTCCACACTGCTCTTCTCTGTTTTCTTTTTGATGCCAAAATTTTAAGAAACTGATCAGTGTGCCCAATTTGTTTTGATTAACACAGCGAAGACATGATTATAGTCCATCAGTAGGGGAGAACAGTTTCATATTGTAGGACAGAAGTGTTCGTTTGGAAAACCAGCTTGGAGAACAGCTTCTTAAGTACAAAGTGAGTTTGATGAGAGAACATTGACAGTGGAATTACAGTTAAGACCTATAATCTGCAGTATCCTGGAAGAGGAATGTAGGGAAAAATGTTTGCGATGAAAACATTTAACCTGCTCAGAGCAGACATCTTGACCTTCATTCTGGTAGTAATGAGCTTGTCTGCTGGAGTTGTCAACATTGTAGAAGCAGCTAGACCGGTCTGTTCTCCCACTGATATGTATTAATTACCTGTCAATGCACCAGTGGAGAGAATTAACTAAAATTTCCTTACAGAAAAAAAGAATGGGCTTCAGAAATATTTGCAGTTCTGTCATGTCCTCAGAATTTATCTGAGCTTGTGACTCTTGAAGTAGGTTACAGAATAGAAGCTGAGTGTGGAGTACGCTGCCCTGAGGTATGTAGATGTACTCCTGTACTCTGGTTAATCCTGACAGTGAGGCAGCAGCTAAATTGCATAGACCACTATGCATGGTACTATGCATACTCTATGACGTAGAGTTCCTACCCTGTCATTCTGCAACTGAGCCTCTCTGGGCCATTTTTTTTTCCTGATGATTAGCAAGTAATCCTGTCACTGTCCCTGACAAGACAGGTGCATGCTTTCTCCTGCACTGCTGCTCAAGAAGCTCAGATACACATGGATACAGATGTGCAGGCATAGACAGGAACAGACTCCTTCAGCTGAGACTTCACCATGGAGATACACTGCTTATGGTTTGCTTATGGTATGTCTACTGTAGCAAAACATGACTGAGGTAACCATCTTCTGAATTTTTATCATATATGGAACAGAAGCTGTTTCCAGCTTTTAAGTTACAACAGCATAACTTTAGCTGTTCATCACATGTCATCTTTGTGGGCACCAGAAAACTGAGAGATATTTAATCTCTATAGATTTGTCCCTTACCACTCTATGACAGGCCTGCATATGCAACTGGACACAGAGTTTGTGTATGCAGAAAAAAGAAGGCACAGTCCTAGTGACCACCAGAATGGCAGAAAAGCCAACACAGAGCTATTTCTAACCAGATATGGCTATCAAGTATTTATACACTAGTTGTCTTCCTAACACAAAAGCATATACTCCATTTTATGGTCCAGCAGAGACGGAATTTAAGCACTACTATTCCCATACGTAAAAGAAATACTCATTTTGCTCCTTTGGTATAGTCACATCTGTGCTCTTGGGCAGCATCTGTGTTTGCACCAGCACACTGACTTCTGTGCTGGTTTTATAGTTTTCAGTTTTTTCTCCTCCAACAGAGTTCATTGGTATTTCTCCTGAATGACATTGACTTTCATTCCATCTGAAAATACCTATTTAGCATTTTTTTGGTTATTAGTATTGCAAGTAGTGGCATAAGAATCTGAAGTGGGATGTACATTGAAATAAATTTGCACTGAAATTCCACAAACCTTTCTGTTTCTTCATCAGTGTGATTCAAGGAACATGGCCTACATCTGTACTTAATCAAACAGGGCTGTGTTGGCCAATACAATCTAATTGTTTGACATTTTTATAGTAATTCATTGAGACTAAAGAGAGATGACTACATTAATATCTTGATGCATCTAGATAATAGTTGAGATGAAACTGGTGTGCCAAATTGCTGAAAGGCCCTTAAATTCTCTTGCAGATTTTTAACTATTTGTGACATGGAATAGGAAAGAGACTTTAATATAATGTAATAAAGAGAAAAAATAGTACAATCTATAATGCTAAGTATTATAATAAAGAATATTATCATAAATTTTCTGGGAATCTTCTCTTCACCGATCATTTAAAATTATATTTCTCAATAATTGAGATGAGAATTATTGTTAATGTTCAGGACTCTGTTTTCTTGGATAATTATTTTCACTGAGGTCATAATTAAGCAGAAATGGTCTAGCCATATAATATGTATATCATTCCTCTAGCTCAACTGTGAACAAATATGTCAAATACGGCTGCCCTGTGTAAGTCTGTGGGAGCACTCAGGCTGGAATAGTGGTGGAGGAATATCATGGACACTCTAAATATATGTGAATGCTGAACCTGCCGAGGCTTAGACCTCATCTCACTGCCCAATCCTCCTCCCCTTTGCAAGTGCATTCCTTGGGGGAAGGAGTCTCCTCTGAGTGGGATGTCAGCTCTGCAGGTAAGAGCAACCAGAGGGAGAATATTAGAAGTGTTTTATTTTGGAGATGTTGCTCTGGACCCAGTGACGAAATGAATGGAAGAGAAAGCAGGAAACAAAGGAAAAGCAGGAATTAATATTTCATCAAAAATCAGAAATAGAAATGTGTTTCTCAAACCTGGTTTGATTGCTAGTTGCATTTTGGCTTTCAAGGCCCTTGGCAATAAAGGTTCAGTGTGGGTAAGGGCAAGGTCTTATTAATCAAAAGTGAAAGAAACTCCGATATGTGGTTAAATGCATTTTTACCAAAAACCAAGGCAAAAATATTTGCAAAAGGAGCAACCTGTTTATACTGAGATACAAATAGATGATTTAGAAGTTAATCTGCATCAGAGCTATGCTGGAGTAATCTGGTTTATGGTGAACTTCCAGTAGAACTGACCTTCAACAACAATCTCTGCCCCTCTCCATGCCCTTGCACTTTGAAGAAGAAGTGCAAGGACTCACTGCTGGAGTGAGAAGGATTCACTCCAGCAGTGCTCTGCAGTAAGTCTGGGTTTAGGAGAAACAAGATCTGTATATTAAGACATTTCTATCTTCAAAAGCAGTAAGGAATCCTGAGGGAAACTGTGTTGTTTGCTGCCAGAGCAAGAACATGAACATTTTGTAAAGTGCACCAACACTACCTTTAGTGTCTAAGCTTTTACCTTCACCCCTGCTAGTGGGTGATGAGGTGGGCTGATCTTATGACATTTTAAAATGTATTCTTTCTCTAGATTTGAGATTATAAAAAATAGTTTGTACAATCTACTTTTAAACCTCAGTGTTTTATCTCTTACTGAAATGATTTTTGAAAGCTATTTTGGGTATTTTTCCCCATGCCCAAATCCACTTGTTTGTTCGGGGCTTTTTCTCAAGGATATACAGCTTTAAGAACAGAATTGTTTGTTAGTTTTTCCACAAGAGAGAACTGACACAACTATAAATGCAGAGCAGCTCTGTTGGGCCACAGCAGAAGACCTGATAACGAGGAGATAGTGATTCCAAACAGAACCTGAGCAGAGTTTAAATAGAGGCCTCAGTTTTACAGACCTGTTCGTTAGCTTGAGTGACCACTCCATACCCTGTGCACGTGCCGTGATGTCAGGATGCACTTGCCTTAGAAACACACCTGTGTGGGCTCATTCCTAGTAAGAGAGAACTGTGGTGTGCCAGCTGGAGAGTCCAGCATTGTGCAGGCACAAGATGGGTAACTTTGTTCACCTGGACACACCAAGTTGTCAAGAACAAGGTTGGAATACTTCATCCCAGATAGGGTCTGGGTAGCATGTCATGACTTAAAAGGAAACTCATTTCACTCTGAAACATGAGGTTTCCACTCCCAGAAGGGTCCTAAGATTGTTGTTTTCCATGATTTCTGGTTTTCACTCAGTGAATCACTTAGCTAGGCTTCAGTTGTCAGTGCCTTTCTTACTGTTATCCCAAAGGAACCAACATGACCTCATAACACAACAGTAACTTTTATGGCAACTATCATTTATATTAAAGAAGAAAAAAAAGAAAGAAAAAAAGAAAAAAAAGAAAAAAGAAAAAAAAAGAAAGCTATTTTTATTACAAACAAGTAGATTTCTGAAGTGTTGCTGACATTTTTGTGAAAAAAGACAAAGCAGTTATCCCCCTATGCCATGGAAGGTTTGTGGAAAGGGCAGTATCTTTCTCCAGGTTACATCATTAAAATGCAATGATCACAAAGCAGAATCTGGTGTAGCATTACATTGCTAGCAATGCAATTGCAAACAATACACAATGTAAAAAACTTTTTTTTTTAAGGAATGTGATTTCTAGGCATACTCTTGGTGGCAAAATGAAAATTCAAGGCCATAAGATGCTGTTTATTAGCTCCCAGTCAAGTGTAAGCAAGATGACTTTTGCAGTGTTCACACCTTTCATTCATGAAATCTTAAGGTGTTAAAACCACCCACTGCCTAAATTACTTTTTGTATATGGTAAAATGTTCATGTCATGTTCTCACTGCAAAAATGTGTCCCTTTAATCACTGTGCACAACTCTGAAAAAAGGAGAGTCTTCTCCCTTGCCCCTAATTTTGTTTGTAGCTCTAATTTTTTTTTTTTTATTTTTTTTTTTTTATCGTGTTACACTGAAAGATTTAACAACCAACTCCTGGGGACCCTGTAATATTTTGCTCCCAGGCTGATACTGTTCTGGTTGGCCCACTATGACAATGTGTTCACACATTTTAAAATGTACTCTCTGACCAGTAAGTAGGAAAAAAGATATCTTCCTCCTCCTGAAAAGCATTACTGAAGATATTTTAAGATGAAAATACCAGTTGATTCTATCATTCTTTGTTTCTATCAAAGATGGGAACATCTCATACAGACATCTTGCTGTTTTCTACTGTTTTCCATGCATTTTACATCATTTCCATGTATTTTTACTTCTTTTTTCTTTGCAATTACTTAATTTTTGTTGCTTTATTTTGTACTACAGAGCTATACTTTACATATCCTCACCTTCTCAGGAGATAAAATAATTCTGTTGCTTTTAATTAAACACTAGCACTTCTGCCAATTCTTCATGATTTAATATATGTAATATCATTAACTTGTGATTAACCTAGGTCAATATATCCTTGAAAGAGAAAATCTGAGTCTTAAATGCAAGAATTTTCACTTTCAAATCATATCTGACTGTTTAATGGACTAATGAGCACAAAAAGGTGCATACAATTAATCACTGAATACCATACTCTTCCTATCTCACAGTATTTCCAAAACATTTTAAAAAGGCATATACATCTGCTCATTGTTCCGCTACAGATAACACAGGATTACTGGTAAGGAATGTGCCTGTCAGAATAAGAATCAACATTTGGGTTTAAGACTGAGCCCTGCCAAAGTTTGCCAGAGTTCAAGCCAAAACTATTCTGTAAAAGGCAGTTGCTGCATGAAATTTTGTGAGATGAATAGGAAAACTGCATAGTCTTTTGCAGTGAGCTCTCACATGTGCAGCTCATGATTTTATTTGTAGACTAACTCCTCTCTTTGGATCTTACCATCCCAAAATGAAATCACGGCAATGGAATCTGAACATCCTTCTAATCAGAAAGGATCCAATGCTTCCTAACCTCTCCTCTTCTGCAAATGACACTGTGTAGAAAAGGTCCAAAGGGCTTTTGTAAGATACAAACCAAAGAGCATGACTGTCCATGGGTGTGAGTGCTGTGAGGGCCACAAGCAGGAACAGATGGGAAGCAGTCCAGCCAAGGTAGGAGTGGCTCAGGGATGCTCCCATACCCACCCCAGCAGGTAGCTACAACTCACCTCCTCATGAACAGGGGAATCACACAGAAACCAGTCTCTGTAACTTACCAGGGTTTCAGGAAGTGCTTTGTGCTGTATGTCTCTGTTACTTTTTCCTGATCCTCCAGTATCTCCAGCTGCTGCAGGAATGGTTCTTGACTTCCAAGTCAGCAAGGTACTGCTCAGGGACCAGCTTTGACCACAGGTATCTCAGGTAGTCCCACTCTTTTTCAAGGCAGTAAAGTTTTTCAAACATTAACTTAACAGAAAGCAGAAAAAGATCTGATAGAAACAAAATTTCTTTATTCTGTGTAAAGTAGTTTTATTTTTTGAAGTAAAACTGAACCATGGATGATTCATTCCATATCACATTTCTATAGCTAAGGCCTGCACAGGGTGGAACTAGTGTAGCTTCTCTATACCACTATGGAACAATATTTGTTTCAACTGCCATTGTACTAATGTCTTCTCTAGATATAATGGTTTTCCATTTAAATGGAAAGCATTTAAATACAGTCAGACTTTGCATTTTCTCCTAAAATGCATTCAATTAAAGATAGATTTTATATAGGATTAAAATTCCAATGTGCCTCAGCACAAGCTTAGTTCTTAGCAACATTTCATACAATGATCCCAAACACTGTGCAAAACGGAAGTCTGTCTTTATTACACTCATAACCTAGATCAGCTTTTCATAAGCAACATTCCACTAAATTTAGGTATTTTGCTGCACTTCATTGTGTGAATTAAATATGAGATGGAATATTGGATGAAATTACCACAGAAAGCTGGCAACTTCCATTAGCTTTCACTGTTTACCGAAGCAGTATTTGTGTTATAGTCCTTGCTTCTGAAAACAGAGGTATTACAACAAGTTAATAATTTATTCTGGAATCAGCAGCCCAGTTTAAGCAGTGAGGATGTGGCTTAATCAGAAACAAGGACTTAAGGATTGGAGGCAGAGTGACACACAGCAGTGTGGTGCCACTACCTGACGCAGGTTGAGTGTGGATTGGGAAGAGGAATGCAGTGGAGGAAGGGACTCACCTTATGGCTGGGTGTTTGACTGCACCCAGAGAGCCGAGAAGCTCTTGCACACACTGAGGAGCCTGGGATCTCAAACGCTGATGTCCACAGGACTATAATGTTCTGAGTGACAGCTTATCTTTAGACTAGGTGATTGTAACAATGAAATACACCGTAGCATTGCATTAATGATCCCTCTCCCACTCTACATGGGACACATTTTGTTTTCTGAAGTTGACAGAGCCAAAGATTGCTGGCTTCTGTGTTCATCTCCAGTTTTCCTCTTAGAAACGGTGCTATGAACTGCCATGGGGGACATCTTGCTGCCTCTTCTGTCCTGGTTGAGCACTGCTCTCTCTGACTTCAGGTTCATGTTGGACTCCACAGTTCCTATGGCACTGCAACTGAACATTTGAATCAGACACTGTCTGAACTAAAAAGTTGAAAAAACAGGAGATCAGTCAAAACACATAAGAAATTTAAAAACAGTTCTATAAATCAACCTGCATATTAGCTAAAAGTCTTGGAAATTCTCTCATGAATCAGTTGGGAATACAAAGAAATAATCCCATAAAATATATTTGCCTATTGACACCATGAAGAACTCTAAACCTAAAAATTAACTATGTTCTGAACAGACCCAATCTTAATCTAAAAAATAATTTTTCTTTTCTGCTTCTAGCTAATCATATCTAATGGACATAATTGGTCATTTCTCCAGACTCATGCTTTCATATACTAAATTCCTGACTAGTCAAAGATGGGGTTTTGTTGTTCACATCCACAAACAGGATAAAGTGTAGCACACATCTACATAGTTTGGGAGATCAGGGTGCTATCCACAGGATGTGAGATAAGCAATAGCTCTCTGTGCAGGACGGAATAAAGTCATGATTTCTTATTCAACAGTCACTTAACAATTTTTCTTTATTTAATTTATGTGCTTGATGCCACTACTCTGTTGCTGCATTCATTGAAGAAATTTGCCCATGTTTATTATCGTGCCTGTTATCACTGTGAGCACACAGCACTCTGGTTCATCCCCATGTCAATTTTTTTTTTCCATCCAATCCTCTGCCCTCATTCCAAAGAAGAAAGCTCCCTGTTAAATGGGCGTGTGCAATACTTCTACTCCCCTGCACATAAACCACAAATGCCTCACTTCCCCAAGACAAATTCAACATTCGAAAATATGCACTCCACCTCAAGATCAACTTACCGGTGTTGCATTCCTAAAAAACTATTGAAATATACTGGGACAGTCTTGAGAATATAATTTTCACACAGGAAACTAACTCATGTTCCCCAAGGGCTGATTTTCCTTTACAATATCTAAACCTAATAATTATTAACATTTATATTTCAATAATGCTCAGAGATTTACACTATCTTCCACCAGGAAAATTATTTTTTCATTCTAAATGCTGGATATTGTAATGCTTGTTAGCTAACACATAGGTAGGTAGAAATAATTCATTATAAAGTAAGACACAGCAGCGAAATATGAGTGTTTGAGACACTCACTCTAAGAGCATACAGTACCTGTTTGTTCATAAAGACATAAATAATTGGATTATAAACTGTAGCTGTTTTGGAAAAGAAAGCTGGAATTGCTGCCAGACAAGGATCCAGCTCAATGGAGGGATATGCAGTGACTAGGATAGAAAAGGTAGCGTATGGCATCCAGCAGATTAGAAAGGCAATGATCATAAAAACAACCATTCTAGTCACTTGTCTTTCGGGTCTCCTGGTAGTTCCCAGCCTGTCTTGTGCATCTGACACCTTTTAAGAAAAGAGAAAAGATTCTAGAAAACAAACAACAAGTCCAACCAGTGACTTTAGTGAGCTGTCTAGTTTCCATGCTAGAAGGAAAGACCTGCTCTTCCCAAGTGTGGCAGCACAGAGGGATGGGTGCTGAAGTTTATGAGGGACATGAATTACCATATATCAGCATTAGTAGATTTTCCTTTGCCTAAGTATCTTTGCATTTTCATTGTCAAAGTGAAAAAGAAGGACATCATGGTGAGTTATAAGCAGATAGTGAGCTGAATTCAAGAGTTTTCTATTCCATGTAGCTTTTGCAGACAACTGGGTGTCTGAGATGGGCATTACACACAGCAGTCCGCTGAGGCTGTGCAACCTCCTCACCGAGGGGCAGATTCATGCCAGGGGAGTCTGCCTGGCTCAGTGGTGCTCTATGGCCGTCCCCAGAAAATGTCCATACAGAGATTAGCTGATGTCAAACAGCATCTTTCTGGGAAAGATCCTTGTTTGGTTTCTGATGACTTAGTGAAAGGCATTATTACGAAATGTTATTTTACATGAGAAATAATTAATAACTCTGTATGGCTCCAGAAAAACCTGATGCCAGGTTTTGCAATATTACATTCTAATAAAATAAGATTTGTTTGCATAACATGGCCTTTTAACTTCCTGCAGTAATGTTAGAACTCCATTGGGACATTTTCTCTAATAACTTTTGAACTGCACTTGGAGAATTCAATGTATTTAGTACTTAGAGAGGTATAGAAGCACCTCCTAGGAAAGGTGATGTTCTCACCTCTGTAGAAAGTTGCAATTCGTGTCAGTTTTTACTAAATATAAACATAACAACAGAGCGATAGAACCACAACAACAATAATGAACTGTAACAATAACTGCAAGTTACTAGGCATTAACAAAGGCTGTGTTTCCTACACAGAGAGCGGCACAGCCTCCCTTTCAGCAGAAGTGCAGTCCCCTGAAGAAGGAACACAATCTCCTTTACTGCACTTTCAACTGTTTCATCTTTGTCTCATATCAGCCTGCTCTTTTTTTGCACATACAGCTTTTCCTTTCTATTTAAATACTGATAAAGAAAAACATACTGGTGCTTTATCTTACAAATGCAGGAATACTGCCGTAATAATTTACCCCTATTGTATACTGCTAATTTGATATTTTCCTGAAGATTAATTTCTTTCATCAACTTTGATGTTGCAGTGAAAGATACAATTGGCATTATAAAGCTGGGGTCACTGGGACTGAGGGACTGGCAGACTATTCCACTCAGGAACAAGCCTACACTGTGACAACCGTGGGACAAAATGCATGCAGAGAGATGGTTGGGAACACCAAGGTACCAGTTCTGGTGCTTGGATCTCTCTCTGTTCACTGTAGTCAGATTTTTGAAAATGAACTTAGTTGTGAGATACAATCATATGGCAATTCATCACAGATTTACAGAATATGTTGCTAGTATTGGCTTTTCGAGCTCTGCAGTAAATAGAAATATCAATATTTTCCCAAAAT
The DNA here is from genome assembly GCA_017589585.1 of Phylloscopus whistleri. Classification (NCBI taxonomy): domain Eukaryota; kingdom Metazoa; phylum Chordata; class Aves; order Passeriformes; family Phylloscopidae; genus Phylloscopus; species Phylloscopus whistleri. Next base: position 300,498 of record JADMLD010001533.1, on the reverse strand, counting down.
CTTGTCCCCAAATCCTGTACCAAATAGGAATTATCCTATTCTATTGTCTTCTTTGTCACTTTTTGGAGCTTCTCCTTTGGATCAGGTCAACACAACCATTAAAGAAAATTCAAAAGCATTTCTTAAGTGTTTTTAATATTCCTTATTAATATTTTGTTTATTAAACAGCATTGCATAATTTACAAAGACTACATCTTATTTTGAGAGTATTACTAAGTAGTAGGGAGCACTCTTAAAATTTACAACTGCAGTAATTTTAAGCTACATTCTAATTTGCCTGGTTTGAGTCTTATGAAATGTCACTGAATTGAAGTACAGTGGTGAACAAAGCAGTACTGTATCATTCTGTTTATTTATAAGGTAGACATTCTTTCATTTGTATGATGTTTGACTAACGAGATGCACTGATAAGTGATGTGAACGCCACAATTTAAAACATCACTTCTAACCATAGCATGATTTTCTGTGTGTAAAGATAATTATGTAACAAGGGATGTAACTGAGTGTGTTTGCTGCCTGCGAATCCGATCTGCTTATGTCTGATCTTTATAGAAAATCAAACACAGTAATTCCAAACTTTTGCACGCATGCACATTTTAAAAGTTTACTTATGAGTGCTTCTTCTTACCTTTTTTAGCTTCTGAATCAATTTTCCATAGGATACCAAAATCACAAATAACGGTACTATAAAACAGGTGGCGAAGAATGTAATAATGTACGCACGGTCAGCATAAGCTCCTGAGTACCTGTGTAAAATACAAAATACCTTGGCCACGTATTACTACTACGTGTTCTTATTATTTTCTTGAAATACTATTCTTTCTTTTCAAAGACGTCACTAGCATTTTTGTCAATTTTTTTTTTATTCAACGTGCCCCTTTGCAGTGCTAGTCATATCACCAGATGGAGCACTGCCCTGCCTGGGGGCCAGGAGAGGATCCTACAACTACAGGTACAGTACGAAAGAACTGCGGGGCTGATTAGGTTGGAAGGGACATGTAGTCCAACCTCCTGCTCCAAGATGAGCCAGCTATGGGGTCAGACCAGCTTGCTCAGAGCTTTATCCATTCTTCTGAAAAAGTCTCTCTCTTTGTCCTTTGACTCCTGACAAAAAGCACAAGGTCTAGGGTGATTATTTTCATTAGAGGTGGAGGTCCCACCCTTTAGAAATTTTTGTTTTAGAAACTCATAATGGAAAATTTTGATCAGTTTTATTACAACTTCCTTTACATTTGTTTTTTTCAGAGATTTACATCATCTTTAACCCTTTCCTTTAAATTTCTAGCCGTGGGGCATTCTGAGCTGCAAGTTTCTTTTTTTTACCATACTCTGTGAGAGTGGCCTTACCAATTAGGCTCACAAGTAGTTCCAATCTTACTGGTGGTGTAACTGCTCCAACCAGTTGTCGGTGGAATGGTCCAAATGAAGGAAAAACTCCACACAAAGACAATACCTAGAGCTGCATGCTTCCCCCTCAAGCGAGTATTTCTCAGCGGGCGGCAGATCACAACGTACCGCTCAAAAGCCAACAGAGCAAGAGACCAGAGAGCTACAATGCCTGTAGCAAGAGAGCACAGTCAGCATCAAATTTGGGTAGATCACTGAAAAGCAAACACCATCCCAAATTACAGAATCCCTGACTGGTTTACTTTGAAAAGCATCTCTGGAGGTCATCATTCCCCCTCAAGCACTGTCCATCCTGCAGTTGTTCAGGACCCTGTCCAGTTGGGTTTTGAGTATCTTTGGAGATGGAGACTCCACAACCACTCTGGGCAACCAGTTACACTCTTTGACTACCCACAACATCAGACATCTTTTCTATCAACACAAGTTATGAAAGTATGGGCAATTTATGTGCACTATTCTAACATTAATGAAGAGTGTAAGAATTTAATGTTTGTCCAGTTTGCCAGTCTACAGTACAAGGGCTACAAAACCAGGCAGCTTATCAGACCAGTCAACTGATTAGGACTTACACTTTTCATTCGGTTCTTCTCTGAAAAGCTGCAAATTATGTGTAGCATCCCAATTAATTAACTAAAATCTTCAAAATATTATCTTTGCAAAAATTATTTCAGGCTGTCAGGAAACTCAAACCTGCAAAGAGCTGCGCACAACACCAAATTATCAATTTAGGCACATATTGCTTGGTGGGACACCAAAATCTCAGAATAGCCTGATCTTTCTCCATAGGACACGGCGTACATGCCACAAACTGATGTAGAAGCATTATCCCTCACCGACATTGTCTCTGTCTAGCTAAAACAGGCAGAGAGCAGCTGTGGGACTCCTTTTCAGGATGAGGATCAGCACTGTGTGTGATTTAGAGCAGTGACAAGCATTACTGGCTGTCTTTATGCAGCTTCAGAAACAGGGACAGGATGCAGGAATGAGTGTCTTTCTCAAGTGAGTAGATGCCCTGTTTTAAAATAATATACCATTTATTCTGCAGAGGTGTATTTACACAGTGTACTGTGTGGTGAGGATTTTTCCTCTTAGAGTACTTCTAATATTTTTTTGTAGTAAGTGAACAAAGCCATGAAAAAAAAATCACAAAAATATATATAGGTGTGTGGACTGACTGTTACAGATGTGTCCCTGCTCCTTAGAGCCCCTGAAGGATAGAGAACGCAAGATGTTCCATGCCCTGAGATTTTCCACAGTTTATGGGCAGCCACACATTTTTTTCTCTCTCTCTTATTTACCCATATATGCACATACCTAAATACAAATATTGAATATAGCTACACATAAGGATATTTCTCCTGAAATTGTTTTACCATAAGCCCCGCAACACTGCTATTCTATTGGCAAGCTTTTTCTCATGCTATGAAACATATTCAATGACCAGTGCACACATGACAGGCCATTTATATGACAGGGCTAGAGAGAGAGATTTTTCACTCTCCACTACAGAATACATGTAACAGGGGAAAATACCAGTGAATTCAAAGGCATGCAAAGTCAGTGACTTAGGAAGCTGCAGTAGAATACATTGAAGGAAGATGAAGGAACAGAACATACAACTACAAGCAAAATCAAGCTTACCAAAAAACGTGACAGCAAATCCTTCCAATATGCAAGCCCAGTATCCCATAAAAAAATAACCTTTTAGATTTGTTAAAAAGCTGACGGTACCACCAGTCAGTGAGACCAGGAAATCAGCCACAGACAAATTGACTATAATATAATTGACAGGTTGTCTCAATTGCTTGAACTGAAAAGTTACCAGGATTACAGCCAAGTTCTCAGCAAGTGACAGGGAGGTCACCACCAACATTACTGCTGCCAGAAGCCTGAATTGCCAGGGCTGGATGGAGTCCAAGGGACGATTGAAGGGATCCCATCTGGCAGGAGCAGAGTAACTGGACAAGAGTGACCCATTTTCAAATGCTCCGAATACATTCATTACTTCATTCAGTAGCAAAAAAAAAAAAAAAAATATAATATTGGAGTTTCAAATCTGTAAATAATATTCAGGATTAAAAGGAGATGCTTGCTCTCTCCAACAAAAGTGTGAACAAACTCCTCCTCCTTCTGCTCTCCAATAGTAATCAAGGAAAAAAATGTTTCTGTTGGAGGAAAGTTTAGTGCTGCCGAGTGAAAGTGGGAACAGGGACTAGCAAAAATATCTCTTAGAGCAACTACTGCCCCTCTCTGCCCACTGCCTCTCTCACTGCAGCTGCGCCTTTATCTGTAGGAGAACCCAGCTGCAGAAGCTGCTGGTTTTCCCCTCCTGCAGCAGCCAGCAGTGCTGAAATACCTCTCAGCTCAGCCCTACTCCATCAGGAAAGAATCAGTGTTTGCTTGGAAGCTCCCACACTTTCAGCACTTTAAAAAGAAAGGCTATCTGGTGAGAGGGAGATGTCTGTGGTGAGCCAGAGAGCTTACAGGAATTTGGGAAAAGGGACTGTAAATGTTGAAATCAAAATAATATGATGTTTGACATTATACAAATCCATCTCATTGAGTGGTTCCCAAAGAATTCTTCATGGAAGAAATTTTCTCTACAGACTTTGAGATATCAACAGATAAAGCAACACATGGAGCCAGCAGGGAGCAAAAACCAGACCTAGACACTCCTTTCCTGTAGCTGCACAAGATTAGATCCCTCTGTCTCTTTGCAAAGCAGTTATTTTTTTTCTTAACCAACCCATCTCAGCTAATCAATAAATGAAAATAAATGTTCTAAATATTTCACTTGTTCAGAGGTCTTTATAATGACTGATGTAAAGATAACCTACATCTAGCTGCAGTGATATGTGCAATACACACAGGGTCTCATTATATATGTCATAATTAGTGAAGTTCTGCTGCTAATTTCTAGCCCCAAAATGCATTACTTTTAGCTCAACTTCTGAGAAGTAGTCTTGCTTTCTTAGATCAGTTGATGATTGAAAAATGTTCTGAAACCCTACTAAATATAATTACAATATTAAAAACTGAAATTCAGCATCAACACAAACAAAAACAGCCAAGGTTTTTGCTTCACAGCAACAACTGAATCTGTCCAAAACAACACCTGTAGCCCAGGTAGCTGGTGAAAAGACTTGGCTGCACATTGCTGACATGAAGAACTGTATGTGCTGTATCATTTTGCTGGCAGAATTTGTCAGTTTGTTGCTTAAACATGTCATCCAACCTCTGGTTCAATTGATGGAATTTAACAGAATAGTAAGAATTGAGGTATTACTGAAAGTCAATTGCAAATATGGATTTCAAGAGCTGACCCTGACTTGATCCTACATGACTTAATATGTGCTTCTGCTCTAAATAGTAATTTTGGATATTAAGAGTATTCAAGAGCTTACATAAAACATTCCTGTCTCTTTCTGTTCACTTGGAAAAAATCAGTCTGAAATATGAAAATTAAAGGGGCTTCTCTAATTCTCCTGCCCTATCAGTAAATAATCATTTTCAGTCTCTCTGCAGATGGTTTCCCCAAGTAAGGCTGATCTGAACATACGTTCCATTTCTGCAAACTGAATACACTTGCAGGTACTTTAATGAACATTGAAATATTTCCAGAGTACTTCCTTTTGAGATGCATCAGAAATTATCATCCACATACCTTGTTCCTCCAGTGTCAATGGAGCTCATAATTGCCTGTGATTGGATTTTTCTGATGGCATAATGTCTTTTATGTACTCTCTTGCCCATCTGAATTAGGTTTTACCTAATAAATTTTATTTTTGTATTTGTACTGCAATAGAACATTTATTACTGAGAATTTATGAGAAGAAAATAAAATGTTCTGAGATACTACTTGGAGTTTTAGGCCCTGTATAAACCAAGCCATATGTCATTTCATCATACACAAAGCTCCATGAAAAAAAGAATAATCACTTTTCAGTTCAGTGACTCTCTTATTCCTGGCACAAATGTCACAAATATATATTCCTGTATGCTTCAGATTTTTCAGGGTTAATTTTTTAAACAACAGTATCTATTGCAGCCCTAAATAAAAAAATTAGCTTATCTTGCAACCCATTAAATGAAGGCTAATATCGATCCAAATGCCATTAAATTATATCACCAAAAGTGAGCCCCATTAAATCAGGGCAAAGAGGGGGTGAAGCAAATTGGTAAGGATACACAGAAGGACCAGTGCCACCACCTCCTCCTTGTGCTGTGGGAACACTGCAGTTGCAATACTCCAGAAGGATGCAGCCTGGGGGGGGACTGCCAGAGGTTCCCACAGCTCGTCACCAGCCTGGAGAGCCAGGGACTATGAAAGTTCAGATAGAAGTTTGCTAAGCAGTCTTTCAGATTCAAAACAGCAAAAATTGCAGACCTCTTCAGAGCATAGGCAGAAATCTTGCAGATAAACTTAGACTGCCTGAGACATCCTGTGTGTAAAATCCCACAACATCTCTGTTACTCAGTGCTTTGGAGAGAAAAGCAAAGGAAGAGTGTTGAGAGAGGAGATAAAGCTTTCTCAGGCAAGGATGCAGGATGGACTGACTAGGAATTTGCCATAGTCAAAGGCAGTGCACAAAGATAACTGCCCTGATCTTGTTGACTTCTCTACCAAGTATTACACCCCAATACACAATTTTTCCTCTATTATCATAGAGAAATTCAAAAAGCACAGGCTGAAAAGAAGAATCAGAACAGTCAGGGTAACACTGAGATCCAGCACAAAGTAAGTTTCTTTACGCATGGAAAAAATTCACCACATTATGCAACTGGATAAATGGCTAGCAAGCAGCTCTCACTGACCTGATTTGGCATTAACACCATCATGGGACTCTGCCTAGGAAGTGGTCTGGGTGGATGGGCAGGCTTCCAACCCTTGACAAGAGGAACCTTTGATAGCACAGGGTTCTCCCCTCTGTTCTGCTGGGTGTGCATACCCTGAGTAAGACATTTCCTCTTCTGCGTTAACCGCACGAATAGGCAAGCACTGTGCACGTCTCCTGCTTGACCATTCTGTGGATAAATTAGGATGTATGTACTTCCAGAGAAATATTGTCTTTACAGAAAAAAAGGGTTTCATCTTCAAAATGCATGATGTTTTGTGCCTTCTTCACATTTACAGATGTATAATTTGCCATTGTAATTATCTTTCCTGTTGAACATTTTCTAAATGTTCGTGTTTGGAAAGAAACAACTATAATATCTTTCCACAATCTTTTCTCTCTTTGAGAAGGTCCTTTTGAACCCTTCTTTCCATGAGATCTTACAAGTACTACTTCTTAGTCTTATAACTCCTGTTCCAGTGACAGATTTTGTTAGTAATTTTATTCCTTCCAAATGTAAGTTCATACAGAGTTTTTCTATATCATTAACAATTAAAAAGTCCTTATGTTCTGCATAAGTAGTTATAAGATATATTTAATTTTTGCAATTCAGTTTATCTGAGCTAAAATGAACGTAAAACCATTCAGAATTATTTTAATCAGATAAATAAATCTTATCTTTCATTACCAAAACAAGGGGCAGTAGGGGAGAAGAATGACCCCAGAAAACCTGAATATATAGTGTGGAATAAAGTGAAGCAACAGCACAGAAGAAAGGATTACTGTCATAATTCATTTGGCAAATTGGATGTCAAATGAGCAAAAATTAATGCCAGAAAGGAAAAAAAAAAAGAAAAAAGAAAAAAAAAAAAAGAGGTATTGGTCATTTGGCATGTGAGAGGATAAAAAGTGCACATTAGAACACCTGAAAGTAAAGGTAAGCCTCGTGATTTTACATACAGAGTGTACATATGGAAAAAAAAGATATATTCCATGCTGATAGAATATCACTGGGAAGAGTTTGCTAATACCACATATAAAAAAACCCTGCTAGAAATAAAACTGCCTAAACATCTATTTCATTCAATAAACACTTGCTATGAAGCACATATCCTCTCCAAAGCAATTCAGTCTCTCACTAGAGCAAAAACTAACTTCCTGGTCAGATTTCAGTAATGTAAATTACATATATTTCATATGTATATATGAAATATGATGATCTTAATGTAATAAAATAGTGTATTAGACTGATCAGATTTCAAGGAAAGAAAGTCTCTGCAAGAGATTAATCTCATCTCACTGCTTCAAGATACTTAAGTATCTATAAAGACAACTTAAGACATACAAATCAGCAGGACTAATTACAGAGGATATTCTTGCCTTTTTCTGTTTTATTGGAATCGCTTTACTGGAAGAGCTAAGATCTCTTAAATAATTACATATCTGCTCCTGTCCCCAATACAGGGTTCATATCATGCCTTTTAAAGGCAGAGTTGTCTTTAAATTATGTTTTTAAAATCCCTTTTTTTTATTTTTCTTTAATACGGAATAATTTCTCAATGAGTTATTCCAGTGTATTTTTAAACTACTTTATCTGACACAATTTTCTGTTTTGCATTATGTGTTCTAAGAAATCCTGTTATGCAAAACACAGCTGAGCTCATCCACTTCTGTCCTCAACTGCAACAGAAACAGTATCACACCCTTGTCAATCCAATTAGCATACACAAATTAAAAGTATTATTTACGTCAATTGAATTGGAAATTGCAAAATGTTTTATCTATAGAACTATTCCTGAATGTACTCCTGGATTGCCGAAATGACCAAACTGAAAAAGTACAGTTTGGAGTGTTTTTCTGGTGGAAATGAACTTGGTTATTATTCTAACAAAATTATAAATACTATCTAGTTTCTGACATGAAGGTTTCACTGTGTTTCATGTTCTATAAAGAGAACAAGAAAGCTCCAGGATGTGATTTGAAGTGAATATAGACTCTGGAGAGTTCAGCCACTTCCTTGTAAGAAGGGAGGAGTGACCAGTGCCAAAGGCTGTGAACCTCTAGAAGCACATCCTTCTGCAGAGGAGCTCCTCAACTGCACAGAGCCTTCTTATTGGAACTGTACTTGGAGATCCTCTTCCTGCACTAGCAGGGAAAATAACAAGATGGTGAAATCAAATTACTAGAGAGAAGACAGAAAAACAGTAAAGAATAAAGAAAAGAGAGAGATGGCAGTATAGAAAGCACTGAGAGAGAACGTAAACCTGGCAAGACAGAAAAAAAAAGCCACATCAGGAGTGTCCGTGTAGGGAGCTTTTTATTGCTCCTCTTCCTCACTTTTTTATATTCTCCAAACAACCTGGTCTAGTGAAAGGTGTCCCTGCCCATGGCACTCCCTGCCATTAGAACTGGATGGTCTTTAAGGTCCCTTCCAACCCAAACCTGTCAGTGACTCTATGATTCCAGCTAAGTAGAATAAGCAGTGTAAGTCCACATACAATGGATACAGCACAATCACTGGATACTTTTACATCAGCTCTGCACTTTTCTGCACACAGACAAGAGGCAGCAAATGTAAACAGTCAGAACTGCAGCCCAGGAATACAGTTCAGTGGAGAATGAAGTGGTCCTTGGTTAGCACTTGAACTCCCTGATCTTGGAGGTCTTTTCCAACCTAAACAATTCCATGATTTTATACAGCAATCACTGCCACGCTAGTAACACATAATTTAAAATAATAGTAGCATTGTATTTAAAATTACAATCATTCTACAGTGGGTACAAGGAAAAAATGGTAGTGACAGGAGAAAAGGATGGCCTTCTTTCCAAGATACCTGTCTTCAACAACACATCTTTTCTTTATTAATGACATTGATTCATTTCAGTGGTATGCTTGTTGATAGTAATCATAAGAGGAAGAAAAATGGCGACCATTGCAAACACTACCCTTTTGTATTTGCCCCGAAAATTAAAGTAAATAGTATTACAGTGCCCTCAGGTGGTGTAAATTCAATTCTGTCCTATTGTCTTCCCTAGAAAGACAGCTCTAAATAATACTAATTTCAGCAGACTGGGTGAATATGGAAGGCAAATCACAGCAAAAAGAAGTTTTGTTCCCAAGGAAGGTTCTTTTCTTGAGTGTTCTCACAACTTCTGATTTTTAAAAAGCATTCTTTTATTTTTAAATTCTGTGGAATACATGTAACAAATCTCAAAAAAAACCCTTAAATAACATCATCACTGAATGTAGGAATAAAAAATAATGAAAGGAATCTAAAAAAGAAGATAAAACCTAAGGGCAGAAGATATAATGAATAATGAATTCTGTAAGAGCTCTTTGGAACAAAACACGAGGTAAGTGTTTAAAAACCCAAAACAAATGAAGTCCAAACTACAGTAAATCAACCAACCAACAAAACCCCCCACCAATATTATAGAATTTCTTAGATACATTCACGTGTAGTATGTCTTAATGAAGAGGAAAATTGCATAAAGCAAGCGGTATATGATGCATTTGTAATATAACCTGAAATTTTTTGAATTCATACCATCATTTTAGTCTGAAGAAATCAGCTTCCTGAATAGGATATCTTTCATGTGCATCACTCTAATAATTGGGGTGTTTTGTTACTAAGAGTAACAATATAAAAAGGATATTATTTAGTTGATCTACTGCTCCACGTAATTCCAATATCGTGTCTTGCATACTAAATGGTTGATGTATGCCCATCATTTATCACTGTTTTTATGTCTTCTTCTTCCAAAAAAAAAAAAGTGAGAAAGATCAGCACAACACCAGGAGAATCTTCTAACTTACCAAAATTAAAAGATTTGTCAAAGCTGAAGCAATACTGTAATGTGTAATTTCTAGATAGTCTTAAAGGAATAGCCTGCCTGCTTACAAATATAAGTTATATCGTGGAATATGTGCACTGAAGATATTGGGAATCCTACCACTGAACTTGGTTTCACAGAGAACACCACTGCACTGCAGCTTTCCATCCAGTTCTGTCCTGTCGTCTTTCTTGGAAAACAGCTCTGGAAATAATACTTATTTTCAGCCAGCTGTGTGAATATGGAAGAAACACATAAGACAGTGCCAAGCATCATAGACCTGAATAATCCACTATTTTTCCAACTCCCAGTAAATGGACTCTGCTGTCCTTCAGCTCAGAACCACACTGCTCCTCATCTTACCTGCTCCTGAATTGGCTCCTAATAACTGTCTAACAGCACATGTTGAAATATTCCCCAAACAGCTCAGAAAAGCATTTTCAAACTGTTGCAAAACCCAGAGAGGACAAAAGGAATTTGAATCTCACCAGTCTTTCATTTCCTATGCAAATGATACTTTCATTTTCTTACATGATAATTTGGGGAACTCTCCGATCACTTTGAAATCATGTGCCATATGAAATGCTGTGCTAACTCTTCAGTTTTGTAAGGACTGCCTTTGGGATTTCTGAGGATGGCGAGAAAAATTGCTGTCACATTTTTGTCATCTGTCTTTACAAACTGTACCCTTCAAGGAAAAACAATGTAGGGTTTTCACCCCAAGTCATACCCCAGTCCTCTCTGCTTTCAGTAATCCCTATCTTTTTTCTTATCCTCACTTACACATTCAGGAAGAGTTTTACTAACAAAAAATTCTCTGTGGCTCAGAGAGATCAATAGTACTGATAAGCACACTCTTTATTTATTGGCAACTTACTCCTGAGTTCCCCCATCCAGGCTATCAGTAGGAAGGCAATCTCTTTATAGCACTAATGACTTGCGGTAAAGTATACACATCTGTTTAATACAAATAAGGGCAAACGACTTCCCAGTCTTGGCTAGATAAAATAGAGCTCGAAAGGGCTTATCTCACTTAGAAAGAATAATTTGTAGCTTTCTCTCATTAAGAGGATAAACTATTAGAGGGGAGAGAAGTAGGAAAAGAACAGCATTGGAGGAAAAAGGGAAGTGGGAAAGGGTTGGTGGGTGGACACTAAGTTTGACATGATCTAAAAACTCAATGCTCTGAATACTAACCACTATCTAAGCCATTGGCAGAAGAAAAGGGACACATAAATCAGGGTTTCCCTAGACAGAGGGGAAAAAACTCACAGTCCCGGGAATCTCAGCAATATCAGTGATCTGCTGGAAGCTGCCCCAACAGTTCAGTCTACCATAAACTGACTCCGAGATCGACTAGCGTAGGAAAAGCCCTTCATTTTGAAAAGGACATTAAGCCAAAGAACCATCCTCACCCTGCCCGCCATCTCCTTGTTAAGAGTGCCTGTCAAGATACACAACAAAGAGAACTAAACTAATGCTAATTACTGCTTATCTTGAATCTCTTACAAGTTTCACTGGCAAAAATACTGTTTCATTTCTTGCCCTAAAAATATGTATAAAATTATGTCCATGCTATTTTCCATCGATATTTACAGTAATGATCGGTGATTATAACATCAGAAGCTTTCCTTAAACCTAATTCATGGTTTCCAGAGCTTCAAAAACTTGTGGCTTAAAATCCAAAGCAGACCAATTCACACAGAGGCACTGAAAACTTCCTCATGATACTTTTAAAATCTCACTCTACTCTTCAGCAGGAACAAGTTCTTTTGAAAGGATTTATATATACGGCTCTCCCTCTGCCCCAATAATGAGATTAAAACCTTACAGAGCCACAAGACTGCAACAAATACTGAGCCTTTTTTTTGTTGTTGTTGTTCTTTCTAGAAGGCACTAAAAAGCAGTCTCACCTATGTGCTTGGTAGCTGAAGCTAACCAGCTTCCCAGGAAGACATTAGTTAAAAACAGAATTTTTACATATCTTCACATTTCTGTCACAATGTTCTCAAGGTCACCCAGTTTCTCTTGTTGCTGCTCCGGACTATGAACACTCCCAAGTCCACACCATTAGCAGATTCCTACCTTTTGTGCCAAGGATCATAATGGAAAATATTAAATATGGCCTTTCCCAGAATATACATCATCCTGTGAAGATGTTTCAAGAGAGATCATCTAGTCTAAAACGGCTTTGTTTTCCAGTGACTACATTATTAGGCAAAAATACCCCTCATTTTTAAACAGAAGGATCTAATTTAGGTATGCTGTGAAGAAGCAGCATCCACACTGTTAGGAACACAGGCAGATAGCATCATCACAGGGCCAGGACATGGATTTTCCTGCTCTCTTGTCACTATTGCTCAACTTAACTCTGTGCAATATTATAATTTCCCTTGCTCCTCCACTGGTACCTCCATCAGCTGCAGAATAACTCGGGAAAAGAAACCTGTGAGGAGAGCTGCTCTGATCTCCTGCTTCCTCATTCTCTTCTTACATGGACTTTACAGCTGCAGTTTGGAATAATGTATAATACAGTGGGTGATGAAGAATATTCTTATTCGTGGCTTATTTTCTTCTAGTCCATAACCTCTCAGACATTTTCAGCTGCACAAAAGCTACTGGAAAAGGTACTTTGGCTGTATGCATAACAAAAAAAAGTATCAGCAGGGAAAATAACTGAAATTATTATAAACTGAAATTTGTCTGAAGTTATTTGTACTGTAGAATTTAATTCTAGTCCACATACTGCAATACTCCTCTTTTCGTATACTGGAATGCGTAAGTCCCAGACGAATCTGATGTTGCTGATAGCAGTTTTGTTTCTATGTCCTTTGTAAGAAATATTACTGATGTCAGGGGCAAAGCAAGACGATCGTTAAGTTCACACAGTGGGAATTCGTGCTTTGCCCTGCCTGTAACTGCGCCCGGTGAGTGCGTCAGTGCCGCGGGTCTTACCACGCACGGCCCGGTGCGGGAGCGTCACCGCCCCGGGACTGCGCAGGGACAGCGCCCGGGAACCCGCCCGAGTCTCCCGGAGCCCCGGCGCCGGTGTCCGTCCGGGCGCCTCAGCCCGGTCTCACCGCCGCCAACACATCCGGCACGGAGAGAAGCGGCGGCAGTGGGTCCTGCGGGGGGAACGAGGCCGGGACCGGCGGGGGAACGAGACCGGGACCGGCGGGGGGAACGAGACCGGGACCGGCGGGGGGAACGAGACCGGGACCGGCGGGGGAACGAGACCGGGCCCGTCGGGCAGGACAGACCCGCTCGGTGCACCGGGCCGGCGGCCGGGGCCGCCAGGGGGCGCCAGCAGGTGGCGAGGGGCCGCAGGCCGGGCCGGCCCGAGGCGCTCGGGGCAGGGCGCGGCGGGGCCCGGACAGGTGACCGCGCTGCCCGCGGCCCGGCCTGTTATCCTTCACCGAAATGAACGTTCCGGAAGCGGCGACGCGAACGGTGCCGGTGTCGTTTCCGCCCGACGGGACGCTCTGCAACGCTGCCGGACTAACCCGGGAAAGCGTCCGCGCTGGCCTTCACAAACGCCTCGAGCTGGTTTATATCTGCTCGGGTAACCCTCCATCATTAACTTCTGCTCGGCCACAGGAAGCACCGGAGACAGCGAGCTCTCCAGCAGCCGCTGAGCCGCTGACTCTTCGGGACGGAATCCTCGACTTGTTTTACCGAGACCACCTCTCCGCATTGGGAGGCTGCCGGGCGCGATTGCGGGCGCTGCGCCGAGCCCGGGGCCGAGCAGTCAGATGGCCGGGCCAGGGCAGGGGCCAGGGCGCGTGTAGCGGCCGGTGCAGTCGCCCCGAGGACTGCCCGGCCACTGAGACGGCTCCGAGGGGAACGAGCTTTGCATCCGGAAGGGGGTTTGCTTACGGGCTAGGGGAGTCCTTGGCCCCGGAGCAGCCTGGCAGAGACTGGGACCCAACAGCATCGGGGGGAGGGAGCGGCGGGGCGGAAAGGGGATTCGCGGGCAGCCCGGGGGCCCGGAGCCGGAGACACGCGGCGATGCCTGCCCGTGGTCTCCTCTTTTGGTGCCACACCTTATAGGAAGAACAGACGCAAAAAGAGATTTAGCGCGCCACGAGGTCTACAGAGATAAACCCCACATATTTCCACGTGGAAAAACGAGGTTATGAGATTTCAGGAAAATCGGTGAAATGGACAAACGCACCACTAATGTGCAACAAGTGTTACTGATAACATACACACTGCCAACCGGACTCCGAGACTGGTTCTAGAAGGAGCGGGAGGCTTTGGCTCTGCCCCCGAGACCTGTACGCCCATGGGCGAGGGCCCCGAGGTAGCAGCCCCCCGCAGGGCCACCGGCGGCCGCGGTCCAGAGGCCGCCGAGGACGACGCGCGTCGAGTTCTGCGCGCTCCTGGCTGCTCCCGGGGCGGCGGCGGGACACACACACGGACACTCTCGGATGTGCCGGGGGAGCGGGCGGCAGGCGTGCGGGAGGACACTGCGCTCTGCCACGTCCCTCCGCTACCGGCGGCACGGCAGCCCGGCGGCGAGCTTACCCGACAAGGGCGGACGGAGGTCGGTCTCGCCTCGCGCAGCGCGGATGGCGGAGGCCGCGCGCTTACCTTGTTCCATCGGTTCCGCGCAAGAAAGCGGCGTCCCGGCCCGGCCGCTCCTCGGTGAGCGGCTGCCGGCTGCTTGTGTCTGGATCAGCACCCGACCCCCGTCCGGGCGGGGCGGGAGGCGTCCCTCTCGTTATCCGAGCTGAACCGAGCCGGTCAGCGCCGCGGGATCGGTAATCAGAGTGGCAAGATCTGCGGGATCGGCGGGCAGAGGCGCTGCTGGTCCCCAGCACCGAACTGGGGCGGGCAGACCGGCGGGACGCGGGCAAACTCGGCTGTCTGCGCCCCGGAGAGGCACGGGCTGGCTGCGAGCCGGCACCTGCCTGCCCGGGACGGGTGGTCCCCGATCCCCGGCTGAAACCACGACTCTCTCGGAGGGCCGATCAGCCCCGTCTACGGCCACCTGCAGCAGCTTTCAACTCTGCCGTGAGCCGGGGCCGCGCCGGAGGCGGAGGGAGCAGGTGGCATCGCCAGCCCCTTCCCAACGCACGCAGGCGTCGCGGAAACGAGCCTGCACAGAGCTGATGAGGCTCTCCTCACAAAGCTCGATGCACCGTGACTGTTCCCTCCGCTGCTGCTGTTTGCAATAGTCAGAGGGAAAAGAAATGAAATGGTTTATTAAACCTTCTTTAGCGCAGAGTCGTTTTTAATCTCACGTTTGTACCTAAAGCTTTTTATAAAGATGCGCAAAACAAGACGCACGGACTGTTACATCCCCTAACTCCAGCGACTGAAAACAAAGACCATGGACAAGCCCGAAAAATTACTTCCCAAACGTACATTGACATTACGGTCTTGTTACAGGTTAAACGAAACCCTGTTCACCTGCAAACGATTCTGAAGACAGACATAACCACAACCGAAGGACCGCGCTTTTAATTGTTCTGATATGGTCAAGTCTATTACTTTATGAACACTTTGAAAATATTTAGTTCCCCGCTTGTTGTGGTTAATGTTTTCCTTGGATAACAATGTATCAAACCCGTAGGAGAAAGCAGTTTCAAGGCGGAAAACATGCTAGAAACCCAGTTTCCGGAATTATTTTCTGTATAAGCCTCAAATCCGAATTCTTCTTTTCTTGACAATGAATTATGCTTTCGATTAGGAATATCTCTGGTCATTTAATTTATTCGAACGAGCTTGGTTACCCGGTGATGCAACAGCAGTTTTTCTCCCTTTAAAGACGGGGAGCTATACCCCTACGTCGAGAGGAAGGAAGGGAGGAAGGAAGGAAGGAAGCCCTCTGCGAGGCCAGTGGGTTTCAGGCAATAAAGTTGAGCTAAACAGTTATTCCCATGGCATAAGATGTTTTTTTACAACAGTTTTAAAAACTTTGGGCTCTAACGCGAGGGAACGGCCGCTGCGCAGCTGAAGACGGAGCCGATTACCCGACAGAATAGCGATCGGGGCGGGAATTAGCACTTAGTGCCCCGAGGCAGCGCAGTCGCCGGGGCCCCGCGGTCACTGCCCGGCTGCTCTATGAGGCACCGGCGATCTCTGCGCCGGGTCCCGCCCGGCGGGAGGGGCACAACGCGGCGAGTGGGAGGGCGCCGCCGCCTGCGGGTGTAGGCGCGGGCTGCCGGCAGGGGCAGAGCGGGCCGGCGGGGCAGGGCTCCGGGCCGGCGGGGCAGGGCGGGCCGGCGGGGCAGGGCTCCCGGCCGGCGGGGCAGGGCTCCGGGCCGGCGGGGCAGGGCTCCCGGCCGGCGGGGCAGGGCTCCCGGCCGGCGGGGCAGGGCTCCGGGCCGGCGGGGCAGGGCTCCCGGCCGGCGGGGCAGGGCTCCGGGCCGGCGGGGCAGGGTTCCCGGCCGGCGGGGCAGGGCTCCGGGCCGGCGGGGCAGGGCTCCCGGCCGGCGGGGCAGGGTTCCCGGCCGGCGGGGCAGGGCTCCCGGCCGGCGGGGCAGGGCCCCCGGCCGGCGGGGCAGGGCTCCGGCCGGCGGGGCAGGGCTCCGGGCCGGCGGGGCAGGGCTCCCGGCCGGCGGGGCAGGGCTCCGGGCCGGCGGGGCAGGGCTCCCGGCCGGCGGGGCAGGGCTCCGGGCCGGCGGGGCAGGGCTCCGGCCGGCGGGGCAGGGCTCCGGGCCGGCGGGGCAGGGCTCCGGGCCGGCGGGCGGGGCGGCGCTGGGGCCGGGGGTCCCGTCGGGCGCGGCGCGGCCACGTGCAGCCCCGCGCGCTCCCACGGCTCGGCCCGGCCGTGACGTATCGGGGTGGGGGCGCGCGCCGCCCGGCGATTGGGCGGCGTTGGCGGCGCGGGGCGGTGGCCGCCCAATGGGCGCGGGGCGCGCAGGTGCCCGCGCGGTTATCTGCGCGCGGGGCGCGGCGCGGAGCGTCCCCGCGGCCGCCGGACACGCGGCCGGGGCGACGCGCGGAGCTGCGAGTCCCGCATCCCCCTCCCGCCGGATCGCCCGTGGAGCGCATCGCCCGTAGTCCGCCGGGACGCGCCACCGGTGGGGGCTCTTTCTCCCGGGACTCTCGGTTTGTTGTTTCGCAGCGCTGCTCCGGCTCGGCTTTCGCCGCTCTTCAGCCTGGACTTTGGAGGTGCGCGCCGCGGGAGAGGGCGGGCAAGCGCCGGGATTTTCCTGTTCCCAGCAAACTTCGGCGCTTGCTGTCGCTGAGATCCCGCGAGCGGCGAGGAGTCCGTCCCGCCCGCGGCCGCGCTCCCGGTGAGGGTCCCCAGCGGAGCGGCCGCGGCGCGATTGGGAAGGACCTACGCTCGCTGATGCCCGCAGATGTTAGCGGTGGGACAGATGGATGCTAATCGCCAGAGCGCATTCGTCCTTAGCAGTGCGCCGCTAGCCGCGCTGCACAACATGGCCGAGATGAAGACCTCCCTGTTCCCCTACGCCCTGCAGAACCCCTCCGGTTTCAAGGCGCCGTCCCTGGGCGGACTCAACACGCAGCTCCCCTTGGGGACACCGCATGGGATAAGCGACATCCTGGGGCGGCCCGTGGGCAGTGCCAGCAACCTGCTGGGCGGGCTGCCCCGCATCAACGGGCTGGCGGCCTCGGCCGGGATGTACTTCAGCCCCGCTGCCGTCTCCCGCTACCCGAAGCCTCTGGCGGAGCTGCCGGGACGGCCGCCCATTTTCTGGCCGGGGGTGGTGCAAGGCTCTCCCTGGAGAGATCCCCGACTCGCCTGTCCCGGTAAGTGCGGCCGGTTCTTGCAGGGCGCGGGGAACAGGCGGCCTGGGGTCCAGAGCCGGGGCGGCCTCAAGCCGGCGGACGGGGCGGGCGGCAGGAAGGCCCGGTGCGGGTCACTCGGTCCTCACGGCACCGGGTCTGTCCCGGACTGAGCCCCGCTTTAGAGCCGGCGGACACTCGAAGCGGCTCCGCAGCGCCTGGCGGGGCCCGGCTACGGGCCGAGGGCAGTGCAGAGTTCATCCCTGACGCAGCTCTTTCTCCGCTTCCAGCTCAGGCGGGGATGGTTTTGGACAAGGACGGCAAGAAGAAACACTCTCGACCGACTTTCTCTGGGCAGCAGATATTCGCTTTAGAGAAAACCTTCGAACAGACGAAATACTTGGCAGGACCGGAGCGCGCCCGGCTCGCCTACTCCCTGGGGATGACTGAGAGCCAGGTGAAGGTAAGTCCGTCCTGCGGGCTCCCGCCTCTCCCGCTCCCTGCCGCGGCCACTTTCTCCCACGTCGGTAATTACTAGCAGCCACGAACACTGCGCAATTATGCTGGGATTTTTTTTTTTTTTTAGAGTCCGTTAGAATTTAAGTGACATTTCGATATTGGGTAGATTTTAGGCTAATTTCTACCTATTTTATGCTTAAAACTCTCCGTGCTACAAACGATTTAAAATAAATAGACATCTTTAATATAAACCCCCATCACAACGACAAGAAGCCCCCCGCAGGTAATTGTTTCTAAAGGGTCACTTTTCCACGAGGATCGTGTCCACTGGCACAACTTTACCCTGTGTAACCCCGCAAATTTTTTAGCAAAGCCTGCAGGTGCATCAGAGTGTTGGGATGCACCATAAACCAAAAATACTTATTTTTCTGACTATTGCATTCTGTTTTCAACAAATGACTGTTCCGGGAAGCTGCTCATTTAATTGTCGTGCAGTCCCGCAGAGCCGGGCGGGTGGCCCCAACGGGGCGCCCCCTTCCCAGGAGCCGTCCGAGGCTCTGCCCGGTGCAGGCCCCGCTCCGAGTGCCCGCAGCCCCGCGTTGCGGATGGGACGGGGTCGGAGGGGGCGGACGTGGGGCCGAGGCTGTGGCTGAGCTCTGCCCGGTGCCGGTGCCCAGGTTTGGTTCCAGAACAGACGGACCAAGTGGCGGAAGAGACACGCGGCAGAGATGGCCTCGGCAAAGAAGAAGCACGACTCGGAGACGGAGAAGCTGAAGGAGAGCTCGGACAATGAGGACGATGACGAATACAACAAGCCCCTGGACCCCAACTCAGACGATGAAAAAATCACGAGGCTATTGAAAAAGCACAAATCCACGAACCTGTCCCTCGTCAGCCCCTGCAGCACCAGCTCGGATACGTTGTGAGGGCGTGGGGCCGACGGCCGAACGGGGCAGCGCGGCGGGGGTGAGTGTAACTGGGTGTTTGAAGTGGTGTGTTGTACAGCCTAAGATGTATGTGAAATGTATATATTTTTTACAGAATAAGTTATGAATTTATTTTCTTTCTCATCGATGTAAATTTCAGAGAAATTTTTTCAACTTCTTTTGTGCCCCCTTAAGTTTTCCCACTCTTTCCTTTAGCCTTCCTGTTAATTTCCTGCTCCTAACAATCAGGTTTTGTTACATTTTCTATGGGTCCCAAGTCTGAGCTCAGCCACTTTGTATATAGTAAATTTCAGATTTTGTGATGTATATTTCTAGTGTAAAAACGGCGGTCTTCTTTCACTCCGTCCCTCAGTGTTTTGGCAGTTTCATTTCTCCTGCCTCTGGATTTTATCCTTAATAATACCAAAAAAACCAAACCAATGCCCCAAAAAAGCACGAGAGGAAAATGGACACTTGATTTTACATTAGAATGTCTCCACACGTGTTGGAAAGACTTTGTATAAATCAATAAATTATTTAACAACCTTCTCCTTTAGCGAGTTTCTTCCCGCATTTCTGTGCCGGGGCCAGGGACACCAGAGCTTCTGCAGGGTCCCCGATGCTGCTCCGCAAGGGAAAAGGAGCCGCTGCGTCCAGGGCCCGGCGGGCTGAGCCGGGAGAGCCCCGGCCCCTGTGGCACGGCCGGCGGTAGCGGTCGCTGCCGCATGGGAAGCCGCTCTGTGGGACTGCCTGAGAGACCCGGGGCTGAACGCACAGCCTGAACTGCCCGTGCAGCGTTTCGTCGGCTTCGGGCGGGTGAATAGTGTCCGCGACACATTCCATTGCGCTGCCTGAACACCGGCCGCTGCAGAAACGCGGGGGCGAAGTTGTAGAGATCCGCAGCGGCGGCCTGCGAGCTCCACCACCCTCCCGCGCCTTCCCGCCGCGCCTCCGGGCCGTGCTGCGGCCCCACACCTGCGGGCGCACCCCTGCCCGAACCGGGCGCCGCGTGGTTCCGCGGCCGCCAAGGCGCTCCTGGCCGCCTGCGACTCTGCATTTCTCCCCTTGGCACACGCGAATCTGGGTGCGTGTGAGCCGCCCGCGTTGTTAAGATGCTTTTTTTGCCGCATTTCTTTTTAAATTTTTTTTTTTAAGGGACGAGAGCGTCTTTTTTCCCGGTCTCTCTGCTACGGCTTCGCAACCCGAGCAAAGGCAGCGGCTGCACCTCGGGCGGTCCTGCTGCCCCTGCCTAGCCGCCAGCGTCCGGTGCGGGGCCAAGCGCCTCCAGCACCTCAGGTCCCCGTTCTGCATCCACCTTCCGCAGCGCTGGGCCGAGCGGGCGCGTCCTGGCTCCCCGCGCCCGGCGTTCGCCCTCTCGGTGCCGAGGCCCGCACGGCGCCATCGCCCACCGCGCAGCTTCCGCGGCACGGCACGGCACGGCACGGCCCGCGGCGGCGCGGTTCTGCTGCGGAAAGGAGCCCCGACCTGTCCCCCTGGAGCCACGCCCGGGTCCCGGTACCCCCGCTGTGACCGATTCCCCTTCACTGCCGCCGGGCCAGCTCCGCGTCCCGGGGAGAGCCGGGAGTCCCGCAGGTCCCTACACGCTGAACGGGGCCGCGCCCAGTTATGCCGCGGTTACAGAGGGAATAAATCGAGTTTAGGGTCTAGGCTTCGTCCGACTGTGAGTAGGCTGAGACCGGGCGGGTCTTCGGGCTCCTGAGGGGAAGTGGCTGGATAAAAACAGCTGCGCTCGAGGCTAATCATTCCCACCTGCCTCTTCCCAAAGTTCTTAAACGAGATGAGCTCGGAGGGGGCGTTACGGGACAAGGGGGCTCCGAGGCAGGACTGACAGCCCAGAAACACAGCCCCGCGCAGAGGGGGAGCTGACAGGACCCGTCCTCATCGGCTGTCCCGGGGCTGCGGCGGGGTGTCCGCTGGGATCGGCCCGGCTCGGCTCACCCCGCGCCCCCGGATTCACCTCCGAGGCTGTTAAAATGCTGAAGTTGCGTTTTAGGAATTTCTGAGGGCTCAATTCGGGACATTCTCGGCAGCTCACCGGTGCACCCTGCACCCCCGGGGAGGTTCGGGCCACGGACGGCCCGCGGTTGGAGGCTACAACGAGTTCATCTGTACTCGGGGCTTGGGTCCTGCTGGAAAAGGCTAGAGAGGTTTCTTCTGAAACTTGCGATAATGACGAAGGAGTTTATGGTGGCACATTTACTGACCTGCTGAGGACTAGCATCTTGTGAACAGCTCGTAAAGCTGCATCACCCTCCTCTCATCAGTGCTCCCATACCAGCTCCTCACTGCCTTTTACTCGGTTTGTATTGTTTTGATTAACACCAGAACGGCATTCTATCATACAGGTTTTCATGTGAAAAATACCCTTGTTAATTGTCAGATTAAAAGAATCTCAATAAGAAATGTGACAATTTAATAATTTCCCAGTAATCACCAAATTAAAGGGGCAGACACAGCCATGTTCACCATGATTAGTTTTATTGCTTGAGAACCAGAGTACTCATTTCTAAAGGCCTTCAGAGTTATCATGAGTTGAGTTCGCTTAAATAGAATTACTGTGTGGTTATAATGCAACATGGCACAGTAACAATACAGAGCTGCAGACACCCTTTGGGCAACAATATTTGCTATAAACTGGGTTGTACTGTTGAGAAAACTCTGCAAGCGGACATCAAATCATTTCCAATGGTAGTGATTTATACCAAAATCAAGCATCAATCTAATGCCATCGCGCAGTCCATGAACTCTGTAGTGTTCTAAATTAAATCAATAAAACATACATTTGTGTTTCATCAACAGACTCCCTAATCACCTTTTAATGTTGTATTTAGTGGTGGGAGGAAAATGTCTGTAACAAGACTGTACTGTAGGCTGCACTGAGCTACTAACCAGGAAAATTTACAGTTGGGTTGATGGTTGTTGTTTTTTTTTTTTTTCTTTAATACTGTATAAATACAGTCTGTGTCCAATACAGTTGCTACCTGAAGCAGACTATTATTTTCTTCTCCCGTGTTGTTATTGTTTCAATATGGAATATGGCACCATAAAACAGTAACAAAAGACGGACAAAAACAGTTTACAAAATTCTGGAAAGTTACACCCAAACCTAGCTAAGAACTTCACATTCAATCCTTAATATTACATAGAAAGAAGAGATTATAAGAGTAACAAAGTGAAACTGCTAATATATGTGCTATATATATATAGTATGCTATATATCTGTATCCAGGATGGCACTGCTATATATTATTTATTATATAAATGTTGGTTGTTGATGTACACTTAACTAAACCTGCTAAGACTCCAATACTTACTGCTGATATGGCACTCTCAAGCATTCATATTGGAAAGTATATTTAGCATAAGTTTTGGTCAGGTTTATAAATTATTTATATATCTGTGTATATATACACATACATACATATATACACACACATATATATGTATGTATAGAAAGCAGCTGCTGTGTGATTCAAAAGCCATGTAACATGGCAGTATAGTAAATAAAATGAGAAAAAAAATTAAAAAAACGAAAACCAAAATACTAAAACTAAAACACAAACCATAAGCCTTGGTCAAAAAAGAAAATACCATTTAAAACCATCCATATCTCTATCTATACAATCCAATGTACAAAATCCCAAAGTGGTAAAGATATATAATGGGTATGATACTTTTAAAAGTTTATAATATGCTGAAATAGCTTTTCCACATTGACAAACACCTATTAAAAGTTGAAAGTTGTGAAATCTAGAATACATAACATCTCTGCTGTCTATTTAGAGTTTTGGCAACAGAACTGTGACATATATATAAAAAATAATTCCACATTTCTACTTGATGTCACATGAACATACAAGACAGTGAGGTATGTGAGGCTTCTCTTGAACAAAGTCCAGATGCTGAAGCATAGTGTACGATCAGCAGTCTAAAAATGTGGCACTCAGGACTGGATTTATCAATACAGCTGTTAGGATTACAGATTTCAGTGTGCTGCCTTCCCTCCTGGCTACAGTGTGGTTTCACGGAAAATCTTCTCGCTTCGTAGGCATCTTTTTCCTGTTGCAGAATTGGCATTTTTTTAAAAAGAAAGATAAACACAGGGGAAATGATGTAGAAAATGTAATAGAAACGTAAAGAAAAAAGATGATATTTACCACCACATCACTGCACGACACAACACTTGTGCACATTTGCAATAGGTTTACCTGCCCCAGCAGCTATTCGAAAGGACAGGAACACAGGCTGCAGCAAGTTAGGGAAAAATAGAAGTTACATGTTTGAAATATATGTTTGCGTTTTTTTTCTTTACAGTCAGTAGTAAATACAACAAAAGCTTCTCTATGACTGGAAACAAAATGTTTCAACAAGTTTTTGAATTAATCTAATTACAAAATGCACAACAACATCATCTCCTCGCAGATTTCTGCTCCCACTGAAACCTAAGGGAAATTTTTCCACAGATTTTCCCATACACATCTTGTAACAGTGCTGCACCACTTTGGTGATGAAGGAAACAAAAACTTGTTTCTGAACTGACTGACCCAGAGCTTTTTGTTTACTAAATAAGTTAGCAAGTTGCTCTATTTTAAAACCTTGGACAATTCTGGACCAAATACCCTAAATGCATTTTTCCTTAGAAAACAATTCTCTGTCTCACAAGAACTCTGACCATGGAATTAAATAGGGTATGTATTTGTGAGTTCGGATTTGTGTGTACACATGCATCCACACATACAATTACCCACTATCCCTCTCTGAATTATCATTCAAGAGCCTCAGTGTTTTTAGATAGGCTTACAGAGGTTACCTCCAACTCCTCAACTGGCTTTTTTCAAAGAAAGCAAATACTCTGTTTTATTGTATTTCTAACTCTGGTTTCCATCTGGTATCTTCAGCAAAGAAGATTGTAGAATTCAGGTATTTTATTAATTTCAACAACTGGTATTTATATAATTTTTTATCCTTTTTCTATATTCTTTTTTATCACTTGTTGTTTGAACATGGACCTCCCAATATGTTCTTTTACTAATAAGCACCTATGCATCAACCTAGTTGAAGCTATGCTTTTAAAGCATAGTTGATAACCCAATGAAATTACTTGTGTTTTGCTAGAAGAGTTTTAAGTGTACAGATGGGTGCTCCTCTTCACTTGCACTGTATCCTGCTTTCATTCTAGCATCCATCCTGCTCTTCGATTTCATACAAGCAGCTTTTTGATGTACAGACTGACTGCAGCTCAATTAGACTTTGAAACATTTTCAAGATATTACTTAAAAATAGGGCAGAGATGTAGCTGACTTACAATTGATGGAACCTAGTGCATACATTCTCCTTCCTAATAAAAAACTTGGAAGATAAAAGACTAAAATGTTTAATTTAATTACCTTGTGATCCCCCATGCAGACATTTGGCCCAATGTGGTCATATATTACTATCTTCTCATCATTTTCTGACTAGTTTAAAAAAAAAGAACACAACAAAACTCTAGTCAGTCCAAGAATTCTCCAGATTACATACACAGAAAGGAACATTGGAAATATTGTGCAAATAGGTGAAACCAGTTTATGAATGAGGTGATATTAACACATCTTTGCTTGGCTTCTCCAGATAAAGAATGTAAAATGAACTTGTATGCTTAGTACTGCTTGCAGTAATTCGTGCAGTTTGCCTGCATAAAATCCCCCTGAGATCTCTGTGCCTCCTCCCTGCTGATGGGACCTTGGGAAATACTCACAGCAAACCCTGCACTGAGTGAAATGAGTGACTTCTTGTAGTTCCATTCCAGGCTTCTGCTGCAAAATGCAGCAAGCACATTTGGCCAGTCCTTTTTTAAGAACAACACAATTTTTATTGAATTAGGTGAGATAAATGTTCTTCGAATTAAAGGCAATCCATGTTGCCTTATAACAGCATTTGATTTCATCATATAGAGGATTTTAAATGTTCAGAGAGATGAATGATTATTCTCAGTTTATGAGTATAATCTTTAACCATTTCTCTGAGATAAATTTCTTCATCTGAAAAATAGCATTTGCTGATTTTAAGAAAAGCAGTAAATGACTGATGACATTCCTTCAGTCTCCATTATGAATTGCTTTCATTTTGTTCCATGTTGAACTTTACCCTTATACACTGACTTCTTTAGCATTTTTATCTTAATGAATGATAAAATGTACTCATCTTTCTACTGTTTGCAATAAACATGGTTTGGAAGAGCTATTTTGATTCTCTGGCACGGTACTTCAGGAATAAATACAAATATGTTGCCGTACGAAACAATTTTTATTGTGCTAAACAATTTCTATAAGGTAATTAAGTCTGTAATCTGCACATTCTCCAGTCTCCAATAGAATCATAGATGTGCTTTAAACCAGTTGACGAAACTAATTTATTTTGTAGGAAACAGCCAAGACTTTCTCATGTATAATCAGTCAATTCTGACTGGGCAATAACTTTATATAAACAGTAGCATTTAGGACTATAAAGTTAAAACTGAATTATCTTTAATGCAGTAAGGAAGCTTAAGGTCAGGTTTACTTTACAGCATGGTTGTCTGCCAAAAATATAAAAACATAACCTTCTGCATTGTATGCATGAGCACTTTCCAATATTTCAAGATCATAATGCCACCAGCATCGGAAGTGGGGATACATTCATCAAAAGCGACTTGATAATTTACAAAGGCAGCATAAAATTGTGGATTTTCAACTGCATAATCTTTAGACAGATAAACAAATTACAGCAGTGCACAAGCAGAAACAATATACACTTGGCTGAGCATTCATTACTTCATGCGATCAGGCATCAGCGCAGCTCCCGAGCAGTGGGCAACCTTTGGTGGTTTAGGGCTCAGGAAGCATAAAATAACATGATGGTGAGGTAACCGACCATGGCATGATAGATGATGTTGCATGAAAGCTGTTTACAGCCCCATGTCAGTACAATCTGTAATGCCTACTGTGTAGCTGAACACTGTAAAGTGGCAATTTGTGCACCCTATTCTTTCTTTACCTAGGATTTAAATGCAGAT
Organism: Phylloscopus whistleri; assembly: GCA_017589585.1. Lineage (NCBI taxonomy): Eukaryota > Metazoa > Chordata > Aves > Passeriformes > Phylloscopidae > Phylloscopus > Phylloscopus whistleri. Next base: position 274,279 of record JADMLD010001533.1, on the reverse strand, counting down.
TTACTACAATTTTTGTTTGAAATAAAATATAGAATTGCCTAGGCAAAAAAATAAACACTTTAATTGCCTATAAGAAATATTAATACAGCAAAATAAATACCTGCATAAGAATATTCAATAGATTGTTACAACTGAAAAATTCTTTAAAAATTCATATACATTTATATTTTAAGGATTTGTTGTGGTATAATAATCAGTTAATTAAAATTTGCTTTTACTTTCTTCAGAGTTCCTTTTAAAGCTTCAAAGTATAGGTCTCTGTAGTCGAGTGAATTCTCAGTCAAGGCCAACACTTCTTGCGTAGGACCACAGAAACCTGTAGAGTCATTTGGCCCTTTCCTCTATCAGTTCAGCACTCTTTTCTAATGACTGTTTTGATTAGGTTTTATGGGCCAGAATCCTGGGTTGTCTTTGGGCTGGAGAAGCTAACTCTTGTGTTGGTACAGACTCACTGAGTTAAAGCCCAGTCTGGCATCAGCAGCACCAGTCACTTTGCATACGAGCTTCTGGAAATGTCCCAAACTGGCCACAATTTGCAAATGCAAAGCTCCAGAGACAGAGTTATGTGCACTTTTAAAGGTGAGCTTTGAACAATCCAACTGATGGGGTTTCTGTTACATGGAGACTGGAAACTGTAGCTGACCTCACAGTTACAAATCAGTGCTCTAACTTTGTTTTCCTTTGTTTCATTTTCTCCCATTATATCCAAGTTATAGCCCTCTAGATAATCGGAAAGAATTCCTTTCCCTCTGTACTGTTTACACTCTTCAAGCTTTTCAAGCTTTTGTGTACACTTCTATCTCCTTATTCATAGCTTAAAAAAAATCTTCCTTCATTGGCCACTCTTTTCATGGTTTTAATTCTTTGTTCTTTAGGCATGGTCACCAAGGACTATTGATAACATTTTTGGTAAAGTCTCACTTTTTCACATGATATTTGTGTATAAGAAAAAGAAATAATACTGATTTTGACATTACTATTTGACTAAAAAGCCTCTATTGCCCTTAGGCTTCACATTTTTTTTACTGAATACTGCAGTACATGCATTGTCTAAAATTTTGGTGAAATTTCATTATGTCATGCAGACACTTTTTACACATCAAAACGTGTGAGGAAGTGCATTGACTTGAAATTCGAGTAGCTGTGGAAAACATGTTTCCAGCTTTTCAGTGAGTAATATACTGCAAAGCAAACAGTCTAATCACGAGATAAATAACCCCAATGAGAGAGAAAAAGAAGGTTATAAACTTCAGGAGAGCAAGTTTCAAGGGTGTAATTAATTTAAACTGGAAAAAAAAAGAAGCCATGAAGCTATAGAACATTGATTTACTTGGAAGATTATTTTCTGTAATTCACTCCCACTAAACTGCATTAATTATACAGGAGCACACAGTCAGACACATGACTTTTGGCAATTTTGGGTTCAGTAAGTCTGTCAGAGTCATACAGTCTGGTCAGCAAGACAGCCTCACTGCAGCACATCCATTTATGCAGCCACCCATGGCCAACACCAGCTGGCCAGCCCAGAACAGAGAGGTGGGAGAGATCTCGTACCATACCCCCATTTCCTGCTCTGGTCTTGGCCCTTTAGAGCAGCTGGCAACCAGCGTCAGCAGGACAGGGGGCCTGGGTGCCAGGAGCTTGCACACAGGGACAGAGGCAGTGAAAGCTGGCACAGGTAACCAGCTGACCTGGCCCAGTGCTTCCAAGGAAAGGAGGAGGGCAAAGTGAAACAAGAAGGAGAGAGCAAATGACAGAAAAGAAAACTGGAAGGCTCCTGCACCATATTTAGATCATTTAACCTTGGAAAGAGCATCACCAATTAACCCTAACCCTATCTATAAACACTAAAATCCCAAGAGGAATTGTATGTTCTAAAAATGCTGCACAAGCTTATCTCTAAAGCTCTAACAAAATATCTAAATTTAGGCACCTAGTGGGTGTACCAAAGTTAGGAACCTACCTACTGGAGACTATCCTCATTCAGGGGACAGTGATAGATTTGGCCTGTGTAGGACATGACATATTCTTGGGAGTACCTTAGGAAATCTACCACTCTGGTAACTCAGGTGCCTCCAGCTGTTGCTGTACAGGTTTTTCTCTCAATTGTGTGACTCCTCAGCCAGCAGCCACTTGTACCTCCTCCTGTCTGCATCCCTGCTGAGTTCTTGGTGGGGACAGTGTTGCTGCTTATGTCACTGTAGGGTGGACTGGGCCTGGGGGACTAATGGAGAATTTTTAATTGGGGCTTTTTATTTTCTGTTACTCTTACTGAAGCAAGCGGTTTGTCTCCCAATGCTGTGCATCCCTGCACAGAAGAGGCACAGGATAGAAAACAGTCAGTCATCACTGGCAGCTCAGATATCAAAACAAGTGCTTGTGTAAGCTCATTTTTTAGTCACTGTCAGCACGTTTATGGGGACAAATCCCCCTTCTTAGGTGCAAAGCACTGGAGGCACACCCCTCCATTTACTACCATGGTGTGCTGTCTCCAGCTTGGCAAGTGTTTGCTACAGGCAAACTCAAGGACAGTCTTTCAGCCCTACCCACCTTTGGTGCAGCTAAATGCAGTGTGGAGGCATCAGGGGGCTGCAGGTCTGTACTTACTTTCAGAATGAGCTCCTTGGCTGAGTGGGACATCAGGATTCTGTCGCACCAGGCTGGACATCTTGTGTTCATGTACTGCTTCCCCTGGCTAGAGTCCTCGCTGTAGGGATAACTGCAAACAAATCCCAACCAGAACCATCAATGACTTGGCAAAGCAGCCTGAAACCTCTGGCTCAAAGGGCCATATTACTTACAAAATTTCACTGTTAAAAAACAGCCCTTCCAGACACTTGTACATGTTTATCTTTCTTTTCTCCTCCCTCTTTCCTTCTCATGTGCTCTTTCTCTACATCTCTTCTCCGATCTACAACTCTACTATACAGTTAACAAGACACACACAGTTTCAACATTCTCACCTCCTACCTTGTGCTTTTGTGTATGAGAGTGCTTTAAGACAACAAACTGTTTATCTGTGTGGAAGTATAAAAATCAGTTCAACAGCAACTTGAAAGCAGACAAGAGACTATGGAAAATGTACATGTAGAAGTCGAAAAACGAAACCTAGGGGAAAAAAAGTTCATCTTGTGCGATTTCTTTGCAGGATTCTCTCAAGGGGAGTTATCCAGGAATAATTTAACAGAAAACTGAGTTCATAGTGCTGGGATCACTGCAGGTGTACACAAACCTCTCCTGTATGGATTCTTTAAGAGTGACAGAAAGGAAGACAGGACAAGATGGCAAGCTTTGCAGGGGATTTCTTCAGAACCAAGAAATCAGAAATGTGGTTTAAAGAAAGTGATGCTGACTACATAAGACCCCGTACCTATGAAACTGTGTTAGGAAGTAGGTTATTTTGTAAAGACATCTTGAATAGAAGCAGATTAAATGACAGTTACACTCTGGGGCCATCATAAACATACTATGACATCTCCTGTCCATTCTAACTTAGCTTTAAAGGGCAACAGAAAGTGTTTATTTTAATCTGTAGAATATAACTAGAGGTAACACACCTGTGCAAGCCCATGGGCTGAGATCATCTGAAGCACCTGAAGGGCAACCTCTGGCTCAACCTCAACAAGCTGAGGCCAGAGTTTTTCATGTCTCATCCAAACCTTCTCATCAATTTACTAAGACAGAACTTTGCATTCGATGATGGCTCACCACACTGTAAAGCCCACTGTTTTCTTGGACCATTTCCAAAATGGCATGTGGGAGTAACTAAGAAGGGGTTTTGGAGAAATCCAGAAGGTTTGTGACAGGCTCAACTTCTTGAATATTGGGCCTGAATTAATTGAAGTCTGCCCTTGATAAAACTCTTGAACCCCCCCAAATCTACATATCTATGTGTGAGTGAATTTGAAATGACATTTGCATTTTATTCTGCTCCCCACTGAATTCATAAAGGAAATGCTGAGGTTTTTCTGATATGTGTCTTAAAATAAAATTTCTGGTATTGTAAAAAAAGGGTTTGCATGCTTGAAGAGAAATTTATTTACCATCCTGCTTGGTGTGACACTCTGAAACGGAGACATACAGCTCTCTACCAAATGGGTTTACAAGCTACACTGCCATTAAAAAGATTAGCCATGGCAAACATCCAAGAAAAGCGTACTGAACGTATTGGAACAAACCAGTGATCTCAGTATGTTTTCCACCTCATCAAACCTAACAAGACTCATTTTCAAAACATATTATGAGAATTCAATTTGCTGCTTCACTGACATACAGAAGTACAGCTTATTTCTGAGTGTCTGTGAAATATTTTGATGATGTAATACTATATTGGTAGTAGAAGCTCTTTGTCTGCAACTTAAGGCTTGACTTTTTCTTGTAACCTCTTGCTTTACTTACTCCAGAATCCCACGTAAATGAAGCTACTTTTTATGACATAAAGGTATAAGAGGCAATCACATTTCATATAATCCTTCCTTTTTCAGCATTAACTGTACAGCTTTTGAAATATGATGTTCCGTGCCTGGAATGATCTGTTACTGCTATGTGTTAGAGCATTAAATCCTAGAGCCTATATTCTATGAAATGGTATTTATCAATTTGCTTTATTTATCTTAATGTTTTCACAGGGTGAAAACTTCTGCCAATTTTTCAAGGTCCTTAGCACTGATCAGCCAGTCAAAAAGTTACTGTAGTTTAGAAGTATCTTTGACAAATCAGATTTCTAATGGCTGGGACAGAGATGAAAATAAATTCTGCAAAATTATCCAGACAGAATGACCTGTAGGTAATAATTTAATAGAATAAAGCAAGGCAAGCTCTTCTTTTTATAAGAAAGAATCCTTCGAAGGAAGCAAGAAGCATGGAGTGTTCTGTCTCACTGAACTCCAATGAATAAAGTTCCCTCCCTCCATCCCCTCTAGCGTGTGGAAGTTCTAATCTCAGTGAAATGCTGACACTAACATAATAAAAAATCCTAGTAAGATATATGCCCCCAAAATAGGGAAAACTATTTGCTCTCCTCCTTCATCTCTAGAGAGGGCACAAACATTTTGGAATTTGCAAAATTATTTTGTAGATGGGCTCAAATAGTGGTCATAGCTAAATATGCCTCAAAATTCCCATGAGGTATTCTCTTTTTTGTAACTCTCTGGGTTGTAGGGATATTTTAGTTTATTATATGCCACTGATCTTAAATAGATTTTAGCAAATAAAAGCTCTATTAGAGGTTTCTGGAATATAATTGTCACTGAGGAAGTTTTTGTGAAACGTGCTGCTGAATGTATACTATTCCAGAAAAAAACTTTTCAAATACCATACGCCCCAGAAGCTGTCTCCATCATCCTGTTCCACAGCTAAGTGAACAGCGGCATGAAAATACTGTGACTGCTTCCAGAATCATCTGCATGTGAACTCTGAAACTTCTGCTTGTTTGGAGTATTTTTAAGGGTCTTGTCCCCAAGGATACTCTGGTGTCTTGCATAATGTTACTTCCTTTGGATGTCTCCCCACCAGCTGATAAGATTTAAACCCAATCAAGAGTAGCAATGGAAGGAGGAGCCTACAGAGCCTACAGTGCAGATGTTGCAGGAAGGATGATGATTCTGATGCAGCCGTAACAGAAAGATGTTGCAGAATCAAAGACTTAGGGAAAACGCCCAAAGCCTCAGAAGGGGCCTGAGGAAGCACTTGTTTCACATTCAGCCCCTGAGCCCGTCCCCAGAGGCAGCCCCTGGGTGCTGCCAGGCTGGGGCCAGCACGGGCTGGCCGTGCCTCCTGCACAGCCCCTGCCCAGACAGCACGGAGCCAGGAGACTGGAGACTGGAGAATACTTCCACTTGCTTCAGTGGGGAACCAAGACACGAGTGTGCCGAGACACGCCGAGTGTGCACGAGTGTGCTTCTGCTTGACCGTTCACTTTTCATTCTTTCTAAGCTGGCTTCATGATTTCCCTCCTCTTTTCCTTCCTTTCAACCCCACTTCTTGACTGCTTCTTTGCCATTAGGAATAAACAGTCTCTTAAAAATTACTGTAAATTTAAGCTTGTTTGCATGCAAAAAGCAGAACTGTTCTTGTAATACCCATCTTCCAAAAGACATTAGGGATAAGACTGTCTGTGATCAGGGGCATTAAATTAGATTTGTTTTGCTCACATCTCCAGCCTCTTTTAACACATTCACTCCAGGCAAGTAAGGAACTCCTAGTTCTTAATTCAAAACTTACACAGTAATTCTAGTCAACAGATTTTCTGATTTGTGAATTGTAGAAATAATTACAGATTTGATTAAAAAAAAAATTGCAGGTCTGATAAAAAGAAATTCAAGGACTCTACATCAAATAATCAAAAGTTTAAAATTCCAGTATCAGTCTCCCGGTGGGGATGCATTGTGCCATCCTTCTGTGCTTCCATCATTAGTCTTGACTACCAGGATGAATACTGTGGCAGAGAAAAAGGGAAAACCAGCTCTCCCTGTCCCATAATTAGACAGAAAACAATGTATTATTTTTTTCCTTTCATTAGCAGTCTGCCTCAATTACAATCTACCTTGTGTAATGCACACAAAACAGTGATCTTAAGAATGAGTAGGGAGTGCTCATGTAAAAATGATGACATACCAGATAAAGGCCTCTAAGTACCACTGAAACATAGATGATAAATAGATATAATGCTAACACATACAGGTGCTAGCAGTAAAGTAAGACTGTACACACTTTCTTAGTATTCTGTACAGTTATACACTTTTTTACACACACCATATTACATCTATTTAAAAATACAGTGGGGAAATGGGGAATTCCCTGTGGAACAAATTTTATGCCCTATTTAAACAGTGGCAAAGTTGGAATTTAGGATTTTAACCACTCATGTTAGCAAGGTAATTAATAGCAAAAAGAGATTGTTATTCTCTGTGTATGCCAGCCAGCAGAATTACCCAAAATACACTTTGACTGTGCATGCCCCTGGGTGATGCACAGTCATCACACGGGCAGTTCTGGAGCATCCATGTGAAAAGCTTGCACAATTTTATCTCCAGTTGTTTAGGATTTACTCTTTCTCAAGATGCAGCTTCTATCTGCTTTTCCACCCTATTTCACAAACTTTTGTTTCAGTTACACTTATTTAATAGGATTTACTGTCAGGTGGGTTTTCTGAATAAAACTTCCAGCAACATCATTAATATAATGTTCAATATTGTTGAAATTTAACCAAACACATTGATGAATTGCTAATCTACTCTGTTAATAAGGAGCAGGCTGTCCAATGAACTACTGTTGTCACAGTCAATAAGGATGACAACTACTTGGCAATTGTTTGGGGAAAATAAACCATTAAGAGGGTCAGTAATATCAGAGCACTACTACTGTTGACAGGTATTGTCAGAGATGATTAGACACCTTTACAAAAATGCTTACTGCAGGGTGAAAAGTTGTCCAACATCTTAAACCATCCTGTCAGCAGTGCCTTAAGTCAAAACACAAGCCAACAATGCTGTGTACATAATGTCTCCTTAACTGGCATTTCCAGTTAGGAAAAATGCTCCTAATGAACTCTTGTGTAATATGGATAAAACCTGTTAGGGAGATGGGTGAAACGTACTTTCTAACAGGAAACAATTCCTTCCCTCTGGAGGGCTGTTCCCTGTAGCTGCCACAGGCAGTCTGCTCCAGCGGGACGTGCTGGGAACACGCGGTGCTGCTCTGGGGACCCTGCCTTCCACAGACCCACAGACAGCGCTGCTCTAGGAACTGTGGCAGCACTCACTAGGCAACAGTGGGGAAAATTCAGCTATTTCATCTTTTTTAGTCCAGTAAAGGTCATTCTGAACAACTGTGCAGCCTACATCTAGGTTCAAATGCAGATCATTTAGCAAACTTCATCACGTTTCAGGGAGTGGAAATTCCTCCTGTTCAAAAACTCCTTGTGCTCGCTCATCTGTCAATTGTCCCCACATTTTATGCCACCGATTTTTTAATAATACAAAGTATTTGAGATGGGATAGAACTATAAAGCATCAATGAAAACTGAGCTCTTTATGGGAAGAGCTGAGACACAGTTTTGATCTGGTTCATTTTATTTTTCAACTTAGGTAGGAGTACTCACATTTACTAAACCTTTTCTCACTTTTAGGTCTTTCTTTTTACATATGACATTGACAGAGAACTTCAAAAGGGGAAAAATCCCAACCACTCTTCATCAGAAACTGATTTACTGTTTTCATATTTTCTGAGAAAATGTTGGATCAATTTACCTTCATCTCTGATGTGCTCTCAGATTGTCTAAGATACTTTTACCTGAAGAAAGGATGGTGAACCTGGACTGCCAATACAACCTTTGGGTGCTCTGAAAGTTTTAAGGCCAAAGACATAAATAAAAAAAAATTGATATTTTTAATTTACAGTCAGCATTAGCATGAGCGGGTACATAAGTGTGATTTCAACAAAATGCAATTGAACCAATCAAAGGGCAACATCTAGTTTTTGTCAACTACTAGAGTGTTAGTTGTTTCCTCAAAATTGAATTTTTCAATTGAATGAAAACATTTTTTCATTTTTTATTTCTCTGAACCTGAAAGGGAGAGTTGGGTCTCTAGATCTCTTCCTAACAAATGACCCCATGTAATTTATCTTTGTATGCTCATTTTAGGCAGCAGATCTAAGCTAAGCAGTAAGACACATTGCTGTTTGAATTAGGTTATCTGCTTCATAGGTACCAAAACACTAATAAGCCTTGGTGATGCCCTGCCAGCCAACTGGCCATAATATGTGTCTCACTTCAGCCAAATCAGGAGGGCAAACAGAGCCCTGCAAACACAGTAGTTATAGAGCAATGTGTTAAACAGCTGCTACTTGCACAGGCTACACTAACACCATGGTGACAGTACCAACAATTGGAGTCAAAGGTGACAGTGGGACGGGGGGGTCACCCGGGCAAACCAGCAGCAAAGGGCAGGATGGGTAAACAGGACTCAAGCTCTGAGTCTGGGCACAACACAAAACAGGAGGTTTTGACATGGTATTTTTATCAGAATATTTTTTATAGATTTATGCTGGGCATGTTGCTTTTTGGCTTAACACTCTTCTTTGGAAAATACTGGTCTGTAATATGCTTCAGAGTGAGCATAGGACTTTTCAGTTACAAAAAAAAAAAAATAAACCCAGAGCCTGTTTCTTTTTCCTGAGAGCATAATGCAACCCTTCACCTTCTGTGAAGAACATTCACCCAGAATGCTGTCCATAGTAAAGTCTCCCCTGGCTGCTGAAAACCCCGCTGTGGCCAAACCCTGGTGCTGAGGAGCACATGCTGGTGCTCACTGTGGCACCAGGACCTGCCCAGGACCAGAGACTGACACAGGGCTGATGGCAACGGGCACACTGTGCTCTGCTCTTTGACCCCAGAGCCCAGCTGCCAAAAATGGATTCTTTGGCAATACTAAAATGGATTATTCAGCAATACCAGTGCCTCAGCAAGTGAACAATGAGTGATGCACTCTAGTGCTTTAATAACAGGAATGCTGTACCCCAAGCAATGTATGCAACACTGCTACCATTACAAGTGGATAAATGGAATTATGAATAATGTTGGCTTGTTGGGAAGGACCCAGTATTGACTTGCTACACCAGAACAGCCTGATGTTACTATATATGACTGTGATTGAGCTCAATGTTCTTTCTGGGAATATGTCTACCTGTATTTCTCAAAAGTACATTACTTTGAGGCTAAAATTTACAAAATCTCATATTGGAAAAAAAACCTGGGAACCTGAGGCAAGAAATGGGTCAGGGCTCAGGCTCCAAACTACTGGGCTTTTCAGCAGTACATTCAGATGGGACAGCCTGGCTGGCAGCAAGGACCATAAGCTCTTTAGAATATGCTTTATTTTCTGCTTGCAACATGGTCTGTAGTCCTTACCTGACACATAGTGTAGAGTAATTCTTTGAAACTTTTTTACTTCACTGGTTTTCCTTTCTTTTCCCTTTTCCCACAATTCATTAAACTACACCTTGGGTAATGCTCTCCAGTTCCTCATAAAATAAAGAAACACCCTATTTCAATTTGGAAACTGAGAATTGGTGAGAGTGGCTGGTTAAATATGAGCAGAAATATGGAGGCAAGATCTGTCTGAAAAACAATTGTAATGATTAAATTCTAATTATTTTGGAGGAAATGAGGGCTGTCTCTCTGCTTCCAGCTGGGAATTGTTTCTGTGCTTTAGCCTTTGATACTGGAAGGACTCAGACAACTGCATCACATAAGGTGGGAATTTGTTCCTTGGGGGCTGAGAGACCCATGGGTGATTTCAGATATCTCACTAATACCTGGAAGGTGTTTTACAGTGCATGAGTGAGTCTGAAGTATTTCTGTTGAGTGAAAAATACTTCTTAATTGGCAAAAAAGAATTCACGTTATAAAAGTAACTGATAATGCAAGCATAAAAATAACCTAGGGCTTTTTTAATGAGTGCCTAACTCCCCTTCTGTGAGACAACAGGACCCAGCAGCATTACTGAGGAGATGTTCTAGGAAACGAGAACCCCGTTTGCTTCAGGAGTGCTGCCCTGCCCTGTCAGCAGGCAGTCTGTATGATCTGAGAACATGCAGAGAGGCAGTGAGAACACTGGAAAGGAAGGCCAGCCTGTTGACACCCAAACCATCATCTTGTCCTTCCATTTCACACCCAAGGGTGACCCTGGGGCTCTGTGCAATGGCACCCCGAGGTTCTGCTCTGAATGGTCTCTGCAGAAGGGAAGGAACAAGGGAGTGCTCTGGGCTTTGTTTCATGCAGAGCAGCCTGGCCCAGTGAAAATCAGACCAGAAAAATACATTTTTTTCCTACACTTCACATTTCACATGTGTCCATTGTGCAACCTTGTAGAACAGAGAAGGGTCATGGGACAAAACACAAGGTAGAGAAAAAATGTTTTATGGACTAAATAAGATTTTTGCAGAATAATGAACCAGTGCTAGAGAGAATTCCTCCAAAGGAGGAATACTCTGCCGAGAGTAAATGAGATTCAACCTGTCTCCTGCTCAGAGGCATCAAAAGCCAAGACATCCCAGTGCAGAGGGTCTGCTTGAGACAAATATTACACAGAGGGTATCTAAGACACAAACATATGTCCAACCAGTAAATTACATGACAGCCTAATTCAACAACAAACAAGAAGAGGTCACTTTAAGAGAATGATTAATACATGAGATTGCTGTGCATGCAGCCTTATCTGAGAGCAAACCTTGTATGTGGGTGTGAACTCTTGCTAAAGTCAGCTCCTATCTTTGCTATACAACAGCTACAAGAATAATTATAATAATTAATGGAGAGCAGTGATAAAGGTAACAATTGCCCACCTGTATATTGACAGACCACAATGTCTTTACTTCTTTTTTTCACACCTCCTGCCTTTTGCAGTGATTGTTGACTACCACGAAGCCCTTTGCAGCCTCACACTGGGCTGTTTGCTCATGGCCAGACTGTTCAGCCTGTGAGTGACAGAGCTTACGGAGTGTAAAATTCTACACTGTATTTAGTCTCCAGTGGCTTGGGCTACACTAAATCACAGAGGGTAACAAGATGAAAACATGAATATTCACTATATAAAATAAACGACCTCAAAATACAGGAATATAGGAGTGGGTGAATAATGTCTGAAGAATACTCTGTGGGCAAGATTTTTTACAGGTTGCCTAACATAGCAGACCTGCCACATAGCCCGTGGTTTCCTGTTAAACTGTGGCTTCCCACCCAGGCTGCCCTCACCTTTGGCATATCTCAGCAGGACAGAGGAAGGGTGGGCTCTGGACAGGGCCAGAGGAATGCCTGACCCAGGCTGTCCTCCTGCCACTGCCCTGCAGGCTCCAAGGACCGTGGACAGAACGTGCTGGAGGCCCTGCGGCCACAGCATCAGCAGATCTGGGTCCAGAGCAGGTGGGATAAGCCTCTTTTCCCTGGAAGTTCATTCACTGCATCCCTGACATGCTCCTCTGGGCACAGGCATACAGGGTGGTGAGCTGATATGGCTTAGGCATATACATTAAAGAATTAAAAAGAACTCAAGAATTGGAGAAGAGTTTAGAAAATGCTTTAGGGCTGCTGAACAGAGAGGGGATAACTGACAGGCCTGCAGATGCTGTCAGTGGTATAAAATCACAGAATGAAGGAATGTTTTGGGTTGGAGGAACCCTTGAGCTCAGTCAAAGCTTTGTTCTAGATGTTTCTAAGGGGTGACTACCTGAGCACCCCTCCCTCTGCTCTGCAGCATGACGGTCACCCATGGCAGGAGGAATAATTCACAGCAGATCAAGCAGACATTTGGTCTAAATGACAGTATTGCACTGGGAAAGAACAACAGATTAGTTTTGACTTCCCTAAGTATGCCTGCAGAGATGCTATTTTCAGATGTGGCTGTAGGAGAGCTCAGAAGTGGCTCTCCAATCCTTCCCACATTCAAAGTTAAATAAAAAGTCCTGAAGCTAATGTGCAGTAACACAGACTCTGTCAAGACCCTGTGGAAACTCCTTTGCATATGCAGGAACATTAATTTGCTGTGCTGCCTTAATACAATTCCATTCACAGAAACAAATTTAATTTGTGACTATAAATCTCATAGAAGTATTATAAGTAATCATTTATACCTACCAAGAATTATGTATGATTAAAAATAGTAATGTATTTCTGTTAAAAATACATTACTGAGCCTGTGGCAGTGCAAGGACCACAGGATGGGTAATAGGATGTCCTTGCCTCACGACACAGAAAACAAGAAGGGATGGGTGAAAAAAGCATCCTAATGTAAAGCCAGTTTGCTCTTTATATATACATGCCATCTTTCAGTATATATATATTTACCATTTATTATTACTATTATCTAGTTGTTAAGAAGGAAACAGTGAGCAGAACGAAAACACACAGAGACTACTCACACCTAATTTCTGATCTCTGCTTGAGGGGAGCATGACACCGAAAAGCTCTTACAGAGTGGTCTGAAGAAGCTGAAAACCATTCATGGAACAATGTATTTTTGGCAAGCCTTGCTCTGGCTGAAAGCACTACTGCTGGAGAAATGAAGTAGAAGGGTATGTATGGTATAAAAATTGTATCACTTCCCTTCACCTTCATCTATCCTGACCAGATACATGACGAGTGAGACACACGCAGGGATGTACCCACCCTGCTGGTCTACTGTTATCATACTCAATCAATAAGGACAATTTAGAGTGGTGGTAACTCCGTGCATACTTCCAGTGTCCCAGGGGATCAATACAAATCAGTATCACAGCTGGCTGGTGAGAAGTAATGAGATTATGATCACAAAAGGCAAGCTTCCTGTATTTTTTCTTAGTGTATGCCAAAACATCATACTTTTCTATCTGTCCATGAAGCATAAAATTGCAGTATTTAAACATATTATATCTATTAACAGAAAAGTATATAAGAAGCATAGTTTTTTCTACCTTTTTTCTACTATTTTTTTGAGCATTTTCTTTGTGAATGCAGTATTTCTTTCCCTTGAAAGCAACCGTGAGATTTGACTTCCTTACCCTTGGAAAGGTACCATACATGTATAAAATGGCACCAAATCTTCCACAGATGTCTCCTGAATAGGACTGCCATTTGCAAAAAGCTTGATTTTTTATGATAGCAGTATTTGTCCATTCATGGCTAAAACACCTCAGAGATACCACTGACTAAAATCATGCATGTGTGTTAAGCCAGCCAATTAATTCTAGCAGCCTTAGTAGTTATATGATGTTTACTGAAATTGAAAAAGCAGAGCCTAAGTTCCTGCCCTCTTTCCTGATACCCCTGTTGGATTTCCCTGAGTGATGGCAGTAGGCTCTACACCCCCAGCTGGCTGCACTCCTGCTGAGTGCCACTGCTCGCAGTCATCAAACAGCTCGAGGCAAAGACTGTCTTTATGGTTGCAATGATGTGATTTAACAGGTGGTCTGGGCCCAGTGCTTAAAAGCCCTTCCAAATCTCTGAGCACACAATCCTGCCAGGTCTCTTTTAAGAGCAGCTATAAAAGACAGGATCAGCAGAACCCAAATGATGAGCTCCAGAGCACTACTGGCATGTGGTTTATTAGTGATAGAGGGGATGTGGAGAGAATAAACAATCATGAAAGGAACAGAGATCATGATAATTTCTGCAATAAATATGGGAATGTTCACATTTTACCAACAGTGCAAGTAACAATTATGTTGTAGCTAGTTAAATAAATGGATTATATATGAATCTTACCTGGGAGGAAATGAGATGTCCAGTTCATACAATCTGTCTTTAAAGACTGACAGCTCTCTGTCAAATTCTAAAAGCTATAAAAGATAGAAATAAATGCATTCACTCTTTAATGTTGAACTGCAGCAATTTAAAAATACTACATTAGATAAAAGGTAATAAAAAGACACAGCTTGAGGTATAGCCTGCATAGAATAGTTTTTATAACACAGTGCAAAACTGTCTGGACTATTTTGATACATAAACAGTGCCTTGAGAAAAGCGTTGAAAACATTCATTCTCCTCCGTGGAAGTCATAGCACTGGCTCTTCAGAGCACTGACCTGTAAGTGTACTTACACCATGCAAGAAGGCTACATTTCTTGAAATTTCATTAGCAGTCTTTTCAGAGATAAACCAGACTAGCATTAAAAAAGAACAGCAAACTGATATGCTAACCAGCCCATGAGAATGTCAGTGAAATGCATATTACTCTGTATTATCTTTAGTGCAGATAGGCAGGTACAACAATCACAAGGATGTGCACATCACTCTTCCCAAGCAAGGCTGAGTGGAGTTCCTGTACATCTATTCTGGAAGGTGCATGGCAGACAGCAGACAGAGGGATATGTGACAGTAGCTAAAGGGTATCCACAGGTTCCCAGGCAGCAGCCAAGACAGAGCAACAGAAGCAAGTGTTTAACAGAGATGTTCATAAGTCTAGATTTAATGTCCTGTATAAACATTAGTCCCAGCCACATTTGTTTCCTCCTGTACCTCTACAGAGAGAATAAATATCCACAGTTTTTGTTCATAAATACAAACCCACTCATAACAACTCAGTGATAACTGTCCCCACTAAACCCGTAACTGTTCTGATGGACACAAAAGATCTTACTGCAGAACCCGGCTGGGGTGCAGCCCGATGTCCTGGGGAGCTGCAAGCCATAGACAAAAGCTCATCATCCACATGGTGCTGGCCCTGGCTCTGAGGGCCACTTGCTGCTCTGACGAGCGTCCCGGCACCGTCCCGCGCCACGGCCGTGTTTGCCCACCGTTCATTAATCATGTCCCATCTCACAGCTGTGCTGATACCATTGTATGAATGGCAGAGGTTCCCAAAGAAATTAGATCGTGTCCCCCTTTCCCCTCTGTCACCTCATAAATCATTCCTGAAATGTGCAATTAGCAGCTACTTGTACACATTAATTATCTGTGTGAAAAGCAGCTACCTGAACCACCTGCACTGCTGATTAGATCTCTCTCCATGGCTCACCCAGCTCTCTCCAGCCTCTCCTGCCATGCTGCCATATTTAGGTACCTTTACATGAAGATGCCAGGTGATGGGCAGCTTTCCCTGGTTTAGTTCATTTGACACCAAACTCTGTGACAGTATGCTGGAAAAGATTCTGCAATACCAACAACTGTCACAATTTGTGCTTGTTTTAACATGTGAGTGAAAGCCTGAGAATTTAATGTGTTTGGATAAGTATTTTGAAATATCTGTGTGGAAACTTACAGTATGTATCTAACAATATATTCAATCCTAAAAGTGTTGGGCTGGCCCAGCACTTACTGGTCTAACTGAAGCAATCTCAACATACTTGAAGAATAAATGGATGTTTCCATCACCATGAATGTTTCCAGACTGTGATTCTGTATTTCAGTAAGCAGAACAGATTGGTAGCCACAGTACATACACACTGGGTATGAAAACAAATGTTACCATCCCTTTCCTGATCCATGTGTCTCCACCTTAAAGGTATCAACTGCCCTATGTGAATCTGGGATAGGAAAACAAGTTGCCCATCCTCCGTTAAAACTATTAATTGAAATGTATGTCTATACATGTTTCCTACTGTTCCAAGTAAACAGCTCAGAGTAGGGAAGGGGAGGTGTCAGGAGAAAGGCTGTTTCTGAAGTGTTAAACTGCGAGAACTGAATGAAAGAACAATGCTCCACAGAACACAATGGTATAAATTACTCATGGGCATCCCAAGGGTTGGCAAAGTTCAATAGATGCATTGTCTTCTCACACCAATTCGCATTTTCAAAATTTTATACATTCAGATTCTTCTTGCTATAATGATATTTGCAAACTCAGTGAGGCCTGGGGTTTAGAGGACTAAGCATTTGGATGTGCACTATTATCCACAGACGTTTCTGCTGTGTTTGTTTGCTGCAGTTGTGTATGTAATGCCTGTGCTATGCAGATGAGCTGCTGACACTGGTGACAGATAACAGAAACAAGACAGCATTGTGTACTGTGCTGTCAGTTTCCCAAGTTTCCCCAGGTAAAGAACAGCTTTAACCTGAAGCCAAAGCCCAACAAGGTGCACAGAAGGATTAGGGAATGCTCATGGTGAAGAATTCCTCCTGCCACAAAACAAGCAAATATTTTTACTGGATTATTTGCAAAAGCTTTTACTTCCTGCTATATATTAAATAATTACACACTTTTATAAATTATTTTTCCCAGTTATTAAGTGACTGTGTTACAGTACCTGTAACCTTCTGTCCAAGCACGTCCACCAAGTGTGCAGACAGACACCTGCTTGCTCTTGTGAGGCAAGGACAGGTTATCTGTGTGCTCAGGGCTGAGCAGTGGGAACCCCCCCTACAACCTCTCTGTGTTCACCTGGCAGCACTGCAGGCAGCGAGGAGATGAACAGAAGAGATGATGAAAACCTAAACTGTGCATTTTGAAAAAACTCAAATGTTACTCTTTTCAGTAGAAGAACACATTTCAACTATTATTTTTTGGTGTGAAAAGCGCTTGCATTCTCATTTAAGCCTGTAATCTCAAAATGCAAGATTTTTGATGCAAACACAAGGTGTTCTCCGGGTCTTGTTACAAACAATTAAAAATGTCATTTGCCCTGAAAGCAACTTTAGTAAGAGAAGGCACAGAGCCTGACACAGGTATCAGTCAATTCTATTTGCTTTAGAACAGGTACACAGGTGCCTGGAGCAACCTGGGCATGACAGAAAATGACTGAAAATTAGCATGGGAAAGATGATACTGAGGAGCAGTCAGAATTTCATAGGGTAATGTCTTTACTTTTAAAAAACCCCACCTGGAACATAATCCTTTCATGGCCATTTCACCACAAACTGCTCACTCTTTTTATACTGTACAGCAATCAGCACTGTGAATAATGCCATTGCCAGAACAGGAAACACAAGTATGTCTGTCACTCTAAATGCCTTAAAAATGCTAAAAATATTAAGTTTAAACACTAAAAATCAATATATCGTTCTATTTAATTTACTCATAATAAGATCATCCTTAAGAACCAAATCTTTAAGGTATTACATGACACGCTGTGGTAATTTGAGCAATTACACAGAAATTTTAAAATGCTGTGACTGGCAGATTGTTCCAGAATTACATGTCATAAGCAGCTTTCGGAAGACTTTTTTTTCTCCAAACTCAGTTTCACCAATGTATTTATACCTCAGTAAGAGTGAAGATGATGCAGGGTCTATGTTCTATCTACTCCAACTCTGAGCTGATGAAATTACATCAAGATGTTTACTCTACAATGTCCGGTGACCAGCCCAACAGGAATGTTTGATGAATACCTGAAGCATTCAGGACTGATGGCTGTGTCAGCAGCAATGCCCATGACTGCAGCCCATCACTCCTAAGGGAATTACCAAAACTGCTGGTTTTCTATGGTGCTGTGTATTCTGTAAAACCTGCTGAAGGGAGTCTCATTTTTTGCTTTTTCTTGGCGGTGCTGTAACATGCATTTATGTGCCAGAATGAAGGAGAAAGCAATACACAAAACTCTATATTTCTACATTATGCAGCATGACAGTAATCAAAGGGTTATAAAAGAGTTTAGGCAGTTACAGAAACCTGAGGTTCTGCCTGCTTCAATTTAAAGCAATGAGGCACTGGTAAAAGGTCAGTATCTATTGGGTAGACTGCATTAGGCCACCTTGGCTAAAATCATACATGTATGAACCCCTTCAAACAGGGCAACTTAATTCAGTCATTGGAGTAGAACAATGGCAATTACTCATCAAGACCTACAGACCAAAGTCAGAGCACTGGTAGATCAGGAGGTGATATTAGCAGCATTTATCAAATCCACCTGCAGGGCCCACAAGAGAATTCACAGCTGTGAAAGGGAAATGAAGTTTCAGACCAAAAAGAGGAGATGAGCATGAAGAAGTGACCTCAGAGAATTAAAATGTGGGCCCTGGTCACCATAAACTCCTTTGCCAGTCTTGTGGAGCACACGTTTTTTTCCAAGAGACTTTGGAAAGACAGTAATTTTATCTGTCTTTTCAGTCACAGCAAATTATTTAGAAACTGATTCAGCAGACTACTGACTTCAGGTAAAGGCCTGTGGAAATGCTGATCCCTCCCACTTATTCCTGAAAATGCCATACACAACTCTACCTGATTTTAAAGCTACTTTTTTATCTAACAAAGACCATATAAAATGATCTTTAGTATATACTTTGAATCTTTATCTTCTTTCTCTCGTTGCCAATCTTTAAAATCATGTTTCACAGAAAAAACCTCAGATCATTGAATATAAATGTACCGCTTAGGCTGTTCTTGTATAATATTATATTTCTGCACATATCTATATATCCTGAATGCAGTGTTGTCAAATCACCCACATAAATGTGGACCTATGGCACCCAGAGAAATGGCACCAAAGAGATTGTTCTCAGCATTAAGGGGGTGAGGCACAGCAAGGCATGGCTAGCAGCACTGAGGGCTGACACCACTGGTATGGATAAGCTGTCAGTCAAAGACCCTGCTAACAGTTCCAAGGGCTCAGCCACCCCTCTGTTCTGCAACACCTCTCTGCAGAGAATCCAGATCTTATCCTGTGAGACTTTTGTTACTTGAAAAAAACATCAGGAATCAGAACCTGTTGTACTACTTATGAAATTAGTTCTCAATGAGAAGACTGAAGTATATGTAAAGGATTAAACTAGTTAAAAAGCCAAAAGCACTGACACAGATTAAGCCTGGGCTTCCACTAGTGCAGCAGCAGTGAACTTTCTGCTGACCACAGAAGCTCCTTCCACACCCCAAGGACTCCTTGCCCAAACGCTGCCCTGCAGCAGTGAATTGCACCCCATCCCTCAGCTGCCCTGTGCCCAGCAGAGCCTGGGGCACCCGAGAGGTACCACAGAGACTACAGCCCCCCATCACCCGTGCTGCAGCCCAGCTCCTCCAACAGACAGCATCTGCTCTCTAGTACATCTGCCTGATGTGAGGGCAGAGTGACCCACAGGCCAGTGCTGTGCCCTGTGACTACCAGCTGGTCACAGCTGAACACACACTTTCCATCTTCTGATGGGAAAAATGGATTCTGTTGCTCACTCTCCTGGGATTCCAGTGCTAACCTCGAATTAAAGGAAAATTGACTCTGGAAAAATGCATTCACGCAAATTGCTGTTTTCACAACTTTGCTGGGACAGACACTAAATATTATTGTAATAATTCATACACTGTGCACAACAGCTTGTGACAAAGCTCCTTCAAAATGTCAGGAATGACTGAGTGGATGCTGTCTTTAAAAACCAAAAGATTTTAATTAGGAATATCCTGCTTGCAAATATGACACACTCAATGGATTATTCCACTAAACTTTATATATCTGTTACTGTGAAACATTAGTTTGTCCCATTTGGGAGTCCAAACCACCATGTACTATCCTGTTACACAGTCACTCATGAGCCGCAATTTGGAAAAGCATGAAATATGGAGAACGCAGTTTTAGTATTACTTGTAGAGTGGTTAAAATGGTATTTTCTTTTTGAGGAACAACTATGAAATGTTTTTTACTTGGGTAAAACTCCCACAGTGGGTTGAAGTTTCCCCCAGGCTTGGCTGGCATGAGTGTTTTGGGGAACAGGCAGGACCACAGAGGCCTATCAATGCTGGGTGTGCCCCTGAGGGGTGTGGGGATCTCCAATCATTCACTTTGCTGCCCTCACAGAGAGTCAGGCATCTCACAAGGTCACTGGCAACTTCCAAACACCTAACACTGAGCTGCTGCTCTTCCAGCAGGGACTCTAATTCGTGCCCTCCTTGTGTGGGGCTGTGGGGCGCCAGGGGGGTGGTGGGCAGCCAGGCAGGGCAGGGCAGGCAGGGCAGGGCAGGGCAGGGCAGGACAGGGCAGGGCAGGGCTCCCCCCAGCTGGGCTCTGCAGGCAGCACCCACTGGCAGTGAGGGCTGCTGGAGTCTGCTCCCGGAGCAAGGAGAGAGGGACTGCAGCCTGTGCTTCCCACACCTGTGTAACAAAAATAGACAGGCCTCACATCAGGGACCAGAACCCATCTCTCCACCCTTGCAAATGGGTACCCCACTCTCATCTCTAGCTGTGCCTTTTGTATGAAATTGTCCTCAAGTAAAACTTTTCAAGTTAAACTTAGCATTTGCTTTTCTCTGTGCAATCCTTTGTGCACGCAGGCATTCGTCTGGGAGGTTATCAGGGGTACCTGGAGAGCACAAGAGGATTGAGCTACTGGTGAAAAAACAATTCAGAGAGATGGTGAAAAAACAATTAAGCACCTTTCTATTTTTATTTTGTTTGCCACCGACTTCGGGCAAGATGTGGAAGCTTTGGTATGGCACTTGTGTGCACAAATATTAACTGTAAGGGATGATGGTGAGATCCATAAACTTGGAGACTGCAATGCAGGTGCAAACATTGCCTCCCTGGACATTCTCTTCCATGTCACACAGGTTAAAAAGGGTGAAAGCACGTTAACAGATCATACTACAGGCTGGATTACAGAGTGCAAATACAGATGCTGAACCTACTCTTCAGGCTAGACTTAAATAAGAAACAATGCCTAAAAAATACATATATCACAGTACACCTGAATTATCCTTATGCCATACAGCAGCTGTGTAGAACAGGAAGGGGGGAGGAAGGTCATGAAATAATATTTGTAACTTTGTGCTATGGACAAATTTTACACCAGAATAATTCATCTATTTGAAGCTTGCAATAAACAGCTAACCCAACACATCTGGATTGACTTGTTTGTGCAATCTGGATTTACATTTATGTTTTGCTAGTGAGAACAATTTATTGGTAATATTTCCTATCTCTGTCATTTCTTATTTTGCAGTTTATCCAGTGGTATATCAACTAATCGCTAATTTAAGCAAATGCAATTCTAAACACAGGACTGCTGCTTCTGAATAAAGACACAGAGCATGAAGCCATCATCCTATTAATACTTCATGAAAATCAGGCATCTCAAAAGACCATCTTAAATAAAAGAAGCAGTTTCAGGATAGGCAGGATTTCCTTCTGACCAGTCTAAGGTAGCAATGGTCCTAAGCAATCAATTTCCTTTCTCTACCCTAATTTGCCCTTATACATCATATTCAAGATTTTATCTGGACAGGGGCTGGTTGGCTCAGTGGATAAACCTCTGCCTTTTCACCTCTGGGATCATGGTTCAAGTCATACCCTGATGAAATGCACTTGATCGTCCTAATCTAGTTCCTAGTGGACAGTATTCCCATTATCTTTAAAAGGGTCAGAGCCAAGGCCATTGGGAAGAGTGCATTGTGTTATATCTTGTCTGTTGATTAATACACTTTCAATGACGCCAGATCCTTAATCTTCATAAGCATACATATTCTCACAAAAATCTTAATAGAGGTCCCTTGCGGATGAAATCTTTCTGCTCAGTTTGTGTATCATTTCAGGATTTCCTGGGAATACATGCACACCTCTATCGCAATAAATTGCTTAAAATTTAGAAATATGTTTGCCTGAACTGTTTGCAATAATATCTCCAAGTTAACTAGAATGATAATGGGTCACTTTAAATCACTACTTCTCACAGGAAAAACAAGATCTTTAACTCAATCTGTTCTTACAGCACATTATAATTTTACTCTCATACCATATCAGTTGAGGCTGAACACACACGGAATAAAGTGAATTTGAAGGGAAACTGAGTCACAACACGCATAAGAGTTCACTGTTTGTCCTCTGCACCAAGAGAGCTGCTGCACAAATGAAGTAAGAAATAGAACCACTTCCATTCCATGAAAATCCAGGCTGGGAATCACTGGGCTTTTCAGCATAACATTCTTGGATCTGGTTTGGAATGAATGCTGGTACATCACCAGTGCCCTCTGAACCCTCTGGTGATCCTGGAGCTCAGTGCAGGGCTAATCCTTCTGCCCCTGAGCAGCCCAGCCCACGGATGGACAAGGACTCTGTGTTTCTGTGGGAGATGGGTCTGTGGGGGCTGGGGCAGCAGGACCCAGGACCAGCAGGACAGCAGGATGCAGGACCATCAGGGCAAGCACAGCTTCACTATTAGTCACCAGCTTCCACAAAGATCAATAGAAAAAAGAGATCATGATTTTAGCAGGAGTATCATCAGGTTCCACTCTTAAGACAATTAATTCACTGATCACTTTTACTACACAGTTGTGGTCAAAATCCTAAGGACAGTGCACAGTGCATTAGCTTCTACCTGGATTGATTCTTTAATACAGATCATAGGAAAGACAGGAATGTAGGTACCATTCCTCATTTTTAATTGTGGTTAAAGATTATAAAATGATTCCTGATAATTAAATCATTCCTCTGTAGTCTTTAGAGGTTTTAACATTCTTACTATATATTTATTTAATTGACTACTGAAGAAATACAATTTAGCTTGTGGTTCTTTGGCACAAGTCAATAATCTGATTATACTTTATTCATGACATAATTACCCTTGGCTTGCTTTTCTTTTGATTGTTTGGAAGTTAACAAGGAATTCCTTGAAAAAAAGCCCACAACACTTACAGCCTGATCTATCAAAAACAATTCAAGAATCTGCAAATACCTGGTAAAAGTGTAGGTTTATTCAAGAAGCCCCTACCCCTCTCCTGGAAGCACTGGCATGCTGATTTTTATCACTTAAGGGCTGTAAATCCAAAGGTACAAGCATGTTTTGTGTGAGTGACATGCTGGTGAGCCAGTGTGAGCTCAGCAGCGTGGGCAGCACCGCAGACCCCATCAGGAAATCCAGCAGGGGTCCAGGGCACTCTCTGCACCTGCTGGGCAGAAGAGGAGCAGGACCACAGAGAGGCGATGGGGGCATGGTGGTGGCCCCCAGTCAGCGGCTGCTGCCTCTGGGGAGGTGTGAGAAGCCTTATTTGTGCTTTTCCACCACTCATGGGCAAGCCCCCAGAGCAGGATGACACCATGGAACCAATCAGCACAGCCAGGTTGTGTCCTACCATCCAGGTCAGAAATGCTGAGCTTTTGCTAATTGAAAAGAAACAACTTACACTGGGGCCTGTCTGATGCCAAGGTGGAACTCTGCATGCTGCACTTCCCCCTGTCCACCTCTCTCAGTGCTCCTCTGTAACAGCCTCCCCACATATCCACACAGGACAGCTCTGCGTGGTTATAGACTCACACCCTGGTCTGTCTGATGGACCACAACTCTGATGTACAATTCAGAACATAGGAATTAAATAAGATAACAGTTTCGCATTATTGCAACAGCTGTTTTCAAATAGGCTTTGTCTTTTTTCCTATCACCACAGAACTGGGTAAATCTGGGTGTTTCTTTTTGAAACACAAAGATACAGAATGGTCATTGCACTCTGAGGTAATCAATATAGGTAATTGCTAAGCTAACTTTGGAATACAGATAAGTCTGAATAAGCTACAGATTAGTTTGGAAAAATTAGACCCAACAGATTACAGTATGCATTTCAAACTGAATTTCTGCTAAACAGGGGATTTGTATCTATATCATATTTTTCATAAAAAATAATTTTTATAAATATATATTAAGATTCTTTTTGTTGATTACAACGTAAAAAGGAAGGAATAACTGTGTATGGACAATGATAAAGTAGCCTGTTGATAATAAATATTTGTCAGGTCTTGTCACATCTGTACACATTCCAATGTTACTGAAGAAACACGGCACTGATAAAAAAATATCCTCTGAAAAATCAATGGATTTTGAGCTAAAGCAGTTGCTAAACACACAGAAAACATCTTTATCCAACAGCCCCAGTGCTGTGAAAATTCCCAAGCCTTGCATTGGTACAGCTAAGGAAAATTTAATCTTCCCAAATACTCATCAGGGCACTCCATCCTGCAGACCTGACAGCCCCACTTATAATTAATTATACAATTTCGATGGGAATATCGACTACACAAAGCTATAAATCATAGAAAAAGTCAATAGGCATGGACATATTCAATCATGTCCCGACCAATGATTACTACTCTTAAAATACAATAATTATTTTCAGGAGCCAGCTTGAATTAAATTTCTGTCAGGCGGGTACAAGACCGGCGGTTGATGAAGGATGCGATGGATTTTTTGGGTTGAATTCGGCACAGAGACATTTATCGTTTTAGATAGGTAGTTTGTTTTTAGTGATCATGGTGCTGCGTGTTTAACTAGACCATGAAGATTAGATTATCTCCAATGGCTCATTATATCGTTTATCTCTTTCTTCTATGTTTGATCGGGAAGATTTCCCACTTCTTGATGCATGAACGAAATGACTACTGATTTTGAAATGGAATGTGTTTAAGTGGGATTCTGCCTGTACCTTCACACCCCAAAGCCCTGTATGCAAATCAAGCAGTAGCCACCCAAAATACCACTAGGACATAGCAAACAAGCACCAAGAACAGCTTTACATAGCTTGAGGAATGCACTGGGGAAAACCACAAATGACAAATACGTGAGTTGTTTTAAAAACAAAACTGGAAAAGTTATTATAATAATACACATAGCAGAAAAAGCTGAAGCCATGTCCTAGAGCCCTGCAGACAGCCCTCCAACAGCTTGGCTCTCTGTGAGCAGTGAGAGAATGAGCTGTAGGCAGGAGAGAAGAGGAGAGAGGTGGAGAGCCATGGATCCAGTGCACAGCCCATCCCCAGGCACAAAGCAGCAGTGTGCCCTGTGAGCGGGCACACTGCTTGACTGGTAGAGTGCAGCTAAACTGGGAGGTGAGGATGAGGGCCCTCTGTGTGTTCCCTTGGATACACAACTCCTAGGAACCCTGGATGAAACAGAGAAAACTGCAAGCAGCGATACAAAGCTTTTCCAAAATGAAGTGGCTACCATTTGAAATAAAATCACATTAAAGAAAATACGATGCCCTTCTCCACAGAAACCTCAGAGTCCTTATGACAAATCAGAGTGTTAGTGATCCCTGTCTGCTTAATCCTCTTGGGAAACCCTGTATGCTTGTCCAAACAGTGGCAGTCTGCTGCAGAGCTTGAGATTGCTACTCTACTTACTCTTGTGTTTCTAGTATATTTTTGTACACTTAGAAGACCCAGGTATTTTCAGAAGGGCTTTGCATTGAAGGGCTTTTCCTAAGTTACTGTGTGAAGCACAGTGAGGAGCTAGGAAGAAAAACAGGATGCTTGAAGAAATGCAGACTAGAGGACAGACAAGAAAAGTGAATTGTTGTGTACATTTAATTAACAATATTTTTCTATAAAAAAGAAGGTGAACATGCCGAAGTTAAGAATCTGTACACAATCTAACTGGCTAACCAATGAGGAAATCTGGAGCAGTTACTGTATTGACTGAATTATCTCTTCTCATTTTGCACACAGGACGGTTGATAAGGATAGAGGGCTGGTTAGAGAAATGCAATTTGTATGTGAGTTCCCAACTTACTCCTTTGAAAGCATTTAGCAATGAACTTACCGCAGTGCCATTGTTGTCTCTAAATACATCTTGATTAAAATAGTCAAAGAGCTTCTTTTCTAATTGCAGCATAACCTAAATAAAAAAACCAAAAAATACCAAAAAAAACAGGGAGAAAGGTCAGCAAAGCTCTTGGACTCAAGGACTCAACACCCAGCTGCTGGCAGCGACCCTTTCAGAGACACGCAGCCCTTTAAAACCACACATTTCCACATGTCCAAAGCCCCTTGTCAGCTTGCCCATTTGCTTGGCTGGCAATCACTTAAACAGATCCAATTAACTGAGCATTAGGTGTGACAATCTATATCCTCCCCTCCCTTTACATTATCAGTTTGGAACAACTATATTCATGCTTTGTAGAAAAGAAAGTGAACATTCAACACTGTTTCTATTTACAGAGGGGTGCCCAGGGCATTAAGTTGTTTACCTTTCGGTCATTATCAGATTCACGAAATATTAGCTTGACTACTTCATTTGTGTCAGCTGCCCGGATGGTCTGCATTGTGGCCTTTGCACATAGTGTCTAAGAAAAACATAAGGGGAGAAAGGGAAACAAGCTTATATGCAAGAGAAGACCAGATTTAACTGAACATTATCAATAGACGTATCTTCAACGCCCCCCATTAAATATAATTTGCTGTAGGTCAAAATACAAAGCATTGCTAATTGAAGTCACTTCCACTCATAATGGACTTGAAACAATACTGTATTACCACTTGGAGAGAAACAGGCAATATTAAGAAAATATCAATCAGGAAAGGCAAATAGTCATTCAGCTTGTACCATGCAGACAGGTTCTTTCACAGGTATCACAGTATGCTGTATCATGCGTTACTTGCAAACATCCATCCTCCAAACCACTGCTTACAGATAATGACCAGGTTTTGTGCAGGTTCTTAAGGGCTGATAACTACATTGACATACAGTTCTGTGAGTTAACCCTTGTTTGCTAAAAACATCTGCCCGGTAAATTCATGTTACAAGTACACTTTGCAAGTCCGAGAAATGCTTACACAATCTGACAGCAATTTTCACAGTTTATTTTGCATAGCAAATTCCCTCTTTTAAATAAGAGGTATCACATCTCTAGGTATTCTGAGGACTGGATGCCCAAAACATATTGTGAACCAACATTTTATCAGGCACAGAGGTATGAATTTCCGTGCAAGTGTTGGGCCTTGATCCATTGGCCACTGGCCTGGCTGGGACCCAGTTCCACAGGTAGGGTGGAAATCGAAATGGGCTGCTCAAAGGGCTGGCTCCACCGCATGGCAACAGGTGAAAATCCAGAGCTTTTAGCAAAGCAGTTAGCAAAGCTTTAAGTACTTAAGTGCTTTGAAATGCAGGGATCTCCACCTGAACTGTCGGCTGGGCACATTTCACTAAGTGCTCTGCAGCCTCCCTGCCTGGGCAAGGCTGCTGGATGTGGTGCTCAGCTACCTGTGCCACTCTGCCTGGTTGCTGGGAACCACAAGGAAAAAAGTCAGAAAGCAGAACTGAGGAAATTGTTCAAACTGGGCATTGTTCAAAGACACAGATCTGTCCCCACACCTGAGAGGCAACTCAGCATCTATTGGCTGCTACTGAGGCACATGCTGCTGACAGGATCTGTGCACAGCTCTGGATATGGATACTGGTAAAGACTGTCCTTCTGAATAAAACCTTATTTTGCTAGAGGTTTTTAAGGAAAGTGCTTTTTGTTGAAAAAATAACTGAGTCAAGGAAAGGCAAAGAGGTGACTTCCCTGCTCTGCTCACCCCATTCCTTTTCATAATAACCAGACAAAAGGTTTTCATTTTGCATAACATTAATTTGTAAGATAAATATGTTCTGTAGTATAGACTTTCACATCCTACTACATGCTCCTATCTCTCACAGACAGGAATGCTTACGTTTGGATTCATTATCAGAGGTGCAGTGTCTACCAGACACAACACCATGAACTACAGCTCACTTCTTCTTTCCCCATTTTCACCTTCTCCTGAAGGAAAGAAATACATGCCAAACATGTATTTAAACAAAAATCCATCTGCTTCCTAATACTTTATATCTCAGCTGAGATATATTCAGTGCCAGAATGGGAACAATCTATCAATGGACATTTTGCTCCCATTTGATAAAAATTTGATCCTTGATAAAGGCGCTCGCCTATTGGCACAGTACAAATAAAAAGCAGTGAGCTGAGCGCTTTTATTTTCAACAAGTAACTTGAATGAGATTCGGTAAAAACTCACAAATCTGTTATTTTTCTAACAAGTTTGTGAATGAAACAGGTGTCGATTCCTCCTCTCACTGACCAAATGATGTTGATTTCTGACAAACTTTTCCTGACTGTTTCCTCCCTCCCCAAGCAGTGCCATGTCCATCTAACTCTGGCTTTACTCTAAAACACTTGGCACACTCGTGGCACCAGAACAGCTGCAGGTGTCTGTACAATCACAGGTTTCACTGGCAGAAGGAACACTGGTCCCACAGGCACGGGCTGCTCTGCGAGAACTTCATCTGCTCTGCAGGACTTTAAGGTGGTGTTTGGAAGGCTTGGGAGAAGAGTGGGAACATGCTGGTTAAAGGCCACCCTGCCTGGCAGGAGGATTGCTGGACCGTTGTGAGAGCTGCACCTCCGGGACCTCTTACTTCAAGCACAGACCTCCTACCTGTTCCCTCGCACCCAAGGCAGTGGGATGATCCCTTTGTCTGCTCAGACACGCAGTGGCCGTTTTGCCATCTGTGTCCATACGGAGCCAGTGAGGTAATCCAGCAGCGAGCCATTCCCAACCTCGCTCCCTCCCTTCAGGCGGGTGATTGAAATTCAGAGCACAGATCAGATAATCGGGTCAAGCCCAAAAAAAGAGGCTTTGGGCTCATGTGTCACAAATCAGTCTGGTCCCTTCAAACAGCACACCAGATTAGAACAAGCACCCGAACAAACCAGAGCGGAAAACCTGCAGCTCTCTAAAGCTGGTTTCTAAAGCCCTAACAAATCGCTCCATCTTTCACTCATTTAAACTTTCCAAATGAGGGTCAATACGGTCCCCGAGCATCCAAATGCTAATGCGCTTAAGTGCGCTTAAGCAGCTTTCCAGAGTGAATGGGCCAAAGAAGGGCTCGAAAAGACACGGCAGAGTTACTGTCACTGTCAAAAAGTCATTGTAGCCACCCCCAGAGTGGTTGCAATTCAACAAATTCATGATTTCTGTCTCTTAAAGGCATCTGCTTGAGAACATTTTTTTCCCTGAGCTGCTTTATCTCACAACGTCAGGCCAGCTCCAAAAGAAAAACCCGCGATCGACTCTTGAGAACCAATACAGAGAAAGGACCCACATACCTTATTGCTTTCAAATTTCACACACACAAAAAGTTACCTTATTCACAGACAAAAGTGATTGGGCAAAGGTTCATTTCTTATACAAGCTGGAGGCACTCCTTTTTTCCTCCTCTTTTCAATTTCTGCACAGTCGTAGTCACCCAAGCAGAAAACTTTCGGGACCATGTGCCTTTTTAGGCAAGTCTGCTTATGAAGGGATTTTTTGTTGCTAGCAAAGAAAATCAAAATGCTATGAAAACTCACTGTTCCTTGCTGGGTATTCCCTCAAAGGTATATTTTTACAAGGGCAGAAGAGGGGAAACCAGATATCAAAACTCTACATAACTTTTTTTTTTTTTTTTAATATTTTTTTCTTTGGAAACAAGATATGGCTAAAAAGCTTGCAGGAGAGCTGTACTCAGAGCTGAGAGGGAGCTCAGTAGCCAGCCTTTCCCTAACAAACACAGCCACATCTCATTCCTGTTTTCTCATATTCTACACAGGTAGATGCTTTGTAGCACTTTTGAAATAAACCTTTGTGATAATTTATGTGTATTGAATTGTAAAACTTTCCTGACAATGGCCTTGGAATGTAATAACAAAGTCCTGTTACACAAAGCTAGGAGGCAATGTTTTTTATATTTACAAGAGACAAACCTGGAACAACTTCTAAACTCGGCAATTCTCAGAATTACAGCATAACGTTCTTGATTTACAGCATAACACACCTTCAAAATACATCTGCTCCCCCATAGACACCACAAATCGAAGTGTTTAAGACTGCATGTCTGCATATACAGGGATACAGGCATTAAAACAATTGTTATACACATAAAACACACAACAGTCTATAACATACACTTTATATCGTGTTTATATGGGAACTCTGTGAACAGCTGTGGACTGCACTGCTGCTTCCTGCTTGGCTGAAAGCTGCAGCTGATTTTTCATTGATTCCACGCTCCTGCTTTCTGAACATCCTTTAGACTCTGTGTCCACCTCCTGATGTGTGAGCTACTACATGCTTGTAAGTCCCTTAATAATTTTTGGGGGTTGGGAGGGAAACCCCCCAAAGCGTGGCATTCAAGCACCTACAGACTCATCCTATCCTAGTGCATCTGTCCACTGATGCTAAAGATGTGTACTGTTGATCTCTATTATTTGAATACTCTTCTTAGGACTTATTATTACTTTGAATTCTTCTTAAAACATGGAAGAGAAAATAGAATATATATATTGCTCCTTTACAATTAAAAAAGTTCAGCAATAGTTGCCACTGGAATTTGCAGTAAACTGCACAGATTGACACAGATGTGCTCATGGCTGTGAGTGCTAGGAGAGAAGTGCAGAGTCTGAAGACTCCCAACAGGAGCCAAGTGAAATAAGGTCTTGAGCACATGAACAACCAAATCAACTAGATTCAAGATATTTAGTTTTTTTTTCCAGTTACATACTCTGTGGATTCTGGAAGGACAGAAAATACAGACATACATGTATAATCTAATTATGAAAGTGAAATACTTCTGAAATGCTGCTCAAACCCCAAAATCAATCTGACACTTACTAAATTAGGATAATAATTGTTTTAAATTATTATTATTATCTAGATGCAAACTGTATTTGAAATAATCAGCGAAGTAAACTTTTTACTACTTTGGGAATAACGGGAACGTGTTTTGTTTGGGCTCCTCCTTACCTCTGAGGAGATTACATGATTTCCTGGATATTGGGAATACAACAACAGCAAATTCCCAAAGTCACACGACATCAGAGAAATAAAATTTGCAAGTGAGAAAAACAAAGTTACATGTAACTTTCTGTGTCAATGAGAGTTGCATATTTAGGTACAGGACAGGTAACACCATGCTTTTTTAAACTCTACCTTGCCATTGAAATGGAGGCTTACTATAGCAAATTTTTCACAGCCATAGAGGTTGCTGGCTTCAGGGCTGCTGCAAAAATCAAGGGCATCCCAGGGCCCTCAATCTCCAGGGTACAGCAATCAAACCCTATCTGAGAGGACATACACTGCTATTGAAAAAAAATCCTTTAGACTATATATTACCTTGTGTTAACTTTAACTGTGTGCAAATAGCAATAATATCCCAGAACAGCTACTATGCTTTCCAGCAGCAGGAATTGAACTCAGCCGTGATGTAAGTGTTAGCTGAATAAACACAAGTATTAATGAGAATCCACTTAAAGTACCAATAAAATTACTTTGTCTTTAGATGTTCCCAGAGGAGTCAGCACATACCTGGGGGAGGCAGTGGCGGAAGAGCCAGGTGGCAGCAGAATGAGACCCCTGCCCTGCTCTTGCCTCATGGCACTGCTCATTTGTCCTGTGTACAGCCCCTTTCTGAGGGCACACCACTACCACTGATATGACCCTGCTGCCTGTACCCATGTCAGGAGTGATTTAACCTCAGGGCAAGTTAAAAAAGCAGCAATCCCACCCCTGTGAGAGCCTGGCCCAGAAGCTGCCCAGAACCTATGGGAGAGCTCCGGTCCCCTCTGCGCAGCCCCCCTACTGTGGCACAGGGATATTCTGGGATATTTTAAAATGCTTCTTTGGGTGGTGTCTGTGACCAAAAAACCTTAGCACCAAAACACTATCCTCATGCTCCCATTGTCCCAAAGATCTCCTGCCTCCCTAAAACAGATGATCCCTGCTGGAAACAACTTGCCTTCTTTGGTCTCAATTTCACAGCAGCAATAGGTTAATTGTAAGACACATTTTCTTGTCCAGAAACCAAGATAATTCATGACACAGTGTGTCACGAGGCAATGCCAAACCGTTCCTGTTTACCTTTCAGGCACTGTGCTGAGTGACCTGGGAGTCCAGGGGACAGAGAGCACGGCCGCTGCCCAGCAGCCCAGCGCACCCGTGTACCCGCCTACGCTCAGGGTTGCTCCCCTGCCCTGGCATTGCCCAAAGCACCACCCAGCTCTTACTGGGTCAGCTCTGCTGGCACTGGCTGTGGTTCCTGTACATGTTTGCTCAGGAGGCAGTGGGCCAGGCTTACCACAGCAGCCTGCTGCAGACCCCGGGATGGGCATGGGAGTGGTTGGCTCATGGAACAGCTGGCCTGGTGCCAGAGTGGCCACTCAGTGCCATGTGCTGGGGGCCTGCCCTTCTCCAGGTCTGGTGGGAGCCCTAAGGTCCCTGATTGTGGCCTCTGGCCTCAGCAGCTTTGCTCTGTGCCAACAGCTGGTGGCAATGATGGCTCTCTTTTAAATTTTCTTCTTCAGAAGAAAATCTGAATTAATTCCAAAAGGCCTCTGCCTCTCAGATTCTTCAAGATTACAGATTAGGCTAGAACTCCTTTGCCATATTCCCCTGCATGCTGATTACCTTCTTATTTTCTTTCTCTGTCTCTCTGGTCAGGTTGCATACCTTTTTGTATTCTCTCGTTTCATTTTCCTGACTATGATCTCAAGCCTGAGTTCAGCAAAGCATCTACAAAGTGATTCACAAACAATTTACCTGGAGCTGTCTGGCACCTGTGTGAACTGTGCAGGGTCTCTGCGGACAAAAGTAAAGGGCTCTCCCCTGCTCACTTTTTAAGGCCTCAGTTTAAATTCATTTGCTGACATCAGACATCAATAATATACATTCAGGACTTTGGTCAGATCCAGATAAACCCACAGCACTGCAAGATCTAGAACTTGAAAGCAATCTGCTGGAAAAATCCCTTTCCTCATCCTGTTCATCCCTCTAAATAATTTTGTATTACTGCTTGATGTCAAGTAGTCCTGAGGGAGTATTCAAAGAGAAATATTTGCTTTTTCAGAATTACAGAAACTGGGACAGTCCAACTATTTTTAAAGAAATTCTCTGCATAAACGCAATATATATGTCTTGTCCTATAAGGTGTGATCCTCTTCAAATCTACTCAGATGTCCTGTTACTTATCTTCCATTATTTTTTCTGCTTAGGCCATGCAGTAATGCAAGCTTGAGAAATTCCTTGTTGGAAACCTTCAGAGCACTTACACTCTTCCACTCCAGCTGACCAAGCAGAGGACTGAGTATATTGTTTCTGTTCAGCAAAGACTTTGATGAAGCACATAGAATCTGTGATGTAAATCTGTTCCTGCAGAGAAACATAAAATCCCCTGCTCTCTTGAATTCAGGAGGAATGGAATAAGAGGCAGCTTCTCACCTCAAAGCTAAGCTTGCTTTTATCTAACTTGCAGACTAAGAACCTCTATTTCTTTTCATCTTAAAAGCAAAACAGCCTGTGAACCCCATCTGCTCCTGTGTGCCTTGCAATTGCCTTTGTTTTGAGTGGTAACATTTGCCTGTGTTCGCACTGACGGTGTTTGTGTTTCTGCTGCTTCCAAACTTCATGACTTCTTACAGCTTTAAAAAATGAAACATGGGAGCAGTAACACCAAGCAGAAAAAATTTAAGCCAACACCTAAGAGTATTATTTGGTGCTTCTTGACTTACTTGCAGCACTGGGCTCTGCAGTCCCTGGAGTCTGTCAGCTTCACTCTCCCCAAGCCTTGCAGGGAGCACAAACCCGACGCGGCACGGCACGGCCAGCCCCACGGCTGCTGCCGAGTGCTCCACGCTCCCACCTGACCTCAGAACCAACAGCAAGCCCAGAAACACTCCCAAGCAGCACTGCCAAACAGAGTAAATTCAGGAGTTTGCCCTTTAAAATAATGGGGAGGTTTTTACAAGATCAGTAGTGTGACACAGCTCAAGTTCAAGGCTTAACCTTTGGAGAGTGTGACCCTTTGGCTCCCACATAGTAGACTCTCAGCAGCAGGTATAATTGGGAGCTGACTTTTAAAATATGTAGTTTTGGGCGATTCTGAAATCAAATTATGTATGTACCTAAAATCTAGATGTCCTGAGGCAGGCACTGAATACTTTTTATCACAAAATTAGAAATAATAAAGAAATAAAAAACTTTTTTCTTCTTCCCACTATGTAAAACAGCAAAAAAAATCCTTAGTCCCTTAACAAAGATGGGATTTGAGACATGGAACAGGTAAGTGACTTGCATGAGGCACAAGTGTGTTGTGCTGCCAGCAGCTAAGGTTTGGACTCTTGCTAAGCCTAAGCACAATGGTGGGATGGATGGGTGCCCTCCTGGATGGACATGTGCCCCCCAGAATGGATGAACACCCTCCAGCTGATACAATGCTCATGAGGATGTACACCAAAATGGAAGAGATGCACATGTTCTTCCACTGTTTTTTCTTTTTGGAAAAAAACCCGAAAAAACTCCTCCAAGTTAACTTTACCTTTCAAGGAAACAAATGTAACAGGAAAATAATTTTCAGGTCACTGCCTCTGGTTCTCAGACCTGAACAAGTCGGGAATGCAAAATTCACTGTGTTGATAACTGAAACATGCTGCATGGTGTTATGGTGAGACTAAAACTTTGCTGACCAGGTGATGTCTTCCTGATGCAGCCTGTGAACCCTTTCTTTACTGTATTTTTCCCCTGTTGTTTTGTTTGTCCAGCCTCTTTGACTCAACTCCTTTTTATCCTGCCATATCTCATTCATTTCTCATTGAGATATTCCCTGTCTGTTTCACCATCATTTGCTGCTTTACTTACTTCTGAAATGGAATATGAGTCCAGCAGCCTGTAAGTTCCTTTACAGCTAGTTATGTTCAACCAGCTCTGAGAGCCATGAGGTGAGACTGCTGAACTGTCCCTCTCCCACCTCTCACCTCCCAGCAGGTGCCAAGTACCTGGCTGCTGCAGCACCCTGGCCACAGCCGAGCTGATGCACTGTCCCCAGGCACGCTGCCCATCAGCAGGCTGACACTTCTTCAACAAGACCCAGGCCATCATGGAGTTGGTCCATTTCCAGGAGCCCGTATTCACACATTAAAATAAATATTTTTGGATGAAATGAATGAAGGATATCTTTGTAAAATAATGTGCAAGGTGGGTACCCAACATTTGCTACATTACCCTTGAGGAACACTAAGATGGACTGACAGATCAGCATGTGTACATACCCCACACCCAATAAAGACTGGCATCACATAAAAACAGATGTGGGGTAAAACAGTCACTGTGAGAGAGGAAACAGGGTGGCATGTTCTATGTACTACCTCTATTTACCACCCTGGTAATGCAGCTCTGAGTTCCTTCTGGTGAGAGCCAAGTGTTGTGCAGTACAGCCACGTTCAGGACCCCCTGTCGCCACTGACAGATTCAAGGCCTGAGACCAACAGCTCTTGGCCAACTAGGGGCACAGCTGATCAGAGAACGACTTGGAGGAACAGCAACTTAACAGCACTGGCTGGGGATTTAAAAGGATTTAACCCAGCAATGAATGCTGATCCCTGGCTCATTTGGCCCCACCACTGAGGGCACCACTGAGTGAGGACAGAAAGCTCTGCAAGAAATGAGGCAGCCAGGGTCCTCCTGCTTGTAACAACCAAAGACCCTCCCGGCCCAGAGGGGATGGCCCAAACAACCAGAAAGCCCATTCTACAGAGTTTCTGAAACAGAGATGAAATTCTTTTCGATAAGCAAACCAAGATTCAAATACGTGAGACACATGAGTACAGAAGTGTTAATGCAGCATCATCTTAGAGCTCACAGCTGGGGTTGGCTTGTCAAGTGCTATTCTTTCTGCTGTATCTTTAAGTGCTGTTAAATTCATTTGTCACTTGATCGAAAGCCAACAGGCTACAAATCTCCCAAGCCCCTCTCAGGCTGAATAGTGACAGGAGGATTCTGTTCTGCCATCAGAAAACATTTGTGCGCAGCTCTGTCCGCAGTCATACACGCTACTTTAACTCATCTGCCTCCCCATTCTCCCCAGCCTGGGAGGACAAATTGCTCTCTGTGGCTCCCTTTCAGAGGCAGCACAGCGCGCAAAGAATCATGACTGAGCAGAAACACAAGGAACAGGCACATAAAAATTCATCACTTTGGCCTCCTGACCTCTTGCCACTGGATTTGGCAAACCCCATCTCAAAAAGTAGCACCGAGGGAGAGCTAAGCAGAGCGGCTGAGTGAAATTACTGACAAAAAATATCCTGGACACAGGAAAACCCCACCAGATGCTTCATTGTCTTTGCAGAGAAGTGGTGCTGAAAAAGGGGGTGATCTACCACATGGCATATTGGGTGGAATAAGTAGTGCCATTGTTTCAGGGTAGCTCTGTCACTTTACTGACCGCAATACAAAGAGGTGTAAAGCAAGATTTAATCCTGACTTTTTAGTCAGCAGATTAAAACCAATCATGCCAGATGTCCACAAGACTGTTTAACATACAGAAAGCTTTTTCATAGTCTACAAAAAAGTAGAAGTTGTAATAACTTCTTTATTTCCTCTAGAGAGGCCTTTTTCACTCACTTTTGGTCAGAAAAAAGGGAGATGTTGTAATAGATTTTAAGACGTGCTATTAATTTTCACTCTAGCCTTTGTTCTTTTCCCTTCTGAGACAAAGCTAAACAAAGTAAATTCTTTAACCCATCCAAACGTAGACAGGTATGCCAAAGAAAACTGCTGTTATAAGAAAGTTGTGATTTAAAGAAGAATTTATACCTATTAAGACCAGCAATGGATGCTATCAGCAGTGTTTTAAGTTCTTCAAGTAGTACTTGAAACAGTGAAAGACATGAAAACATGGTGGTCAGCATGCTGAGAAAGCAACCGACCATCCTTTTCCCCTCCAAACTGCAATTGTGCTGGTGGGACTTCCTGCCTGGATGTCTCCTCACAGCTGGTCTGAGGACGTGTGTGCTCTGCTCCTGCCTGAACAGGTGCACACAGACAGGGCACCGTGGGGCTGGCAGGACCCTCAGAGGAGCCCTGCCCACACAGGAACTGGCCTGGCACTCAGAGGGGCAGGTCCCTCTCTGCCACTGGACATGTGCCAGCAGGGGATGTCACCTCCACAGCCACTCATGCCGTGGGACCCAGAACCCTGACAAAGTCACTGCAAGCTAAAATACGAGTGCTAGTTAGTGAAAAATACTCACTTATTAGAGTGGTCTTCTTTAAACTCACCTACACAACTGTTACACACTTTGCAGTGTTGCTGCTTTCTCTTATTTCTATTTATGAACAAATTAATATCCAATAGTACTACCATAAAGGATATAAATTCAACAATAACCAAAGCATATTTAGAAACTTTTTCTGCTATATTAGCAAAATGGAAAAAAGTCTGCATATTAGTGTTCCCCTGCTGAATTTCCATAGCCAAAAACACTGCTAAATTCAGCAAAACTCAGATGGTATATTGAGTTTGTCAAATTAAATTGCAAATAATTTATGTGTTTAACAAAAAATAATTAACTTCTCTTTGGGAAAAAAACCAACCAAACAACTATAGAAAAAATAATATTGTAATTCCAGTATTGGGCTGATTTATATCACATATATCATTTAGTAATTCAGAAGCCATATGGCAGCAAGATAACACTTTGCTTGGCATCCCTTATCTATCAGTTGTCTTGGAAAAAATACAACTTATATATTTCATTTGTTTTCTCATCATGTGCTTTAAAAAATCCTCATAACGAGCTTCAAAAGTAACCATCTTAGTGAATCCCTGACCTAAACCAGTACTGTTAAATCATTTTCTTCATTTCACACCTGGTAGAGACCTAAGTGAAAAGTTAAAATCATAAACCAAGCAATCTAGCAAGGCACTGCTTTAGTTCTACTGACACTCAGCTAGGGACAGGCATAACTCTTTCCTGGCTGCTTAGTCCTTTCAGAGGAGCACCTGTAAAGACATCTGCAAGCTCTTCCTTCTGGGTTACTGCAGGTGGGGAAGAGGCTCAGCTGTGTGTGACTGTGGCTGTTCTTCCCTCCTGCCACCACATGAACCACTCTGCATTTTTCCAAACCAGGGTGCCACTTCTGGAGCTCATGTCAGACAAAAGAGTAAGTGTGTTTTGGCTGACCATGGTTTGCAGCATTATAAACCAGGATAGTACCCTGCTTCCTTACTGGAAGAAGGGTTTCATTAGGTTAATTAAGATGCACTATTTGTCTTTCTGTCACCATCATCATCCTTACTGTACTCCTTGCAGATCTTGTATCATACAAGCCAATGATTCTGTACTGAAAATTATGGACAGGAAGAAACCTCCAGTACTGCTTCTCATTTCTCCAGTGCACTCTGATGGCTGAAAAGTGTAACAAACACACCAGCTTTAAATCCTCTGGCCTCTCACTGTCATACTGAAGGAACATGGCAGCCACCACAATGACCATGATGGTATTTTCTTTGTAACAAAGTCCAACTAGAGACTCTCAAGCTACCTAACAGAAATAAGTCAAGCAAGTGTAAATCTGACTAAGAGATTTCTGCCAGTTAAACACTTACTTCATTAGTACTTATTCTACCCTGGAATTTGCATTATTTTAAAATTACAATTCTACTCTCTATTTCTGAATTTCTTCAGGCAAGTCTTGTGGGTGGCCCTCAAGATACATTTTACCAATTTTTCATGCCCATCCCTCGAAATGTGACCCTGCTCCTGTGCTTTTATCTCTCTGACAACTTCACACAGGAAAACATGCAGCCCCTCTGATAGCATGAAATCGGAAACAATAGCCTCTGGAAACAAAGGGGAGGAGGGAGGCAGGGTACAGTCCAGGTCCTGGCTGATTTTAGGCACAAACAGATGTTCATAGGACCCAATACCCTGAGCAAGCTGAAAGGGAAAGCTTGTAAAAGAAATGGACCTTAAAAACAATGTATTCAAGAGCTTTAAAATAAAGGCAAAGGGAAGGCAATATGGCTTTCACTGATAAATCTCAGCTAAGAAAACCAAAGTGGCACCATGAATTTCAATGATGCATTTTTCTTTCTCAATGAACTCTACAGCTCATTTTGAAATCTACAAATTGCTTAAATCTCAACTTAGTTTACAAGTCTCCCATAGCCATTAAAAGGTTACAATACAGGCATTTCTATTTCTTGTAACTAATCACCAGAGCTGGAAACACCCAGCAAAGCCCTGAAATATAGGCTAATGCCATTATTTTAAAAGCTGCTTACAGCTCAACAAAGAGGAATATGCTGAAAGAATCTTGATTGGAAAAAATCTTAGACTAGCTGTTGGAACAAATTATGTTCAATCTCCTGTTCTTTTCATGTGCACTATTTCAGACTCAAAAAGCCCCATGGAAAGAATCCCTAAAGCTCTGTCCTGAATTGGACTTGGGTTCTGTTTCACAAAAGCCAAAACGCAGCATTTACAAACGAAACAAAGTGTGGAATCATTCCTCCGACTGAAGTTTCTGCTTTTGTGATTAAAACTCTCTTCCTCTCTCTTGAAGAGCCTGCCATCCGAAAGGCCCTGTGCCATGCTCCAATGCACAAAATACATGTATTCATTACTGGAGAAAAAACCCTGAAAAATTTGGCACAAAGGCGGGTGCATAGCTTAAGTCCTGTTTAGGGTAGCCCTCACTTGAACTCCACTCATTTGCATAGATTTTACCTATTGATTGTCTCTATCAGGGATACAGTGGATGGCTAAAAGGAATGTTCCATCAGCTGCCTGTGGTCAGGTGCGGATTTAACTTGATAGTTATTAGTAACAATGAGACTCACACAGTAAAGAAATAAAGAAGTGGAATGTTTTTCCACTAGCATCAAACTCAGTAGGAATTATTTTAATGACAAACAAAGCTGAGACTGAAAGTATCTAAGTCTGGTCAGGAAACTTTAAAATATTGCAGGTTGAAACTCCACCCAGAAGTGACCGTACATTTGTCTAGTCTAATCATACATACCAGATCCTACACGGCACTGATTTCACCCACAACTGAAGCAAAAGGCACCTCTTTGACTGAAACAAATCTTCAGGAAGGCATTACGTCTTGGTAACACACAGAAAAC
The DNA here is from genome assembly GCA_017589585.1 of Phylloscopus whistleri. Lineage (NCBI taxonomy): Eukaryota > Metazoa > Chordata > Aves > Passeriformes > Phylloscopidae > Phylloscopus > Phylloscopus whistleri. The sequence goes on along the minus strand of JADMLD010001533.1, from coordinate 234,211 downwards.
TCACCAATTCCTCTGGCAGCCACTCCAGGAACAGAACCACTTATTGATCACTCTTGTGGCTAACTTCCCACGTATGATTTTTCATTTAAAATTGTCTGTTAGCAGCTTCTAAACATCACTTAGGCACAAAAGGAAGGGGGACATTGCTGTGGACACAACAAAGTATGAAACCACAGCCTTCTGACTGCAAACTCCTAGGAAACCCTCTGACCTATTGGCAAGGGTTGTCTGAGTTAAGTGGAGTGGACCTCTATGGAAGCCTGTCTCAGCAAAGCTGGCCCTAAAAGCTCTGAAAACGACTCCTCCCTGGCACTCAGATCTGGCCCCGTGTCTGGGTAAGGGGACAGAGGGCCTTGCTCTCCTCTCACACCAAACCGTGGCTTTGCAATACATGGAGTGGAGGTGTGCAATGGATTTCAAGACACAGGCTCAGCAGCCACATGTAAAGTCAAATATGCAATTACAACAAATTTACCTATAGATGCCTGAATGATTATGCCACAACATTGCAGTGGGAGCTGAGATTCAGCTGTTTGCCTTTGGTGTCTCCCACCACTCTGCCACTGACCTCTTGGAGCTCCTGTATATGCAACACAGCCAAATGCAAAGTTAAACACTGATGTTTTCAACAAACTCATCTTCCATAGGATCACTTGATTTCACTTCAATACCTTCATCCAAGTTGTTAATCTCAGAATAAATTGCCTTGTTCAAGCATGTTTTGTGACTGCATTTCCTCTCTCAATTTTCTTCTCATTACCAACTTTTGCATTAGGTTGTCTGAAATGAATGTCAAGCTAATGAGCCTTCAGCTATTGAGAACCTTGCTCGGTGTTTCCCTCCTTTCTTCCCCCTTAACTGCAGGAACAAATTTATTCTTCTTCTAAAATTCTGTAATGGCCCAGATACACCGATTTGTTCTAAACCAACTTTCAAGCCTGTTGGTTACAGATGGACAATTACAACCGGCCATTCCTGCCTCTTTAAATTCCTTTTCCTGACTGATCTGTCAGGAAACATCACTCAGGCACTGGTGGCTCAAAGCTTTCTTTAGTTTTTAAATTATACACAAATATGTCAAGTTTAGAGATTTCCAGTACATTCAGGGAAAAGCTTAACGATTTTTCTACTTCCAGATGTGAACAGAGCTCTTGAACCTTTTATGGCTACAATACTGACATCCTCATGAAATTCAGCACTTGTTAAAACCACAAAAATAAAGACAGGAAAAAAAATAAGTCCTGCTGACTCTTTCAATGACATTTACAACTGGGGCAATACTGTAAAGAGCTACCCTTCATAAGCCTTCCACACCAAAGGGAAGAGAATTTACATCCATCTGAATTTTTGAATTGTCTTCAGATATTTCAGAGTGAGACAAACCAAAACAGACTACGGTTTTGAATGGCATTGCAAGAATGTTTTTTCTGCATAATGTAGTATTATTTGTAGTGCAGTGCTGAACTATCTACAACAATGTGATTTCAGAACTTCCATCAATTAAGCAACGAGTGCAGTTTGCACCATGGTATGTTTTACTCCATGAAGGACATAATTTAACTTCTGAGAACTATACTCAGTGTGCAGGAAATGGAGCTGCCCGTATTAAAGGATTTTAAAATTACCACTACAAACCCACTATGAACTAGTACACAGACCTGATCAGTTAAAAATCTGTAATCCACCAGCTTCAGTGCAAGTTCCATTTAGTTCTAGAGAAATGATCAAAGGTGGGAACAATGTTAATGCTAACAGGGTATATATAGACTGCATCTTCCCAGTGCACACACATGGCTGAAAGAAATCCATACAAGTTATTGGCAAAAAATCAGGTGAAACAGCCATCTGTATAGGAGTCATTGGCAGAAACTGGCTTTTATTTCAGTGGTCACAGGTTTCACCAGAAATACTGACAGCAAAGGGCCAACGTCAGCTGTTTGCTGAAGTACATTTAATATGCAGCATCAGGCAGTGGTTTGAGCCCTCTGCACAGCCTAACGACTGAAGAATTGCAGCCTTCATTTTGTCTAACTCTGCTTTTATTGTTTGTCATTGTTTCTTAGAGTTATTCTGCTGTCAATATTTGAAGAACAGAATCCTGTCTGGGTATTGATTTCCTAAAGACATTGAATCACTGCCTTCATAATGCATATATTTTAAGGCAAGTGCATGCAAAAGGTGGAGGTGAAGTTGCTTATTGAATTAAATCAATACAAGATGCCATACTGGCAATTATCATCTAGTATTCATTTTATATAATGTAAAATACTCGGCAGACAGAATAAAAACAAATTTCTATCCCACTTTGGCAATCTTAATTTAAATCTCTTGTATACTCTGGACCTTTGGCTTGCTTAAGTTCAGCTATTGTCACTCAAGCATTCAGCACACACTTGACTCTACTCTGAAGCCGGTGATGATGGGGAAGCACAGTGCCACCTCCTGTGATACTCCCACGGTTCCCACTGAAAGGAAGAGACAGCAGTGCAGCTGAAGTCTGGAGATGCTTCTCCAAGAGGAGCTCACAGGCTGCACTGCAGAGACTCCATGACTAAAAAAGCCCCAAATGACACTGAGGGGGGAAAGACAGGATCCACACTAAAGTCCAACTCAATTCAGGTTATGTTCGTGTTCTGCAAGCTTAATGACAGTACTACAGTTACATTACATTCAGCTGAAAGCAAACAAAAAATTACATCTGGTTTAATTTTCAGGGAACCATTATGTGGTTATATGAATGAAAAGTATCTAGAAGTAGCATTTTAGAAGTACACTGTGATGTCTATAAGGAGTTCTGCTACTATATGCATTTCTTTCCTATCTCTAAGGGAGCAGTTGCACCCTAATCCATCCCAGACTTCTCGAGGCTGAAGAGCAAACTAGCAGCCTTTGTCTGTCAGAGAGCTGTCTGCTGTGCTCAGAGCTGGACAGGAGATGATGGGAATCATTACAGCTACTAAACAGCCCCCCTGCACTGAACCACGTGGCAGAACTGAGCGTGAGGGCCTCAGTCTGTGTTCCTGCTGTGCTCCTGCCTGGCAAGGGCTGAGCAGATGTGCTTCACTAAGAGCTCAAGAAGATGTTTTCTCCCCAGGAAGCTGATTTCCTCCCTTTTATGACAGGAAAGCAGCAGAGGCTGAGCATATCCTTCTGTGGTACTGGGTCAGTGTGCTGCCTCTTCCCACTGCCTCGGCTCGGGATGGGGAGTACCCCCACAGCTGTGCCAGGGAGGGGGAATCCCCCTGAGGCATTCTGTGCACCCTAAATGAACCCTGGCCCACTCCACAGCCTTTCTTCTCTCCTTGCAGGAACAGTTTCCAAGGAACACAAGGGAGCTGACCCATCAAACACTTTTTATATGGGACCCCAGGAGTGCCATTACAGAGGCTGAACTCAGAATCTGCTCCTACCAGGGGGCTGTTTCACATATACTGGTTTTTTTCCTACCTCTACGAATAAAGTGCTATTTAATTGTTAGTGTTTATTTGTCCCACTGAAAAGGCAAGTTACATGAAAGTTTAGAAAGTCAGCTACAAAGAAAACAACAAAAACCAGTAGAAGTCAGAGGAAACATGACTTCACAGAAAGCTCCACGTGGTAATACACCTTGTTCCTCTAGAGGAAGATGCCATGAAGAAATATGATAATTTACAAGGATTTTATTGGCATACTCTTCAGTCATTAAAAAAAAAAAAATCTATTCCATGATCGTTGAGAATAACATCAGACTGTATAGGTCAAAAATTGACTGACATCACTCTGGACAGGCATTATTGAGACACACAAAGAAGCTGTTGTGCCTTTAAGCTTATGGTACATTGCAATGCAGTAAATGAAAAGCCACTATTATGAGGGGATGTTTATGTCAGTATCTGAAACAAATCTTCTTTTTACTAGGATAATACTGTCTTAAATTGTTAACTGTTGATCAGATAAACAACATGTGATAAAGATCCTATAATCTCTTTTCATACAATTGGTTTTAACCCCTTAACAGCTATTAAAATATTAAAATATTACACATTAATGACCCTTGTGAAAGCTTGACAGAGCTGTAAATTACATCCTAACACACTTCTTGTGTAAGCAGTAATGCGAGATTAGATTTTAATAAGGTCAAGATAGGATGATAAAATTTTCACAGGAGGTAATGTCTCAGTCACAGCTGGAACTTGCATCCTGCTCCCTTCCCACTCTTTTGGCCTCTGTCTGAGAAAAAACGAGTTTGATCTCCCTGGTAAGGCTGCAGGTTGAAGAGGTATTTCATGCAGTGCAGGACATGGAGAACCTCTCTTGCCATGTGGTACCAGGCAAAGGTGACCCATTGCTGCATGACCTCATAAAGGGCTGGGAAACTTTATCTTTCTTTCCTTGGAGAAGGAGCAACCTAAATGTTACAGCAATTATTACAGCTGATTTGAGATTCCTATATCGTCACTTTGCATATTTTGCTTTGAAATGTCAAATTCTCATCTCAAATTGGGACTGGGAAAAAATGACACATTATGGGAAATCCTTTTCTGACAAAGGTAAAATTGCTGCCTGAATTATCAATACTAATAAAGGCAGATTTGTGGACACATCACATAGATTAGAAAGTCAAAGTTTCCTTTAATAATGAATGTGATGAAATACAGTGGAGACCTGCATCCAATACAATTTTTTTCGAAATTACGATTGTGTGAGTCCTCCTCAGAGGGGCTGAGGAACAGAAGCTGCTGTCCTGTTTCTTACCTCTGTGCTACAGAACTTTGAGAGCAAGAACCGTGAAAGAGAGAAAAGTAACTTGCTGCAAGTTCTTATTCCATGATGCTAAGCAGTTCAGGGTGTGTTTCCTGAACTTTCTTAAAATACTGATGTCTACTAATTTTCAGTGAAAGGAGGGCCAGGTCCATTTGCCTGTGTTAGTGCAGAGAGGGCTGGAGAAGCTGGAAGAAAGAGAAACAAATAGAAAATCTGTCTGCCAAAGAATAATACATGTACATATGTGTATGCCTGCACTGTAAGGAACAAGCCAACAGTATTCTGAACACCTTTATCCTGACAGCTTCAGGGCAGAGACGCCACAGAGAAGCGCTCGCCCCACCTGTGTCTCAGGGAAGGACAGGCAGTGCTGTCCCCAGGAGGCTCCTGTACCTCTGTGACAGGCACAAACCTCAGCCCGCAGTCTGAGGGGCTTTCTCTGCCGGGATAGTTCAGATAATGGCAGTTTGGATAACTGCAGTGGAAACAGATGTGACCAAGATTTCAGTTACACGCCAAACGATTTAATACAACAGCAACTGGTGTCTCCCACCACCATCACTTTGCTGCCTGGCCCATACAATATCGTACCACAAATGAGCTTTACATACTTTAGGCATCACCGTTTGTCCATTCTCCCTGAGGCTGACCAGATTTACCACTGGCCAAATCGAAATAAAAATAAAAATTTTCTTTTTTAACAAAATATCCATCTTGGTTTCTTAGTGCTCTTTTCTACAACTTTTGAGACTTACTATTTTCAGGAAAAAGAAAGAATTTTTTTAATGTTTTAACATAGCTGCACACACAACCAGAGATTTTGTGCATTCAGTTCATCAACTCTCGTATTTCTGATGCCAACTCAAGAATAAAATTTGGCATTGCAACAGGAGTTGGTGATCATAGAGGCAAATATGATCCTGTTCCTTGATTTTCAGATAGATACCAAATTCTTTCTACCCAATTTTGCTTCTGATAAGAAAACAAAATATCATTCTTTAATACACAGTGTGATTTTTTGGAACAAAACTCCCTCTAGGCTTCCATTTATGGCAATAAAAGTAGGTATACACAGGCTTTTGATACAATGCAAATATGCAGAGTGAAAGTCTTTCCTTCCCCTGCCTTTTGTTTTAGATCATCAATGGCTGCCTTGCAAATACTAGTGCATGATTCATACATAGATGTTAAAATTTTGTATTGCAGTAACGCTCAGGACTAAACTGAAATGTAAAAAGAATGCATTTTTTGTAGGTACATCTATTCCTTCTAAAATGAAATAATTCCTAAAAAAAGGGATTTTATAGCATTTACCCAGCTTATATTTTACCCCATTTGAGATGGTAAGTTTCTACACTAGAAAAAGGCAAACCCAATTAACAGGTGGCTTTACTAAAGTACTTATTGCAGATTTGCATCATGCGTTACAATACTCCACTAAATTATCGAAACTACGCCTGTCTAGATAAGACTAACTTTAAAATCCAGATATTATCACTGGTTGGTTATACGTGTGTTTCTCTAGCCTCAGTGCCCGCTGCACACGGAGCCCTCTTGCCGTGCCTGAGAAAATGGCTGAGTCCCAGCGCTTGAAGGTAAGCACAGGATGAGCTGCTCCCCACATTCCGACTCCAGCGCTCCCCACTTACAGGGGCAATGCCCTGGGCATGTCAAAAAGCGTTTGGCAAACACGTCAGTCTGTCATCCTGCAGACAGACAGGCACTGTTACACCGGACCTGGCATTAGGATTACAACAACTGCGAGCCCTTGTGGGGCTGTTTTTTCACGTGCACGAAGCTGCAGGGAGCTGCCAGCCCAGGAAAGCTGCCGGGGCCCTGCCGATAACTCTGCCAGGAGCTCCCAGACGGCAGAGTTACACACAACCGATGGCAGCCGCTCACCCGCCCGGAGCTCCGTCCCCTCCGTGCCCGCAGCCAGCGCCCCGCACGACGGCCCGTGCCGGCCGTCCCTGCTGTCAGCAGGTGACGGATGGCAGGTGTGAGGGCTGGGGACGGCGCTGCTGGCACCGCTGTCACCCGCCGTCACTGCCAGCTGAGGGCACAGCTGCCAGCGAGCACACGCTGCGACACCGCGGGGCACAGCCGACAGACCGCGGGATTCATTGGCTTCATGACGCCCAGCCCTATCAGAAAGCACGAGATAATTGTATTTAATTTGTGTACGTTTTAATTACGGACCCGGCCGTGCCAAGCTTGATGAACTATCATCTTTTCCGTTCTGCTTTGTCACCGCGTTTGTATTAATTCGCATCTGAAGCTGGAGGAGCTGCTCGGCGCTGCTGCGAAGAGGCCCCGTTTTTACAGTGTCATCCTTCACACGATGACGCCGTGCGGGACCTCTGCCTGCTGATAGCAGTGTCATCCCTTCCTGCAGCCACAAATTAAAAGCAGGTTTATGACCACATGCTCCGAGACCCTCTGGGGCCCCAGAGGAGGCAGCCAGAGAACAATCCATTCACTCATCTCTCCGCTTATCTATGATGGAAGTAGAAACAATTGCATCATTTAATTTACTATTGCAAAGGGGATATGGCTCATTGGCCCCTCGTTGTTTTGAAGATGGATTTAATTAACCTCCTATGAATCTTGCCAATACGTGTGGCAGCATCAGTATGGAATGAAAGATGTCAAAAAATCAGCTGCAAGGTAATGAGCATTTCTCAAGCCTGCTCTGCTGAGAGGACTAGTGGCTACGGAGCCTGGCCCCTGCAGAAAGCTGAGGAGCTGATTGAGTTAATACAGTGCTGTCTGGCCTCTGGGAATCCGAGCTTGGGTTTGCCTTAGATTACTAAGAAGAGATATAATTGAATAATTCCTAGTAGCCACATGCATCTTTAACGCAGAGGCCATTTGCAATCACTGGAAAATAAATAATTGCAATTAACTACACTGTTAAGTAAATATATCCAGTCCCTCGGGGAAGCAATCTGCATGCTTTTATAAGTCTGGCCACAATATAAAACTCATCACAATGTCTGTGAGAGTAATTTATAATGAACATTTAGCAGGTGCCTCAGATGTGTTGCTGCCATTTACTTACATTAATAAAGCTTTCCTTATTAGACCTGAAATTGTATGCATTTTAATTTAACAAATCTTTATTACACTTCCATTTTACAAAAGATGCTGTTTCCAGCATTTCCTAGAAACATTTGAGCTAGTAAAGAATGTTAAAATCTTTATGAGAGGAAGGTATTTACAGTGAACTGTTTAAGATTATAAAACCAACCCAGGATTTTACAATCTTTCCTAACTGGAATGAAAACATGATCTGAAACTTGTAAGCTATTGATTTATTCCATGATGTGCTGGTTTATCTCGGAAATAAAGCAATGTGGCTTCTCTCTTACAAGAATGGTTTAGTATCACTTTAATGCAGGAAGAATGGAACCCTGTTAAACTACCAGCCACTATGGAGCAGGACCTACTGGAGCTCACCATGTGGCCGTGAATTAAATGGCTGCAGCTGATATCCCAAATGGTATGTGGGCACCTGCATGTCATCACTGTCCAGGAAAGGTAACAGTCTGGTTTGGTTTGGAATACGGAGGCACAACTGAGTACGCTCATAACTACATACACTTGCTTTTTATGCCATGTCAGTATTTTAAATGCAATGGAATTTTACTGGTTTTTCAAAGCAAAATTAGCCAGAATTTAAAAAAAAATAAAAATTTGTGTTTGTAACAACAAGAATATGCAATTCTTTCATGCCCTTTTCCTGATGCATTCAAAGCATCTTCTGCAAATATTACTTAGATAAAAAAAAATATATATATGCACAAATATTTGCACCTGACAAGACAGCCGGGTGGTTGGTGGTGTCTTCTGAATGCATGAGGACAGCAAGAGCCTCATCCTGACAGGTGACCTGTTTTTGTCCAGGGAAGCACATGTGTACCAAGGAGGAGATAATTAAGTCTCCACAGCCATCCATCACCTGACTACCTCACTTGAATCAGCTTTTCAAATCAGTGATAATTGTCTAATTAACTATTAATCTTTTTCATGACAATTACTAATGGATCATTTGTTGGCTGGAGTTTGCAAAGATCCTTGTTCTTGTCCAATGCATGGAATGAAACAAGTTCAACTTAAAATATTTCTTCAGATTTGAGTAAGATCTAAATTAATTATTCAGATGTGGAAAGCTGTTCATCAGCTTTTATTTTGAACAAGAGATGTTTGCTTTAAAGAGAGAGAGTGATATGTCAGAGGAAGAGGTCTCCATTTTGCAGGCACACACTGTGGCAGTGCCAGGAGTGCTCCTCCCAGTTCTGCTGGCACAAGCACGCTGGATAAAGGGATTCCATACCCCTGCTGGCTTGTTCAGAATGAAACGTTGTGCCAAGATGGTGAGATCAAATGGAAATTGTGATTCACTGCAGCATCAGCAATACAGTGGGAGCTGGAAAGTCATGTCAAAATGAAATCATTCCTATTTTATCAGATAATATAAAAGCACATCAGATGTGGCAGAGGGGCATAGTGCAAGTGAACGATGGAGCCAGAGATGTAAATTCTTATGAGCAGTTATTACCTTTTAAAAAACATTTAATCAGCACTTCCAGTCCCGGCTTATCAAAGGGCTGCTTGGCAGAAGTCTAGAAAGGAAATATTCTGGTTGACTGTAACCCGTGGAGCAGACAGGGTGGGTGGACAAGGTTAATTCTGAGTTTTAAAATGAGAATATTACTTCTTTTTCTGCAGGTAGAGCTTGACAGATTTTTGTAGGCCAAAATGTCTGGAATCCTGAAACACTTCTGCTGCTACCTTTATAAATTTTCATATACGATACACTTAATCCCTCTCCAGCTTACCAAGCTACCACCAATCCTAACAAAATGTGCTTTATTGAGGAAAAAATAAAACCTGTTTTTTCCTGGATACAAGGCAAGGCTATGGTTTACCTTGAGCAAATGGATTTTGTGATTAATGTCACTTTCTCCTAAAGCCTGCCAAACTGAACTCGTTACTGAGCTGCTGTTCTTGGGACTGAGGGGCACAATTATTATTATTTCTTTTTCTTGGAAGTACAAGGTACTTCTCTAAGAGACTCCTGAATCCACAGCCTCAGAAAGAGGGTTTTACTCTCAGTCAAAATAAGCCCAGATTCTTAAGCCTGTTTATATTTTCCTAAAATGGATGTATTGAACAAGGAAGACTTATAGTTCAGAGTTTCAATGAATAACTTATTTAAATATTAATATAAGGTAATTCTCAGAGATTAATACAGATTGTTATTATGGCCAGCTGACTAAAAAAAATACCCTTCCTTGGTCTAAACCCATCTAAAACATGTGAATGGTGATTACAACAGGGCAAGAGTGGTGAAGTGGCTCACTGAGACAGAAGGAGAAATACTCCTCTAGATAAGCACAGCCAAAGCTGGGAGCTGAGATGCTTTGGGCTGGGGCAGGGTACAGGAGAGAAGCAGCTCCAAGTTCCAGCACAGTGCCTGGACCAGCTGGAATGGGAAATCTCTTTTTTTAGCACCTGCTCTAACAAAGACAAGGCAAGGGCACCCTGCATGGGCATCCCCAGGTGCCAGCCCATGCCAGCTTCACACACGGAGTGGGAGCGGTCACAGCCGTCCCACTGCACTGCCGCAGAGACACGGGACCACTTCTGCTTCCACACTTACACCAGCAAGTGTTTGTGGAGCCTACAGAAAAGAACAGATGCTAGTAAGTTGTTTACATTAAAAAAGAGGTAAAAGTAGAGATCAGAATGGCCTTGGACCTGTCACAGCATAAAACCCCATAAGCTCTGCAGCAGCCACCACAGCGGAGAGAATTAACTTACTTCTTCCATGTGGTCACTCACTTCATTTCTCTAATTTCTCACTTCAAACAAAAATAACCTGATCTCCTCAGTTCTTGGTAATAAACCCCCTCATTCATCCCCCCACAATCTCCTGTTCCCCTCTCTTAACGGGTTCAGAGATTTTAGTATCCTGGTTTTATTCAGGTGACAGCCAAGTTGTCTTATTTCAGAACTTTCAAGCATGTAATGTATTACCTTTTAAAGAACCAAAACACTAATTCACAATAATGATTAAATTTCTGGAATATTCTTCAAGTTCAGCCTACAGCATGCCTCACTGCTGTTGCAGATTTCTTTGAAGTCACCTCATCTAATCTCCTTTCTACTGAATTTTAGAAGACAATTTTCCAAAAACAGAAGTACCTTTGTCACACACGCAATGATAAACATGCAATGTACTTCGGGTAAGCACAAAGATTATGGTGACCTGTGTTAGCTTTGGAAGGGGAGAGCAGAACTCCAGGAAAAATTATAGGAAAGCTGTCTCCTACATGAAGAAACATCACAAATTCACGTTTCTCTGAAATGTTGTGACAATACTTTTACTAGAGACACTGCAGAGAAACTATAGAGATAGACTAGAATTCACAGTTGAACCAATATAAAAGTTTGTATCATTTTTTATATGTTGCAAACACTTCCATATGTTCTCGGAATAGAGGTGCTGGAAGGTACCTGAAAGCAGTGGGCAAATAATCAGAATGCTGTAACACCCAAAAAGTCTAGTATTTAAGAAAAATTCAGTAGACTTTGAATTTAAACAGCAGCAATTCCTGAGCCACCTTTGCCAATACATGATTAAGTGAATTTACGTGGCTGTCAGACAGAAGATTTAGGTCTTACAGCACACCTTAAAGTGACCAAAACACAAGGAAATGTAGATCTTTCTTCTGCAGTTACTGCCTTACTAAATACATGTGGTAACTACAAGGGTTATTTTTGCTGGCTGGAGCAAGGTGGTGTCCTCCAAGAGGCTGGACTCTAATGGAAGATTTTTCTGGATGTCTTACAATGATAAAGCACTAGCATTCACCTTTTTTAATGAAAGAGAGTGGCCCCCCAGCTCGGCTGCACAGTCCCAGTGGGATGTGCTGGGATCTGGCCCCAGTGATCTGCTGAGGCAGGTCAGGAACTGACCAGCAAACACCTGGTGCTACCTCACAACAGCACCTGGCACTGCCCATGTCCCAGTAACAATCTCCCCCTGAATGACTCCAACAACAGGAAAGCAGATTTTCCTAGCAAGAAAATCAATGTTACTTTAAATTAGGGCTCCTATAAGTGTTCAATAAATTACATATTAATGATTTATAGTCTATTAATTATGAATTAATATGCACAACATTTTTTGCATCTGATTTAGGACACCACACATCAGGTTCTGGACTCCACATTCTGAACAGCTCTCAGATTCTCCCTTTAAATGGCTTAATCAGGAAATTGTTTACAAACACACTTCATTCTTTATGTTTGATGTAAGCACAGTCTGCATTTACACAACTCAAGTATTGCTCGCAGCATCTCAGTGTTCAAGTGCTCAGCAGCTGTGGTCTCAAGAGGGAATCCAAAAGGTCAGCAAGAAAAGCAGAGATAAATTTAGTAACATACACAAAGATGACAGGTCAATAGATTAACCCTTACAATTCCCAGTATTAACTCCACTGTTGAATAGTCCAAAGAGTGGTTAATTCCCATTTGCATGGGCACACATTTAAATACCAGAAGGGACTGGGACAGCCTTTGGAGTGGGAGGTTCCCAGCTGAGCACAGGCTCAGACAGCAACATCCTCAATAATACCATCACACCACTATTGAAGAAAAAAGACAAAACAGTTCTTTGAAGTGATCACTAGCAAGTGATCTCTGAACATTGATGATAACTATGGCAGCCACAGGGTAGCAGAGCAGGTTTTAACCCTTAACAATATGCAGTATGAAGCTGCATATTCTGAATTAGTGACTTGACTTTCATTTCAACTATGCTTTAAGGTTCTTGGCTAAATGACTGCACTACAGAAAGGATTCCAAGAAGAAGTTATTAGTTCCATATGCAATGTTGTCATATCAAACTCCTTTTTTTTCAACAGATGGACTACTCATCACATAAGGAAGGAGAACAGCACTGCACCTGTATGGGGGAAAGTCAGGCTTTGCCACACAGGACATCTCCAACAGTTTGATTTACAAAATAAAAACTTTTGACTCAAAAGATACATGCCTATGCTCAAGGACACCAAAAAGACATTGCAGTACCTCAGAGAATTAAAGTGGGAAAACCATAAGATTAAACTGGTTTTCAATCTGGGTATTATTTCTGACACCACCTTACCTGGAGCTTCAGTACTCAAGTCAAGGTTATCTCAACTCATAATGAAAAAGGTTTAGTACATTCTTTTGGGTTTATACAAATCTCCCAGTCACCCTTCCACATCAAGATGCTACTGGCACAAAGGTCTGTACTGATGACGGCCTGTACTTTTAAAGCACGGAGTTCTATCACGGACATTTAGGAAATGCCTCTTTTTTTTCCTCAGAGTAGGAAGGTAAGGCAGCACTTCCTCTGTTTGCAGGAAATTATTCACTGATTCACTGTGAGCTACAATGAAATGGGAAAAATCACAACCACACAATGTTAGTCTTGGCCAAGTCTGATGTCAATATTAACTTTAATTAATATTAATATTACTTTGTAAGTCACTTTTAGGTTTTCTACAGAAAAAAAAAAAAAAAAAAAAGAGAGAGAGAAATCAAGCCTGGTAAGATCTACAACAGAAGAAAAAGAGAAGTCCTACCTCTACTACTGCTTTGGCATCCAGTCTAAAGTTGAAATCTCCAAAGACAAAATATGAAACTTTCTCAAACCGCTGATCTATAATTCTGGAAAAAAGCGAAAACAGAACAAATCTGTTATTCAGCTTTTCATACATGGAAGAATGTACAAAGAAACACGTTATTCTTAAGCACAGTCTCAGAAATAATTATTGGAACCATCAAAACTACCATTTTATACTGGACCAATATATTAAACATATTTTTCAGTTGATTTCCTTTGCTTAGGCAATTCTATCTCCAGCCCCTGTACAACAGTGCACCTGATTTCCCACACCTGGCTGACAGAGCAAGCTGGGGGAAAGCGTATTTGCAGCAGTTCAAAAAATCTTGCAGATTTGTGGCATTTGGGGACCACGGAAATCCTGAGGGTATCATGGAGTTCCTTCACTCCTTGGAAAGTTGAAGGATATGGCTTTGGGCTGGGCAGGTAAGAATAAGGAATGCTGGATTAGCTGTGAGTTCAGAGAACGTTTGAGTTTACTGATAAATAAGCAATGCTAGCAGTGGTTTTGGGTACTTTAGTGACACGGTAGGGCTAGACATCAATCATGCCATCTGACAGACTGAGTATCCCTGAGGTTCCCAGACTGGTTACAGTTCTCTCAAGACAGTTCTTTGTGTTGTTCACAACAGATTTTTGCTGAGGCTGTAGCTAACACCTAACAAGTAATTGCTCCAGCTGTGAAGACTGACTTTTTCCTCAAGCCTTTGCTCAGTCCTACCCAGGGAGGAGATATGGCATTACTGTCCATCTTTCAAATCTTGTATTATTAAAAACTGTCATTATAGTATATTAGTTGATCTATTATTAACAACAGTTTTGAGGTACTCTCAACAATACGCAATTTTACAGCTTCTAGAGACCTTGGCACTTAGAAATCCACCAAGTCACGCTTATTTGCAAACCAGGAATCAATGTAATTCATCTCCTATCAGTGGCTGAGGAAGGTATGAAACACCCAAAACTTGACTGCCACAGCCACAAAGAACTTACACAGACAAAATGCACAGAACACCCCCGGGAGTGCAAGATGTGAGAACTAAGGAACGAATGCAGGCAATACACTGTGAACGCTCTGGGAATACATCAACATGTCAGAAACTCCAGATGAACCTAGGGCAGGGCCCACATGACAGGTAAAGCACTATCCAGCAATGCTGGTCAGGAGGCACTTGCTGCCCCATTAGGAGGCAATGGCTGCAGATGGCTTTACGAGTTCTAATGCATTACATTTTATTCTCAAAGCTATAAGGAAAGATGTCACATTGGATCTGTAATGAGATACTTCTTCTCCTCTGAAAACATCTCAGTTTTTGTCAACAGTAATCTATTACATAAGGAATATTATTCTATGGAAAAAATTATGTGCATTGGGCCTAAGATCATTTGAAGAAAATCTCTTGCACAGACTTATCTGTTTCCACTATGAAAATCTCCAATCCTCCATTTAGCTGACAGATTATTGCAGGCACTGTTAATAAATACTGCCCACTGTCAGCTCCCAGCGAGCCCTGAGAAAAACCTGTCACTCCTGACCTGCACAAAACATTAGTTTGATTAGTGCCCTCATGGAAAATTGAAGGAAAATGAGAACTTAAACTATTTACATTGCCACAGTTTGCTAACGCTATCATTGCAAAATCGGATCCGCAACCTCTACATCAGAACAACAGACTTTGCTTTGCCAAGTGTCCTGATTCAAGTATCAGCTTTGGCTCTGCTCGTTGCCATTTACTGCTTCCAGAGGAATGACAGATACTGCAAGAACGACATCAAGGTCCATTGAAGGCCCCTTGAAACAAATTGGGATTATGAGAACCACGCCTGTGATTGAATTATGCAAAGACAGATTTTCCAAATAAACAGACTATTCCAAAAATAGTCTGTGAAAATGTCTCCAAACTGATCATTGACCCAGCTGATTAGTCTGCTTCTGATGAATTAATTAAAACTCAGCCATAGTCCTGCACATTACCTGATTTAAACACAATTTGCATACAAATCAATGCCAGCTCTACAACTGATAATTTTGTCCAGTTTCTCCCTGAGCAGCTTGTCTTGTTGGACATTTTAGAAAGAGTGTCTCATGACAGACTAAAGTGAGAGTCCAAACGTTACTTCTCCAGAATGATGCTCCAATTGGCTTCTGTCACATCTCTTTTTACAGGTGGTGAAAGTAATTCAGCCGTACAAGAAAATTCCCAACAGTGGCACAGCAAAGGATGCACACATTTATGTACTTCCTAAGTGATGTGGGGTACCTAACAATGAAAATTCCTTTAAAGTGACTCAATTTAATACATATATGTAACCTACTGTCCTTGCCATTACTTACTATTAGTAAGTGGAATTCACTATTAGTTCAAGAGTTCCCAAATCTTAGACCTCTTCCAGCAGTTTGGAACTCTAATAGCTCTGTGCTGAAACACTTCCTGGTGCCTAAAACTGCCCCGAATCAATGGCACAAGAACCAGTTTTCCTGTCTGTGCTTTCAGAGTCAGATCCCAGGTCTGCAAAGGAGATGGCAATAATGAAGAGTGCAGCAATGTCCCCTCCCCTGGGAACATGCAGAAAAGCTGCCTGTCACTGAGGGCACCGGGACAGAAATGGGGCACTGCAAACACAGCCAGTCTGGCCAGGGACACAGGGAAGGTGTTAGGATTGGGGTGAGAGCTAAACAAAAGTCTTCTGTTCCTTGTGTTTCCATGTTCTAAGCCATAAATATGTATAGTTCAACATGTGTACAGGCAACTGAGAATGCAGAAGACAATTTTTTTTCAGAAAAGAATGAGTGCTTGCAGAAAAAAACTAGTAAAGTTCCAAATCTGTGTCAATCTCTTTTGCTTTTTGTTTCTAAAAAATACCCTTCCTTTAACCACAAATCAAATAGTCCCTTAAAAATGCCACCATGAATCACTCAATGAAGTGATAAATCTGAACCATATAAGAAGAAAGCAGCCAACCCATGTCACAATATAAATCCTATGGTTTTAGTGGGAGGACCCAGTACCATTTCCTTTAACAACTTTTACCAGCTCATCCCAAAGGATTTCAGCACACCTGAAGGCTCTATTCCTGCACAACTTTAGACAGCTTGTGACAAAACAGGTGACTCAGTTAAAAGATTTTATGACTGTACAGCAGGCACAGGTATTTCCCTTCCACAACTCTACACGCCAGCACACACTGTGATGACACAAGTCATCCATGCCTTTGCTGGCCATGCTGCTTGTTGTGACCTGTGCAAGGCCATCAGGAGGGGACAGGGGGGTTCAGAGCAGATCCAAAACTCAAATGCAAATGAAACAGGAAACTTTTCCAACAGATGACAGCCAGCCCTTCCTTCCCAGAAAGAGAAGTCTTCATTTTGAAAAGGGTAGAAGAACACATTCACCCTTCTCTTAGTTTGCTCTTGATCCAGAAGGAATCGCTTAGGGGAAAAGAATTTTTTAATATGTTTTAAAACATAACAAAGAAAGATCTTTACTTCTGCATGTTTTGGAAATCAATATAACAAATTGGCAAATCAATCAGTATAACAAGCTGGCAAATCAGCTGCACTGGGAAAAAAGCATGCTCCCATCTGGGCTTATTGCTGTCCCTGGTAAACTTCAGAGCACACAACTATAAACACCAGAGATGATTTCTCCTCTACCAGCTCCAAAACCTCAGAACTTGTAATTGCACTGGGAGTCCTTGATAACAGATTCTTCATGCCTGGAACATATGATTTTAATTATTTTGCCAGTTTCAAACTAATTCTACATTTTAATTGATGGCACTACACTGAAAGTTTTCTGCACTGAATGGGTTAGTGTCTTGTCTTCACACCTAGTTGTATTTTGAGAAGTGGCAGACAAGTTGAATGAAAGAGCCAAAGAGATTTTTAGCCATGACAGGGCAGTAAGAGAAGGAAACATGCAAGCCAAGCAATTGTTACTTTTAAGTAGAGTTTACAGTCCAAGTTATCCCACACTGAAATGTTTTGGTAAGTTAAATCCACGAGTTGTACTTTTCTTAAGGAGTAAACTCGACTGTCATTGCAAATTAACGCTAAATTACTACTGCAATTTCTTTGCTGCAAAATAAATACATATAATTTTTATTTTGGTCTAACAACTGCAATTTGGCTCACTCTGGGCATCAGGAAGAGCTTTACAGGCCCAGAAAGAAGCTCCTGTGTTGCACTGGAGACACCCTCGCTCTGCTGTGTCAGTCAGGCTTCGAGCAAACCTCGTCCCCTCAGCAGAGCTTTTGGCCTGGCAGACCCTAACACACTGTCCCGTGACAAAAACATCTGTTGTTCTGGAGGCGTCCGGTGAATTATGAGGAACCTCTGACCTCCCTGAGCTGTGCTGCTGAACAGCTTCAGCCTGGGCTGACCAGCCTGGCTGGGATGGGAACGGCGCTGGAGTGAGCACGGGCAATTGAGGGAGAGGTCACTCAAGTGCCATGGCAGGAGCCTGTGCTCAGGGGCTGCTCTGGGAGCCTGGGTACCCCCAGTTCCTCTGCTGTAAGGACAGACCTCTCAGCTTGGGTGGCAGTACAAGCTACGCTGACTGTGAAGGCAAAGTTTTCTCAAAGCCACTGAGGAAATGTCAGATCCTACCAAGACTAAAACAAGGAAGAGGCAGAGGTTCCTCTTCTCAATACTACTGGCAATCTGGGCTAATTATTAATTTCAGTCGTTACACAGAACAGCGGTCAGTGCAGTCCTAAGGTGAACAATTCTGTGTTATTTCAATCACTGAAATACTTTCGCAATTTATTTTAAAGTACTCATTGTAGTAGCTAAAAATAAATTTACTTGATGAAATGCACCTCTTTTATAAATGCTGTACGGGGCACTGTATACATACCTCAAAGCACTGAAATTCAGCCAGAAAATTATGGGATCAACTTCCCCTTGCTTTCATACTTTCCCCCCTCCAATACTGTCCCCCCTTCACAGAATGGAGAAGACAAGGAAGCAGTTAAATATCAGCAATTTGGTCATGGAAGAGAGCAGCTGAACATGATTCAGTGTGACAAGAGGCACTGTGATTTGGCTAAACCATTTCTCAGGGCACTTTGTAAGGAGGATCAGCAGCATTATTCCTTTAATAGCCATGTCGAATGCAATAGCCAGCTGGGTTTTGTCCCAGACCAAGGTATCAGCATCAGGTCAGAAGGTAACATTCTGTTTACACGATTATTTCCTAAAGCACTTATCTTCTCCTCGGTGTGAAAGTTGACTTTTCTGTTTGTAAGGAGGCCTAAAGAATTGAGGGAATGGGAAAAATTAGCTACACTGAGCTGGAGCTGAATGGCATTAGGTGGGAGGTCTGAGAAAGGCTGCAGTGATGCTCAGCAGGACACCTTATTAGCCGCGTCATCGCAGTTCATTCAGGCAAGCCATACCAGTGTCACCAGCATTCCCACACAAAGACAAAGTTCTTCACACAGTCTATAAACATGCTTCCCTGGCCAATTCATCCTAACTTGACACTGCTGAAAAGAGGGGCTTGAGGGTTTTGGTTTTTTTTTAAACACAACAATAACATAACAAAACAAAACAAAAACCGTGCAGCTCCGCCAAGCAGGCTGAATGGGGGAGAAGGAGGGACACTGTCACATTTCTTGGGAAGAAACAATCCAAAGGTCAAGCCATATTTTATTCAGTGAGCAAATTTTTATAATAACTAAATGCATCTAAGATAAATACCAGCTAATATGAGTACAACTTCTGGGGTAAGATACTATCTCTCCACAACATACTTATTTCTGTGCATTATCCACACATGGGAGTTACAGACACAAAAGCTTTTTCAATGGACAAGAATCAAAGAATGGTTTGGGTTGGAAGGGACCTTAACATATGACTGCCTGTGTAAAATGTCCTCTCCTAAGTGAAGGAATACGGAGATCACAACTAACGCACCGAGACAAGGGGACCAGTTCAGTCCCGGTGTGACCATCATTTCTCAGGACAAACTGCTCACTTTGTTTACTGCTGACCTGTGCAGAGCTTGGAGGCACGGGGTCTGCTTGGAGTTGGCACAGCAGAAGCAGCACTGGGCCCTGTCCCCACAGGGGTGTGAAAATCCTCTCTCACACAGGGTGAAGTACTCAGGGAAGCCGTGGGGCACTCACTGTGCGCAGTACAGGCGCCCGGACCCTCGATCTGTCCACAGCAGGAGTCACTGTGCCAAAGGCATGACCCACTCACCTTTCCTGTCCAGTCAGGATCTCATCCCAACAGGGAATGTTTAGAAAAGTGACTTGGCCATCCTGTTGGCAGAAGCCAAGAGCCAGTTGGGAGGTGGCAGGTGACCTATGGATAACAAGGTTATACACACCTTCTCCACAGATCTAATATGCCAGAGGTGGTAACAGCTCCTGCAGTGACTTCTGGTGGAAAGCTAAGGAACGACAACACTGAAACCTGTCTCCTGCTACAGCCACGTCAAGGAACTGAAGATCAAGACCATGAAAATACTAGGTTTTGGCTTACACCAGCCCAGACCATTTGGATTTCTGCTGTTCCTATCTGCATTGCTTTTTCTTTTTTAAGCTTTACTTGGAGATCAGCTCAAGCACCTGCACCTTGAGAACTGGTCCCCTCCAGCAGAGGTTTCAGAGACAGGTTGAAAGAGAACCCTCTCCTCCCTTCTGCAGCTCGCACCCTTCTGCAATTTCAAATACACGTTTGGAGACAAATTCCAGAAAAAATCCCATTAATTCTGAGTACAAGTTATCTGGTGACTGATAGTTTAAGTGTGCCTCAAAAGCCATAATGGAAGTGCCTTCATTGGCATGCCCAAGGTGTGTAGTGCTGTCATTAAAAAAAAAAAAGTTTATAATATTTTTGTGCCTTGTTCCTTCTGATATAATGGCTAAAACCTATTAGTAACACTAAAATATCTCAAAAGGTCAAGCACCATACAGCAAGATGAAGGGAATTGTCAAGAAGCTTAGGCAATCATCTTAGCACTCAAGACATTTGCCAGGGCTGTTTAACTAATATGTGATGTTCACTTTTAATTTCAATATAGTGCCATTTGGGCAAAAATGTTGTATTTTTTAATTAATTACAATGTCAGCAGCTATTAAGATTAAAAGAAAGACCACATCAATAATAAATACTTAATCCAAAGAAAGGATTACAAGAAGAGCAATAAAAATCAATTTTTAGAGCTGGAAAATTGTGACTTTTTCCTCACTTGACTGGTATTTTCATTATATTGACAAACCCATGATCTTACCTGACACTGACATTCGCCTAATGAAATAGCAGCCCTGGATAATGATGTAAGGACTTGTCAATTCTGCTACAGGACAACACAGCACTACAGCACTGGCGTTATCATACAAAGACATTTTCATGCTCTTCAGCTGATACAAGAGAAAACTACAAGAAGAAACCAGAGAAATTGTATGTCTTTTTGAACCTTTGCTTTATCATGGAATATTACCACCCTTCCACACAGTTTCTGAGCTCTTCAGTGCTGGTGACACTTGGTGCCCAGCAGACAGCAGGTAACTGCCCTATCTCTCTGCATGAAGCCCAAGACATCCCAATTCTTACTTTTTGTTCTGCAGGGCTCAAATGTGGGGAGGAAAGCCAAAATCCTGTGGTCACTTAGTGTCGAAAGCACAAACAGTGTGACAGAAATAAACAGGATATGTGGCAACAGATACTGATCCATTGTTAAGGCTGAGAAAAGTATTTTTGGTGACATCTCTAGAGAAACTCAGACTTAAGACACTGTCTGTCCTAAACAGCTCCTCCACAGGAGCAGTGGTGCAGTGGTTAAGGAATTTTGCCAGATTTGGGTCTTGCCAGACCTACAAGAAGCATCTTTTCCAGCTCCATCTCCTGTCATGGCTGTACAGGCAGCAGATGGTGACAAGACACAGGACAACACTGTGCTGTGCCACATCATCCACAGAGAGCTGCCAGTGACGGGGACCTGCAGGCTCCTACAATCGGGCCTGGGTAACAGCTGGGCTCAGGGCAACTGTGAATTAAAAATAAACCTAAATGTTTCTAGAAAAGGGCAAAGCAAATGGCTCAGACCCAAAGAGAATTCACTAACAAAGCACTAAACAACTCTTGATGCTGAGGAAAGCTCATGAGCAACCAATTTTACATTATCCCTTTGAAAATCACACTACAGTGGAGTACCAAGAGCTAAGAGAGGGAACAAAAAAGGGGTGAAGACAGAGACATTTGAAGTGCTAAAGAGAAGGGAAGAACCCTCTTTCCAAAGAGCACGGTGATCAGAAAAGTTAAGAGCTGTCAACATTAGGTTTGAACAATGAAAATTCTAGTGGATATAAAAGCAGCAGGACCCACTTCCTTGCTGGAGTGAGAAACTGACTCATCTTGGTTGCATCTTAAACCCAGCACTGATGGAATGAAGATAAAGAAGCTCCACAACAGGTGAGGCAGCCCCATGACTGACCTATCCAGCCCTGGAAAGTGCCTGCCCAGCCAGCCACAACCTCACCAGCTCTTGCACAGGCAGACAGTGGCTGGAAGCACTGTCCCTCCCATCTGAGTATTTCCCTGTTTGGGATGATCTGAACCTTTCAGGACATGGAACACAGGACGCAGAGCCCACAACCTCCTCCCACAGTGCTCCCACCTTATGGGAGTCAAAATCTCCAAGGTGGCTACCGGTCTGGTGCTCACAGGCTCCAATGGGAGCAGAATGGGGCTCTTTCAACCGTTTTGCATTTTATAACTATCAGCTCAGAGCATCAGCTCACAGCCAGCATCGTAAATAAAATCACAATAGCAATTTATTTTCATTTCTCTGCAAATGAATAAGAATTGGATCAACAGCCCATATAGATTCTTCTTAATTGAATCATTGAGATTTGAAAAGGCACAGACAACAATGGATGCTGATGTCAGTGTCACCTTTAGCTGGACACTAATGACTTATCTTTGTCCAGCTCTAGGCTCTCTAAGAAACAAATTACAGTAAAGAGAGAAATACACCTCAATGAGAATGTGACGTACTGTGCACATTCTCATATAAAGCCACTTTTTGAGCAAAATCAAGCAGGCAACAAGTTACTTGCACTTATTTCATTTTTAAGAGGCATTCTCTTTTCTTGCATCACATGTTTAATTACAGATGCTCTCCTGGGAGCAGGACTGTTACAGAAAACCCAACCTTGCCTGTGCTTACAGCACTCACATTCTACTAGAAAGACACAGCAGCCAACAGGGCAGCTCCAGGAGATCCTGTTAATGGAAAACAGGCAAAAAGGAGTAAGCCCTTATGGAAGATGGAGGGTCTGAGTGCCACAAGACTGCCATGATCCACATCCACACTGCTGGACAGGGACTGTGTTGGCAAACAACTGGCTAAAACCTCTCCAGGAATCCTTAGAGCTTTACCTGCAGCATTTCTTCTGAAAGAGCCACAATTCTATTCACACTGGCCAGGTACAGCAAAAACTGGCTTAGTGCATCTAATCTATTTTTTGTTTAAATGACACCTTTCTCTGTGATACCTGCAAGTATCTAAAATTATGGATTTCAGAACTTCACTTCCAAACCTGGTACTGTTCACACAGATTGAACGTAAGAGAAAAATCAGATATTTACCATTTGAATAATGAATACTGAAAATTTATTACAACCCGTTCAGTTTACATTCCAAAAAAAAAAAAAAATAGAAAGAAAGAAAGAAAGAAAGAAAGAAAGAAAGAAAGAAAGAAAGAAAGAAAGAAAGAAAGAAAGAAAGAAAGAAAGAAAGAAAAAAAAAAAGCTCCAAATACTGAAAATAACAGAATAAAGGAAAAGTTACTGACTAGGATGATCAAAAATTATCATTCACTTCATACAGAACTGCATTTATTGTGTCCTTAAAATTATACTAGTATATGCTTTCCATTACAATGCATATCAGTACAAAAATATTTCCCTGCTAAAAAATATAACCTAAGTAAAATTCACAATGTGTCTGTGCAGAGAGGAAGGACGCACAAGTTGAATTTTTGACAACTGCATCGAAGATGCCAAAGCTCAAGCCGGCAGAAAAACAAGGAGCAAGGAAAAGTGACTTTGCCTGTATTTGACAGGCTGAAAATAACAAGACAATTTTGCTGGATTTACTCTTTAAAGAGCATATTATCCAAACACGCTAATTTTGAGAGCACTTAACCTTCCTTTAAGGGGGAGAATGACTGAATATTAATGAGCTGAGCTTCGGGTGTTTAATGAAAAGCTGTCGATTTGAATGTGATCCAGGGGTTTAAACCTTTGTTAGAAGACATTTGGCTGGATGGTTTATGTGCCCCGAGAGTGCTTTCTATCTGAATACACAGAAATTTCACTACTCATTTGAAGGCTCATGTTAAAATCACTGTGGCAAAAAACAAATAAAGTAAAAACCAAACCAAACCAAACCAAAAAAATCCCAAGCCCTCCTAAAGTGCACTGCTTTGGGGATCTTCCCAAATGACCCAGATCTTTAGAGCAAAGTTTTCCTTTGCCTAGAAACTAAGTGGCTTTTCTTCTGCTCATTCAGCTGCTAGTTCTGGGAAAAGCCCAAAGAGAAACATTTAGATTGGAGGGGTCTTTGAGAAGAGGTGACAGTTGACTGATGAGCATCCATAAAATGACAAAGAATAGTTGTGTGGAGCCGGTGCATCACATCGCCTCTCCCTGGGAAACTAATTGCTCTGAATTGTTAATAGTAACATTATTTTTCTGGCAATCATTTCTTTTCAATACTCAAAATCAGCATGAAACAGCTCCTTTGACCGGACATAAAAGTTAAATGTCCCAATGTTGATCAAATTAACTTCAGCTATGTGACAATGGACTATATTTGTGAGAAAATAATGAAGGGCACAAAGGGGAGCTTTATGCCAAGATTTCACAGTTGTAATGTAAAAATGTTTCTGTTGAACTAGGCCAGGGAACATTTCAATAGGAAAACAGAAGAGCACTGTCACTTTCATTAAAAAAAAACCACACTCATTTTATGGATCTCAATGCTCGAGATAATTTCAGGAAGTTTAGATGGCTGGCAAACTAAGAGCTAGGGATCAGGCTAACACCTCACGTCCTGTCCTTCCCAAACTCCCCTTTCCACTCTTGAAGGGCCCCATCCTGCAGCTTTTTCCCTCATTCCCCAGCCTGGGTATTGCATTCATACACTTTTCCCCATCAAGTGGCTATAGGACATGACTAATATGACAATATGGTTAATTCATATGAAATAAGTATAAACATTAGTTACAACAGATGCATGAAAAATGAAACCAAAATGTAAACTATTTTCCTCTCTTACTCTCACCTATAGCTCACCCTCCAACTTCAGAAAATACAAAAAAATATAAGTATTATGTAAATAGGGCTAACTGTACATGGAAATTATCCAAAATGATATTTGAAGAATTTTTTTCCTCACAAAATATAAAGCAGATGTTCTTATCTCATTTTAAAGCAAATTCAGTTCTGACTGTAGACCCGTGTCTATCTGGAACAATGTAACTGACTTCTAGGGGCTCGGCTAGGGTTTACACTTGTGCTGTCAGAGACTCATTACACACCTCAATTTTCTACATATATGCTGTGTATGTATCTGTAAAGATACAAGCAAATATTGGTTTAACGAGAGTGTGATTTCCATCCTCTTGGTCTTTAAAGCAACAATCCGATACCACATCTTCTCCCTTGTTAAACGGCAAATATTAAATGCAACCTGGCTCAACACATAGCAGAGAGCTGCCTTTAAAAGCGTTCTTCTTTCTATTTAATTCATTTTAATGCTATTAAAGCTAAATCATTTAAGGATTAACTTTATTAAAGCAGAAGCTTTATTAAAGCTAAAAGAACAAACCCTTCTACTCCTCAAACATGTGATTAGGATTACTAACAGATTTCCCCAGGAGAAAACTTTTAGCACAACTTCGTGTCATTCCCCCAGTGCTTTTTTCCTTGGTTTTCCCCCAACCTCCCCCCACTCACCAATGCTTTTTTCTTATGCATTAAAACTTTGTGGCTAAAATAATTTTGGAGATAGCAACTTCCCTGGCAATCTGAACAGTTAAACTGATCCATTTGAGCTTTACTTGCAAACCCTCTTCTGGTTTGCATCCCAAACTCCTGTGGTAGCTGTTGTCCAGATAAAAGGCTGTACATAACTCATGTTTATGAAGATGCAGCGTGAACACAACTGAGCTCTCACTGACTCCCACAGTGACCTAAATCAACTGTGAGAAGGTGTTTCTGTTTCATTCAGTGGAGGTTTAGCTCATTAAACTGTTTTCCTTCTCAGCATTGTTCATTGGGTTTGAACTGCATCGCTGTTAAATGCTCTTTAGCAGTTTAAAGACTTTAAAGGAAAAGACTTATCAGTCTCTGTTTTTAACAGCACTAAATCTGCATTATTAGTTCATGCAGATAAGGGGATTTGAAAGCTCAGCTTGAAACCTCTCTCTTCTGTATTTATCTGACACTGCATAGTTCCAGTAGCTCAGCTGGAAATGTAGATCTATGAAGCTTTAAAGAGAGATTAAAGCCAAGAAAAGAAGTACTTTTCCCCCTATAGCTGCTCTCACTTTCCCTTTTCCTGCTGTCTAAGGGAGTCCTAGGGGACAATGGCCAAAGATGGTTCCCAAAGCCCCTGAATGGGGACACTGTTGGTGGCAGCATTCATTCAAAGTAAGCTTCAGTGTATTGTCCTCCCCAATCAGCAGATCAGAATAGAGTGTGCTGGTGGCTGCCAAAAGGTTAGTCCTGCCGATGAAAGGGGCTTCCCATTATTCACTGCGCTACAGAACTCCCCCTTTGTGCCCGCCAGCCCATCACTGCACTGTGGAGGTCCGGATCTGCGGCTGGCTGCTCCCTCAAAATGAACAATTCATGCACGGCGAGCCTGCTATGGCACTGTGCAACCCGAAATCGAAGGGCTCCTTTTCTAAGGACGGCGGAGTTGGGGCAGTTTTTGGCAGTGTCACATTTTAATGATATACCATCCTGACATCCCTGACCCACAGCTGACACTAATACTACAATCTTATTACCTTACCCTTGCCAGGGCATCGTGGGAGGTCCAAAGCCAAAATTAGCTAATGAAGCACACTGTATGCTGCAAACAAGACTGAAATAAACAGTGCAAAAGGTTTGCACAGGTTTCCCTCATGCAAAGCATTAGAAAAGGAGACCAAGGGAGCCAAGAAAAAATGAAATAAAAACCCCATACTGCGCTATGAAACAGAACTCAAGAATGTGCACTCTGACGGCAGTGAGAGCAGATCCTGATCTTCCTGAGTCCATTCTGTAAGCCAGGGATCTTTTATATATTTATATATATGCTATCTATGCAAACCTTCCAAGCGCCTCCAGCATTTTCGAATGGTTGAGCAGGTTTTACAAGTGATACAAGAGAAAGACAATACTGGCTTTTTCCTGTTCACCCTTGGATCATGCCAAAGGTGATGGTAAATTCCTGTTTGGAGAAATTCCTGCTCAGCCCCCTGCTGGGGGAAAGGCAGTCTCTCTACTATCCCACCTACTCGGCTTACAGGACAGAAAACCCACAGAGAGGGAGGAAACTTGAGAAAGAAACTGACTGGAAAGGCATTTACACTCCACTGCAACATCTCAGAACCTTTTCCAGTGAAAAGTTACGTAGGGAAAAATGGCAATGAGACATTTTCCAGCACATAAACTGCATTGTTCAGGAGTGTCTGTAACTTCCAGGCTGCTGCCAGAGAGAGCCAGAAGAGCTGACAGCTGCTTGTGGACAGGGATCCCTTACGCCTCTGCCATGCACAGGGAGGCTGCGAGCAGATGCCAGGCAGCAGAGGCACAGCAGAGTGTTTTGGGCAGTGGTTCCCCTCCCATCAGCCAGCAAGGGATTGGTCCTTGCCAGTGATGTGGCCTCAGCCAAAAGGCTGCATGGGGCAGCAGGATGGGGCTCAGCACCCCTGCCTGAGCTGGGACCCCCATTCCTCGAAGGACAGAGGTGACCCTGGCTGGGTGCCTCTCACTCAGCCCTCGCTCCAGGAAACAGCAGCAGTGATACCACACTCATTGGGGGTCTTGTTAAAGAGTCCTCTAAACCCAGCACCCTGGCACATGGCCCTGGGCTGCTGGACAGCAGGGCTCAGGGCAGGAACAGCACACAAAGTGCTCTGGTTCTGTATTCCTTCCAGGCTCAGCAGTTTGTTTTAAGCTCCCCATTATGCCACGGATTGCAGTGTGTGCAGTGGCTGCTCTGAAGAGACACATTAAAGCTCTGTTTCTCACGCAAACATGAAGCCAACTGGCACCTCCCAAGAGAAATACCTGTTTACTCTGCCAACACACCGATGCCCACACAGAAACATTCTTTTCTTACTCAAGAGCAAGCTGTCTTTTTCCTGACTTTATAATTACGGCAGCTGTAAATTTCTGGCTATTTTTGTGACTCCTCTGTATTGCAGCATTCATCAGATGAGCCAGCTCTGTAATACCATTAGAACCCACAGGGTTACTGACACCAGTGGTGACTATACACAAGTGCTGCGTTGCTGCTGAGATGAACTGCCTGCTGTACCCAGCTCCGTGTGGAGGCACCCACAAGGAGAAGCTGAAAGATCTAGGTTCGTTCAGGTTGCAGAAAAGTTGTCTACATGAGGACTCTGCTGCTGGCTTTATCTGTTTGGTAGTTAAAGAGAGGAAAAAGCCAGACTTCGTTCAGCAGTGCATGCCAAAGATCCAGGCGATGGACACAAACCACTTTGAGGAAAACTCTGGCTGGATAATAGGGACAGAAAGTTTCACAGTGAGGGTAGAGAAACACAGCAGTGGCCCAGAGGAGCTACAAACCAACACACTGAAGTTGCTCAAAGCTCAGCTGGACAAGCTGCTGAAGCCAGCCCTGCTCTGAGCTGGGAGGGATCAATAAGGGACTTCCAGAGGTTGCTTCCAACTGGAATTATTCTGTTATTCTGTAACTGAAGATGCACTTGAATGGTAGCTTCATTGGAGTCCATATAGTCTAAAAATAAGCTAATCTACCTAACACATTTAGAATATAAGTGTGGTTCCTACTCTGCAATTCTGGAGACTTCGGAGTGGTTCCCAAGATCAGCAGTTTGGCTTTAAATAATAAGTGTCATAAAGCGATCTGTAATCAGCACTGTCTAGAAAACTCCGGCAAGCAGTAACCACTTTTAGGAGACAGAATAAAACCCTCTACATTTCTGAGTGTGCCATTTGAAACATCTTTCATATGCTGCTTATGAACACAGAGATTGAAAGAGGCCAGGAAAGGCTAATACATACCTATCAAGTACATAGCCAAGAGCCTTATGCCGTATTCCTGAGTAAACCGATGGGCTTGTTTCCCAAGCAATTAAATTGGAAGCATCATGGAAAAGATGAATGTTTACCAAGTCAAAGGCACTATGACAAAAAAAGGAAAAAAAAAATAAAATGATTCAGGATAAAAGAAAAAAAAAACATTTGTTGCATCAGCAAAGCATTCAACACAGCACTTACTGTATTCACTCTTACGTTACCTTAAAATTTACTCTCAAGAAGTGTGCAGATTAGGCTATCATAACCAGAAAATTGTCAAACTGCCATCAAGCTTACAGCTCATCCACAGGTAAGACTCCATGAAGTCTTTTACATAAAGGATGTATAACATGAAAATGAAAAGGTATTTGTCAGCTACAAGTCCAGAAATCAGGCAGTACCCTTTCACTAAAATATTTTTTAAGAGAACTGAATGTGTAAACAAACAACTTCCAGTTTCAAAGCTGCAGCTAAGTGTCAAGTAGAATTGTGGCTTTGCAATAAACAACACAAAAAGCTACTGCGAGGAGAATGTTACTGACATTAAGGACTAAATCACATCACTGTGCCTCCTTATCTGTCCCTGTGTAGGAATGCCGAGACAGCAGCAGTCAATACACACACCACCTCCAGTTGGGAAGAGGACACCTGCTGCTTCCCTCGGGCTATGCCTGTGACACCACAGAACCACAGATTTGTTTAGGCCAGAAAAGCCCCCTAAGCCTACCTGCAGCCTGCCAGTGAGCACATGGCCAGGCTCTGGCTGAGACAGACATCAAGCAGAAACCCCAAACTATGCTCAGGGAGGTTTCCCAGACCATGGCAGAGTTGGGAATGGACCTGGACACAGCAATAATGGCAGTGAGAACAGTGAGAGCATGGTCAGACACAGGTCATGCAGCACAAAAGGCTCTGCCAGAGATCCTGGTGAAAATCTGGCTCCAGGGAACAGCACATCCTGTCCAGTGAACCCACACTTATGGGGAGCAGTCCCACTAACCTTCTCATAAAGAGATAATGATCACAGAACTACAAAACATGACAGCTTGAGATACTGAGTCCTGTCTATCTGAAGGACAAGCAGAAAGAATCCCTGTAGGACAGGGAGGGTCCCATGTCACCAGCTCACCTGATGTGTAAAGCCACCCCCATGTTGTCAAGAGCGTGTTTGCTCTTAAAATTTAGTGATGAAGGAGTTTCCACCTGCAACTTTCCTTGTCCTTAAACTCATATTTTCATTATATTACCTGTTTTCCTGCAAATTAAACTGATTTCTGCCCTTCTGGAAGGCCAACAGAAGCAGTTTCCCTGCTATGGTCAGCCAAAGTTTCTCACCCTCTACCAAAGACTTCCACCATTCCTGACTCTCCTGTCCTCTTTCCAGCATACCTAGAGCACAGCACTCAGAGCCAAACAGAACACTCTACCACAGGCCTTGGCAGCACTCAAATAACTACTGTGCCTTCTCCCTTCGTGTCCTTCACAGGATCTACCTATTAACACACCTCAGAAAGATAATAATGATGCATATTCAAGTCCTTCTCCCTTGATCCTTTTCTATAGCAGGGGTAATGAGTCAGTTATTCCCAAAATAGTATTGGTGCTTTTAAATTCTCCCCTCAAAGTGCAACGATTTGCATTTCCCTGGCTGTCATCTTCCAATACTACTTCCTTGAAAATATCAAAATTATTCTGGTTGCTGATTCTGACCACTGATTTACTTGCAAACATTCCCAAGGTTGGTGCCCTACCTAAATATTGTAAGTGCATTGTCTGCTCCATTCTCCCTAGCAAATATCAACTATAAACTGTATTTAAGACTAAGGCATTCAGTGCACTATCTTGCACCTGCAAAAACACTGAGAACTACTGGAATAGAAACAAACACCTTCACGTTATAGTCAAGACACTAAAAAACCCCTGCAATGAAAGTACATGTAATTATGTAGTTCTCTTTTATTTTTGCATAATGTGAAAACACATGAGTGTCCTTTAGTTCTTTGTCCATGCTAAAGGTAAGTTAATGAAGAATAATGGATTTGAAAAATCTGGATTCACAGAGAAACTCAATTGGGGCAGACCACTGATGACAGAGGAGGAAAAAGGACAGTTCTCTGAAGTCTGTTAAGGTCACTTTTCTGGTTTCTGGTTTTTTGGGAGCCCCCTGTTTTTGGAATCAGGTACATTCTGTAACAATGTGTTCCTAGGTAGGGAGAATGAATAGTTCAAGGACTCATGCAGAAGTACTAACAACAAGTGCCTGGGCTCTATTTTTATTGACCTATTAGAATGTAGAAATGCATTGATCAAAAGTCATGATTTATGAAATTGGTTTTCATGATTATGAAAATGGGCAAAACTTTGTTCATATGCACAGAGACTGGGTACAAACACTCTTCACACCCTGACGAGTCGCATCATGCACTCAGACTTCCTTAGGTGTATTTTATAACCCCTTGTATTTCCCATAGTATTTCACTTTAATTCTTCAGAAATTGTTCATAGTAACTTGCCCCTTCAATTTCCCATTAGAAACATCTGAGACCTTGTTAGATCATGTGGATCATAACTGTAAATTATTCCAGACAGAACTACCACCATGGCTCAGTGCATTACAGACTAGGAGAAGCTGTGAGAGGTTCCTCATCCTCACTGCCCAACACACCCTTGACAGACACTCACCCAAACATTCAGTACAGCCAAGGACTTTCCTTTTTTAATATGCCCCCACAAGAAACACTACATTTAAATCTGTCTCTGAAGAACATTTTTTTCTTGGAAAGGCCGTAAAATAAATTCATGTTGTTTTTTCAGCAGAGAGGAAATCCCTGAGGACAGAAGAGACAGAACCTAGGGAAGTCATGATACAAAGACCAAAGGCCAGATTAGCATCTGATGTTAATACCCATTTCTGCAATTACCTAGTGATGGAATCACACCCCATGCATATGGATCTGGACAAATTAACATGCACCTAATTATCACACAACTGCCTGCCCAATTTCTCGGTCAGAAGTCTATAAAAGGAAAAAATCTGGTAGCTTTTCTGTTTTCACAGACTGCTTAATTAAATAAACATGCTTAAGCCAACAAAGCCAGAACACTGTTCAGCACTCAAAAGTCAGCCTTGTGAACATTCATGAGATTTCAAAATCAAACTTTCAGTTATAAGACACAAAGCAACCACACGAGGAAGGGAAAAGTGTTGAAAGTTCATGTACATATAGGTGACTGTAACAGAAGTATGCAGTAAAGACCAAAACTGTGACCACATGGTAAAAAAGCAAGGTCAGATTTCCAGGTAGGCTTAGAGAAATCTGAAGGAGTGCCCATAGAAGAAGCTCTTTTTGTGGAAGGCCCAGAGGTGAGGGCTGCACACAGCCAGGCGTGGAGCCTGGCCCAGGTGAGACGCTGCCAAGCCCCTGCAGCACCAGGAGTGGTGGCAGCAGCAGGGGAAGGTGTCAGCTCCACGCTGTGCCTGAGCCCCGTGCCTGCCCACAGGCACCCAGCTGTCCCTGCCCCTGCTTCCTCTGGCTGCATGGTGCCACACCAGGGCTGGGACTGTCAACACCACATCTGGTTATGCATCATTACAATTTACTGAGCACTCCGTGTTCAACAGATAATAAAGCGACTGCATGGAACCCACCTGCTCTATGAACAGACCAACCTGCACATGGAAATACCTTCTGGAAAGAGTTATTAACAAACATACATAAAACAAATGTAATCAGAAACAACTTAAAGATGCAACTTACCAATCAGTAATACACCATCTTGTTCTAATGAAACCTTTTCTGGACCACTTGCACTGAAAAATAAGTGAATAAGAACCAATCACCTTAGGTAAAGACTACTGTGGAAGTGAAATGTACTGACACAGAAAACAAAATGAAGTGGAGCTCATCCATCCATTATAACCAAGAAGCACTGAACACAAACTGAGGTACCTTTAAAACAAATACTGTGTCTGTTATAAATCCTGGAATTAATTATATTTTTGGTCCTGCAGCAGTTACAAACTTATGTGTAAGATTAATAAAACCCCTGGCAGTTGTTTATAGATGCAAGATACCCAAATAGGAAAGCCTTCCAACTATATTTATGTTTAGCTTAAACCAGCAAATTCTTATGGCCTATGCACAAATGTTTTCTTTGTAATTTTACCTGAACTGTAAAATGTCATCAGAGATTTACATCAAATTAAAATGAATGAGATCTGCTAGAAAGCTATTTCTCTTGCTGAGCCAAGCCACCCAATATTTCTGTAAGAGTTAAGAATTTAAAAAATGGTAAAAGATTCTATTCATCATAACTGCACCACTGGCAAGAAAGCCACAGTTCAGCTTGTGCCCACACATGTCACGATACAAGAAGGGGTTTTCCAGCACCACTTCAGAGCCACTGCCACAAACTACAACGTCCCATAAAAAGATACGATTCTGCATCCTATTTATTCCCTGTTAACAAAGCATGTGTCTAGGCTAATGTGCTCTGGGAAAGAATATTGCACCACACAGGCATAAATAATGGTGCCAATGATTTTGTAGCAAAAGACTGTGACTCCTTACTGTATATAAATTGCCAGTCCCAGCAGAGCATCCCCAGTCAGTGGTACCACTCCCCCAAACCTCTCCTGAGGCACTGGCCAGGTGCATTTATTTTCCTCTCTACAAACAGTCCTCAGCCCTAAACGCTGCTGAGATAGTGAAGGGCCTCAACAAACCAAACCAGACTGTCTTAAAATGAATCACAGAATTACAGACTGGTTTGGGTTGGAAGGGACCTTCACCTTGTTCCAACTCCCCTGCTGTGGTCAGGGACACCTTCCAGTAGACAATACTGCTCCAAGCCCTGCCCAACTTAGCCTGCATCTTCTGACCACCCCTCAGTGAAAAGGAACTCATCTCCCTCCCCTTCTCCTTAGGCACAAGCACAGTGACTGCAGCCAAGACCAACCAGAAACACCACCATAATAATTATATTTCAAATAATAATCTACTTTATTGCAATTTTTTTAACAGTAAAAAATTAGCCTCTTCTACAGGTCCAGCAACCACTCAGGGGATGGTTGGCTGAAAAGCAAACACCCTAATCCTTCCTAACAAGGATCCATGGCTGAATCACAAATCCCACAATCCAGTAAGGTCTCTTCTGTGATGCTCATGAGGGCACAGTTACAAGTAGAGATGTCAGCACTTATTCAAAAGGAAACCAATGAAAAAAAGTTAAATGCTAAAAGCATTCAAAATTGGCTCAAATTTAATCTTGATAAAAAAGGGAGCTTTGCCATTTCCTTCTTAAAAATAACTACACAGAACTTAAAATCAAGTAGCCCAAGCCTATGATGTGGTCCAAGATAATGTTTTCAATCAAGCTGCCATTTCTCATTTGCTATTTTCCTCTTTGACAAAATGGCAAAGATACTTCAAAAGATGCAACACCAAAACAGGCCCAACCAGATCACGTTGCTTAAAATCATATTCAGCTGGGTTTTGAACATCTCCAAGAACAGCAATACCACAACCTGTCTGGGCCTGTCTCCTGCTGTTTAACCTCACGGTGAAAGCTTTTCCCAGATTAAATCAGATTTTCTCTTGGTGCAACTGTTGCCTGCTGCCCCTTGTCCTGTTCCTGCACACCCACAGGGGCAGCTGTCCTCAGAACTTGTCCCCTCCCTGTCCCGGGGCACAGACAGGTTCTGTCCCCTCCCACACCCTCTGCTCCAGCCCCACAGATACCACTGCTCTGCTGCTTCTGTCTGCCCAGATCCCAGAGAAGACCCTGGAGATGTGAAGTGGCCTTGGAGTGCCAAGCAGGTGGAGGAGTCTCCTCCTGGGACCTAGCCCACACGGGAAGCTGGTGGCCTTCTCTGCCATCCAAGCACAGGGCTGGATTATCTTCACCTTGCTGTCCAAACAGACCTGTTTAACACAAGCCTATGCTGACAGAAGCCAATAAAAAGGTATTTTCAACACAATTTGTATTTCATGACAGCATAAAATACAGCATTTCCTACCAAAGCCTTCCTCACACATATGTGAATACTGGTTTAAGGGCAGCAGTATGAGAGGCCACTTTGCCACCAAGGTACTTTAGCAAGACGTAACCGGAGCTCTGACACCTCACTATCAGAAGTCCTTACCAAAAAATACAGTTTTTAAAATCACAATTTGAAAACTGGTAGTTACATTCTGCCAGCTTTTCCTTTGTGAATGGAGTCCCTGAGGAGATTGTGCTGACCTTTTAAACCCCCCCAGAACCACCACCTACATAAATAACGCCTGCTACATTGGGGGAAAGGACCTCCAGGCAGCATTAACATGAAGAGAGAGGTTAGAGAGGGCTAATGTCAAAAAGCACTGTGAGCAATAAGTAATGCACACAAACCATGATTGATAATGACCAGCACAGAGCCTTAATTCATCTTTTCTCCATCATTTTACTGAGGGGAACCATTTCAAATTAAATAGTGACCCAGAAAGGGTTTATTCAACCATACAAAGCAGGGCATGAAGGAAAGACATATTAAAGTGGTGATGACTGCAGTGTAATTGCAGCTCCTTAAAGGAACACCACAGCTCAGAGGGAAACCTGAAACAGGAATCAGCTGAATACCGGCAGCAAGAGCAACCAAGGTACTGAGCAATATCCAGCACTGACAAGCCTTGCTTGCTGTAGTGAGAACTCCTCCTTCTCAGAGCCTTATACAGGAGCCCACGTCCCCGTGCTCACAACACACTCACTGTTCACTAGACAGGAGACAGAGCTGTATTATGGCAACTTGCCATAAAAACAATGTAAAGAATGTAGTTCCTGCCTCAAAATTACTTCCTTTCTTCCATTAGATCAGTTGCTTCAGTAACTATTTGAAGTCAGCAGCTCCCTAATGCTCCAGACTGAGTCGTTGCCAAAAAGCAACAAGTGGTGGACAGAACCATGAGGGTTTGGGCCTTTTACCTGGCCCAGAGAGAATCCAACACAAGAGACCAGGAAGGAGCTTAAGCTCACAGTGGAAAAGGTCACACAGCTGAGGCTGAATAAAAAAGGAACACTTGTGCCTCTGTACTTGTAAAACACAAATGTAAAATAGCACTTGTATTTTACAAGTATAAAATAGCACTTGTTTCATCATGCAACAGGTATATACCCCAACCTGCAAACTACCTTTAGTTATTAATAACTTGAACACACTTAATTCCTTTAACTTCAGTAAATAATTCACTTCTCAATAACCTGTCTCTTTAACATTAGGAATGCAGAAGTTAGCAGGCTTCAGACCTCTTAATGCAGCCCAGGAGCTAGAGCTCAACAGCTCTGAAATGAGGAGTCATTCTCAGCCTTAGATACATACTGCAGCTAAACAACATGTCTTACGTATTTTTGGATCATCTATGTGCTTTAGTATTTCTAAATTAAGCATTTGGAATGCAGAAAGTTTTGGAAACAGAATGTACAGGAGAGTTATAGCCTGGGAAGGAGGAAAGAGAAATTTGTTTTTTACTGCAGATTTCAATGCAACAATCTTTATTTTTACTTTAACAAATAGTTACTAGCTGCTACAGCATCTGTATGCCAGCATAAAGCCAGGTGGAGATGACACAGGTCATTTTATGCTCTCAGAGTGTCATCTACATTTTAAAATAAGAAAAAAAAATCCTACTTCATGTCCCAGAAAGGGGATACCACATCTTTCACCTTACATTATTAAGTCTCTTCTCAGATCCTCTGCTAATAGGATTCCTTTAGCCAGCAGATGGATTGTGAATACAGGCAGTTTCATCTACTAAAAGACAACATAAATCATAATTGAGAAAGGAGAGACCGCAGTAAGGTTATCACCATACAGCCTCCTCCATGAAAGGTTTGCATTAAAGCATTAGTGAAATTAATTCATCTTTCATAAGAGCTTTGAGCAGTATCTGTGATCTATGATAACAACCAATTTCTCACTATGAGAAAAAAAAATTACTCAGGCCTGATAGACTACACAAATCTGCTTTTTTTTAAAATGGCCTAGCATTATCTAGAGTGTTGCTCCCAGAGGCATCATTTGAGGTTTATGCCTTGCCAAGAGGACCCATAAATCAAGGCAGAAAGTTTTGTTAGTTTTATATGCAGTGGGCTGTAATTATTTTGAATTGCATTATGCCTCAATCACTGTAATTACTTTTAGATCATCCTTAAACAGCTGCAATAAAAAGAAATCAGTCTTAAACCATTTCTCACACAAAAAAATTGCAGATGTGATATGAAAGGTCTGGCTAAAACACACAAGAGCATGTCAATCCAATGTTTGGGCAAATATGCTGCTCATGCCTTCTGTTGGGTAACCCCAAATTTCCAAAATACACACTATTTTGTGGACTTTTAATTGCTATTGCTATTACTTGCATTTGTCTAGAGAGAAAACATGT
Source organism: Phylloscopus whistleri (assembly GCA_017589585.1). Lineage (NCBI taxonomy): Eukaryota > Metazoa > Chordata > Aves > Passeriformes > Phylloscopidae > Phylloscopus > Phylloscopus whistleri. Next base: position 197,073 of record JADMLD010001533.1, on the reverse strand, counting down.
GATAGCAAAATTAATTTTAGCTTTACATATAGAAACACGCATGTGAAAAAGAAAACTATCTCCCTGCTGTTTTTTGCTGTTGCTGCGTCTGTGTGTTTGAGACACTTTTTGGTCTTCAGTTCCAAAGAGAAACAGCATAGTCTAAAAATTACTACAATTATTTTCTAACTTTCCAAGTCACACAAAAATATGGGTTGGCACATGCCAGGGTCCAGGCCAGGCGAGCAGAAAAGGTACAGAGCTGCAGTAGGGATGCTGCTGTTATCCACATCACTGCAGACCTGCAGAGCCCGTGCCTCTTTCCTCTCCTTCTGTGCAAAGCTCTGCAACAGCACGGCCCCAGCCTGTTCCATGGCTCTGGCTGCAACAGTGTTCCCAGAAATTGTGCTGGGGGCAGGAACAGAACTGAACTTTTAACGTGTTTCAGAGATTCATTCATTACTTAATTGCATATATTTGTGGATTTTCTCTTTTCCTGTTTGCTCCTCCTCCAGGTAAACACCATCCCCGACAATCAGAACACAGGGGGTTCTGCTTAGAACAGCTGTTTAAGGCACTGGAACCAATGGGAGCAGTATGAGGCTGTCACAGCCTCCAAAGGCTGCTCCTCGGGTTCCAGACCCCACAGTCCCCATGGTCCTGCCCCAAAAGCAGCCCAGAAGAGTATATACTGAGGAGGAGCCACAGCTGCTAATAAACATGGGAACACCTGATCCCTGAGCAGCATTCCTGCTCCACAAAACCATGTGGGAAAGCCCCAAGACTCAACCACTGCACAAGAAACTGTGAAGAATTGTTGATGCAAGAGGGGTAATGAACAATGCTGAACAAGTTACAGCTTTGCCAGTCTCACAATGCAGCAATAGCAAGTGAAGTAAATAAAGGAGGAAATCATTCTCCCTGGGTATCAATGAGCAATGCACAGCTTGTCCTGGTGCTGAGGCACAAAGGCAGCACTCACCGTGCTGTGCAGTGCTCTCAGCACTGCAGGCATGTTATAGCACTGCCAGGCACCCACACTGCTACAGAAAAACAAACGCCTGAGGAACTGGCTCAGGTTCCCTGAAAATGATGTAACACTTAACTTCAAAGAAGTATTTGAGATATTTATTCACAGGAAGTAAATGCTTTGCAAAATTATGTCAAAGGCACTCTTCCTTCCAGTACTGAGATATAAAAATAAATAATTTAGTATCAGAGTCAAGAAAAAGAACAACCTTCACCCTATCAATCCCATAACTATTTATGCAATGTTCTGCCAAGCACACGAGCACTGTGTAAATATCTCTAAGTGTGTATATTTACAAATTCTAAATTAATTTTAGGAGTTTATTTAGTTCTTCCTTTTATTAAAGTAGTGACATGCCTGTTTGATCCACAAATATTACGGGAATTCAACAAATTTATTTACTTGGTTTGAGGAGAACATTAACCACTAAACACCCATGTTCTAGATGTTCTTAAGAAATTAAAACTGAGAAAGTTCAAGGAAATCAAAGAAAAGAGAGTCTGCACTTGCAGATGCAGCGCAAGAAGCCCCTCAGCTCTGTTTGTGTTTCTGATTTTGACAAGACCATCAATCTCAAACCTCCAGCACCCCCCAGCTCTTCTGAGAACAAGCACAAAAGGGAGTGCAAGGGCAGCCTTAGGGGACAGCATCAGTGTGTGCTGGGAGTTAGGTGTCCCTTGCAGCAGGGCGAGCTCCCTGTGCTGGCAGAATCCACCCACAGCTGCAGAACCTGCCAGGAGCAGGGCTCCTGAGACAGCCCTGCCATGGCACACTGCCACATTTCCTGGGGTTTACATGCACTAATTAGTCTTTTCATCACTGTCCTCACCCTTCACAAGGACTTCTTCCTGAATTTTGGTACATCGCACCATGACTTAAAAACACGTATTACAGGTGTCAAGAAACCAACAGACGAAACTCTAAGATTCCATTCTGCCCTTATCACTGAGAGAAGCTGCTCAAGAGTAGCCAGAGGAAATCAGAATCAAACCTAGTATTTGGGAATGCTTCATAGTTCTGTACATACCTCAGGGAAATAATCCTGTGGAAACTTCTCTTTTTCCAGCATGGGCGTGCTTTCTAAAGTGTCAGAGTAGATTTCTTTCCCAGTAACCTTTTTATACTTCTTAGCTAGGAAGGGAGATAAAGCAAAATTAACATATATAACTTCAACATTATGAGCATCTTCTCACACTTACTGGCAAAGCAGCAGCATCTGCAAAACGGCTGGTAAATCAACAGGGTCTTATAAAAAATGTGCAAGCACTGAAGTGTTCTGGGGGAAAATAAACACTCCTGTTTATACCAGACACCTTGAAGTTACACAGTTATAGTATTGTCATTTCTACTATGCAGAGCCCTATAAAGTGTTAGAGCTCTAATCGTGAGCCTGGTCTCTGTACACTCTTGCACTCAAATCCCACCTCAGCTGCTCTGAGACCCTGGAGCCCCCAGTCTCCTTCAGATCAACCCTTTCTGGCCAACAGCACATAAGGCATGGATTTTTGCAGCTGGAATGGGTGTTGGACTTGTACAAGAGACTCTGGTGATGCACATCGCTTTCCAAAGTCTCTAACGAACAGTTTCATCATAGACAAACAACAGACTCCTATAGATCTACTCAGCTCATGAATGAGAGGTTCTCCTGCTTGATCCACTTTATTCTTGGTTTCTGATGAGAGCGATGTACTGGCATATCTAAGGTGAGAACCTGACTCAGTTTCAGTCCTCTGACACAGAAGCTCAGGCAGCTGATGTACAGCTGCCATTATGCTGAACCTACTCAACTGGATTCAGTTTCAATTGGGAATGTATAAGAGAAAAACTCCAAGTATTATCAAGAGTCCTAAACTGTTCAGTCCTATTGGATATCTGAGGAAGCATTTACTGTAAGGCAGCGCTATATCTTCAGGAAAATAAAAGGTATCATTCTTTATGTGCCAACCACTCTGAGGCCTGGCTCCTACAGAACAACTGAACAAACACCCTGATAAACTGATCTGGCATCATTCTAAGTAGATCGTGGATGGATGTGCCTCTTTCAGCAGGTTTAACAGTGCCAGCAGAGAGATCCTGATGCCTTTTGAGTTACAGAAACGACTTGGCAGAACTGTAAGGACTGAGGGTATCTGCTGGGAGAATTTCACTGACAGGCAGCAGTTGGCAAAGGGAGGCACCTCTCCATCACCCACGGGGCATCGACACCACGCGTGAGCCGGATGCTCATTGCCAGGACTGCCGAGCAGAGCCTGCAGGGGCAACACAGTCTGTCTCCAAATAACACCAGGTCTGCTCCACTGCTGACTTCACACCAGAGAACAAGATTGTTTCTGTAAATGGAAGTGGGCAACTGGCCTAAACACCCTCTCTTACAGGACATCCCTCCAGAACAGATAGCTTGGCACTAGTTTAAATTGTAAGCAAACTTTTGGGCCTCTGATCACTGTGAAAACAGCCCAACACATCTACACTATAGCATATAATATGTGAGGCTGCAGGAAAAAAAACTGTTCCTATTTTAAAATGGAGAGATGTCTTCCTGAGATCTGAAAAACAGTGACAATCTTTTTTTTCCAGTCTGTATTCAGTCACATCCAACTGTGCAGTGAATTTTGAAAAGCAACAGTGATGTTCCAGGCATACTGAATTGTGTATAAACATCTATTTTTTGCATGCTTTTGAGTAGAACCAGAATTCCATAATGATTTTTGTGCAGAGAATGTTTCTATCCATTTGGATTTTTCTTCTGATTTAAGAGCTTAATACACTGTGAAAACGTCAATAGTCATGAGAGAAGAGGTAAGTTTTACATTTCCACTGAAAGATGGGAGCCTTTGGAGTCATATTTTACAAACCCTATGCTGGGAGATGGATTCTGCTCTGTTACAAGGACAGCATGTGACTTGCAACACCAATTCACCCATTTCCTTGGATTTTTATTAAGAGTTTTTTCCTTCTAAATGATGTTTGAGCCAAACACATCTTTATGAACACGGTTCACATTCCAGTTGGTTCTGCTAAGGTTTTGCCAAGCAAAACAAAGCAGTGACCATTTAAAGCATTTCTTTTCTGGAACAAGCATCTCTTTAATGTTTCCCTATGAATTGTTTTCCTCTATACTTTTTTTCTTCAATTTTCTCACTTTTTAAAAATTTTTACACTTTCTTTTAAATGCTGTACAGTAGCAAATAAGCTGCCAACAAAAGACTAATAAATCCAGAAAGCTCCTCTTTTCCTAAAGCAGCTGCCATTTCCCTATCAGGTATTGCTGGAGCAGGACAACTCCCATCTGTGGCCATCAGGAGGGACCTTCAGGTGGAGTTTGGGGTGCAACTGCTGCTGCTCCTCCAGTGCTGATGGGATGGAGCTGAGGGCTCAGGTGCACTGAGACAGTTCCCATATGATTGGCACACAAAGCCATTTGCACGGCAGAATGAATAAACAGCCACACAGAGGAGAGCAAACTGTCCCACCCAGGGCCTGGGGACCACCTGGGAGCCCCCAGCTCCCCCCAGTGTCCCCATCATGTGCACACTTCATTTCTGAGCATCTGCAGAACTGCTCTTGTCAGGGACAAAGCCCAGGTACAACCTCTCAGGAGTGCCAACTCCGCTGTGGTGTGTTCCCATATGGTTTGTCAGAAATAAAATCACTCTGTCTGCGATACTACAGCAAAAATGTTCCTTCAGCACTGAAACCAGTGGTAACAGGAGCACTTATGTTGGCTAAATCTTGAATGGTACACAGAACTACTGTTCAAATATTTCAGGGCAGGAAGACTCTGTACCCTCAATTATATGTCTGCTGAGAACAAAAATAATCTATATAATTATGACAATTAGCTCAGTCCATAGTCACTACCATTTCAACAGTGCCTCACATTAACGGGATGCTAGATGTAGTATTAATGTGACTCAGTTCAGTAAGCTGAATGAAGCTCAGGATATTTTTGTATTAAATATATACAGTTTTTAACTGAAATAACAAATTTTATATAATCTTTTTTATATTCACCTCAGGAAGCATTCAATAATTTTCTATGATATTTCTAATATTTAATGTATATATCTTAGCATTACTTTCAAACTTGTGAGACACAGCAAGACCTCCAACCCAAAGGATCATTGTGGGTTAAAACAGTGCCAACCCTCCTACTGACCTGCTCTGTTCCCAAGTAATTTAAGTCATAAATCTACCTCAGCTGCTTTGCAAAATGACCATCAGTGTTGGACAGTTAAGGTCTTGGCCCTGTATCTGATCTACATGGAAGAACCTTGTGGCCATTCAGAGTTTTGAAATCCTCAGGGATCACTGTGGACCTAAAGGTGCATGGGAATGATTAATGCTCTGGCTTGCAGCCTGTGGCCGGTCCATTGACTTCTTCTAAAAGGTCTACAAGAAAAGCAACACCTGTCACCAAGGGACCTGCCTGCATTGTACAGGAGTCTGCATAACATGAAAACACTGCCAGGTACCACCATCAGAAACAAGGATGGAAAAGCTGCCTTGATGTATAAAGCAAATTAACCATTAATTTAATTCCTTTGCTTACCTTTAAAATCAAACTGGTAGATGTTTTTCAAAGATTCATGAAGAAAGTAAAAACTTCCCAGAGCCTGTAAAAAAAATCCAATAAAACATTTAATTTCATTTTTATTAATTTCTTTTGTTGCTTCTCTGTAATTTTATCGGTCATTATAAAGATGAATCTCAAACAGCTGACTGACCATGATAAGGGCACTGCCAGGTGTACATTTAAACACCAAACAGATGGGTGTGATCGGTGACACAGACAGATGCCTTTCTGAGCCCCCAAAACAGACCCTCAATTCTGTTATAAAAACCTGACGAATTCTTCTTCACTTTCAAAGCAAAACCAAAGCTTTTAGAGCATGTGGTACAGGAAACAAGGGCAATTTTGAAGTTTCCTAACTTGCACCTAAAGCCTCTGCAGAAGAGGCTCCACAACCTCCCAACACAGCCTGACGTGGTTTTTCCCTTACACGGTTCCTCTGCAGGGCCAGCCCCCCTTTCCTTCCTGCACCAGGCACCCCTCCACGTGCCCCTTCTCCCGTCGCCCACCAGGGCTGCCCACCCGTGGGGCTCACAGTCCCTCCCTGGCTCCATTTGTGCCACGGTGACACGCACAGGGACCGCGGGCTTGCTGCTTGCTTTGTCTTCTCCACAGACACGTCATTTACTGCTTTTCCCCAGTTAATGAGAGGAAAATTACGTATTAGAAGAGAGCAAATGAAAATCAAGTAAGAAAGAAAAAAACCAGGGCAAATAGATTTTATGGTGGAATACTAACAAAAAAAATTAAAAGGAGAACTTGATGAGCCTTTAGATACATCTGGTGCACCCAACAGAAACTGAGAAAAAACCAGCCTGTTACTGGATAAATTCTTACTAAGAAGAATAAAAGAAGCAACACATTAACCAAAAAGGATGGTTTAGTTTCATTGAATCTTTTCCGCTCCAACAACAAAGCCCCTCCCAGCACAGCAGTGCTTGGTTCGGTGACTGCTGCATTATTTATGAGGGGTTGAACATCCAGAGATCAGACATTTGCTGATTTGTCAAAGACACAAACATAAGGTCCTGCCCATCTCCTTGACATATTAGTCCATCCAACAGGAAACAGTGCCACATGTTTAATTGATGAGTACATGTCCCTGCAACCCAGGCAGATTCCTTCAGGCCTCTGGGTTTCTTTTTTATAACATGAAGGAGGCCAACAAGGAACTTCAGGAGACATCCCTGTGAAGGACTCAAGGTTAAGTGTGCTGCAACAAGGACATATTGCCAGAAGAAAACAAATCGTGATACAAAACAAAAATACTGCCACCTGATACTCCCATCTGGCCCATCTCTTTCTTCAACGTGTAGGGCAAAATCTGACATATATAAAGGTAACATTTTGCTATATAATAATAATCTTTAAGAACTCAATATAAGGATACAGCTTTTTCTAACACGGCCTTCAGAAGAAAAAGAAAGGAGCCTTGGCAAGCATCTGGAAAGTATCATCCCAAATGCCTCAAGTCTGAAAACCTTAAAATCAAATGAAAACGGGATCCTGGAATGGGAAATCCTAGGCTATGTCAGTAACACATGGCAATCCAGCCTACCTGTAACATCTAAGTGATGTTTTAAAGTGAGCTCTTCCTTTTTTCCCACAACGCAGCACAGCAGAATTATGCTGTGAAGGGACCTTTGAGGTCTCCAGTCCAAGCCTGTCCCACACAGGGCTGTCAGTGTGGCTGCTCAGGGCATTGTCCAGTAGACTCAGAACTCTCCTGAGGTGGAACCTTCCTTCCCTTCCCTTCTGAGCTACTCCTCCTGTGTCTGACCACCTTCTTGGTAAACTTTTCCCTTCATTCTCATCGGAATTCCCCACGCCTCAGCTGAGATGGAAATCTATGACTAAGTAAAGCATTTGGAAATAGTGATTGATCCAAATCAGGTACACATAATGTGAAAAAGAGGTGACCATTTTAATCTACGTGATAGAATTGTGAACTCCAAAGCTTCTCTATGTAGCATATCAACAAATAAACCGAGAAAAAAACAGACATTCTAAACCCTGTTTCACTTAGGGTGTCATAACTATTAAAAACGGTACTGCCATTCATACTTAAGATACGACTTCACTTCTTGAGTGTCGCAATTTGCTCATTGCTTGACTTTGTACAGTTTTAATCTCATTTTTAAAAACTAATTTTTAAGACTTATGCAGCAGAAGTTTGGTTTGATAGTCTACACTTGTGGCACTGAGTATCAACTACTTGTGCACAATAAATCTGTGACAGTGATGAAGTAACTCTGTTGAGTTTCAGGAGCTGATACCACTAACACTCAGACTGGCTTGGACTGTGCAATTCCAAACACCCCAGTAAAAAGAATCAAAACAATAATGGAATGGAAATTACAGCTATCGCTATCTTCCGCATTATTATAGACTTAATCAGGCTTAGGTACATAAATGTAAACTTGTAAAAATGATGGAGTGCACTTATAATTCCCTGCCCTAACACAATGAAATATATAAAAAAAGCCTTCCAGGGCCTACTGCCTAGACCCTTTTGTTGGGCGATTATGTTAATTCAATTTATTTGTCATAAAATGTCAGTTTAACAATAAAGTTAAGTAAGATTAATTTAAAGTCTAAGAGGTTTTTTTTATTTTCTTATTTACAATTTCAGTATCCTTTGGAAAAAGCAGTACTGGTGCATACAGCAGCGGCAGCACATACAATATCTAAGTGATACAACACAGGAACACATTACAGATTATAAACCACCCAAACATCTTAACTTTTAAACATCTCAAACATAAGGAACGAAAGCTATTATTTGTTCCACTTGAAAGGCTGCTGAGATGGATGACTTCTGCTGTTAGCACAAATTCCACACCACCTGTAAATAGGTGCTGCTACTCAAAGGGAAGCTCAGCAGTCACGTTGTGCACTGTCCCTCCCTTCCTCAGTTACAGGGACATCCATAGCTGCACCACAGCAGACCCAGGAATATTGCAGCATATTGCAGTCCTCTTCACGACAGCTCTTCTAGAGCAGAAACCTGGAAAATAACACTGAGGGCCACTGAGGTTGACTTCCCCACACATCAGGGACGATGCACCTTCTGGAGCTGTGCCCCTCCAGACAGTGCTGCAATCACCCCTGAGCAGGTCAGTCTGCAGCCTCTCATCTCCAGCACCCAGAGCACCCTCATTTCTGAGCTCAGAGCTCAGGCACAGTGCAACACCTGTCACCTGAACAGGGCACTGCTGCCCCAAGGAATGCCCAGGGGATGGCACATGCTCTGCTGCACCAGATGTCTCACTGGAATGAAGTGTAGGCAGCAGCCACAGGCTTCTCTGCTTGATTTTCCAAGCAGTCTGCAAACACAGACCAGTTGTGAATTCTATTTCAGTGGCCTTAGGGCAGAGCAATGAATGGATGGCTCACAGTTATGCTCAGATCAGAAAGTTCCCAACTCATCAGGCCAACCTGACAGCCCTTGGCTCTGTAACTGTATCAAGGTCATTGTACTCAGCACCATCAGAACCTTCTAGAGCAGCCCAACGGGTTGGTCTCAGGGATACAGGGAAAGCACGTTATTCCCAGGACTGGTCAGCCAGGTGAACTGGAAAGGAATTGTTCCCTGGGAGGGTGGGCAGGGCTGGCACAGGGTGCCCAGAGCAGCTGTGGCTGCCCCTGGATCCCTGGCGGTGCCCAAGGCCAGGCTGGACACTGGGGCTGGGAGCAGCCTGGGACAGTGGGAGGTGTCCCTGCCAGGGCAGGGGTGGCACTGGATGGGCTTTGAGCTCCCTTCCAACCCAAACCATGATCCTATGAATCCTTGATTTATCTTACTAATTAAGTCAGGAGCTGACAAGACAGAAGGGAGTTCATCAGAGTCTGAGGTGCCCAATTACGCCCAGAAGTACAGGGACACCTCAGAGCAACATCCGTAGTGAAATACCACACGGTCACTGCCAGTAACTCAGTGCCAAAATAGAAAGTCAGGTGCCGCAGTCATGAACAATACTCATTCATAGCTTGGCCATGCTCTTAAGAAACACAAGAGTTCTAAACAAGAGAACAGAATCTGTTCTACAAGATGGTATAACAGATTCTTCTGCTGACCCCCTGTTCACTGTAACCAACAGCTTGGCTTTAACACCCCTAAAAGCAGTCAGACCAGCACCCAAGATCCTGTGGGTACAGCAGGGAAAATTTCCTTTGTAAACTCCCAGGACCTGTTTCGATATCATGGTCACTAACTGCAGAGTACACAGGCAAACACATCCTGGCTTTTATGAGAATGGCCCTTATGGAAAAGCTCAGGAACTCAGGGAAAGGCCAGGCATTTTATCTCTATTAACAAAATGCTTTTTCCGGACTGACAGAAGTACCTGACTATTCCTACCACGTCTGCATGTGCACCTGTACTGCAGCTATAGACACAGAGAGCAATGTTTAACCTAAGGGGAGCACACATTCATTAGAAGAGCTTCACAGCTCCCCAGAAATGTATTATGGAGAAAAAAACCAGGCATCTTCTCCCTGTTAGAAGATTGAACATTCATTGTATTTAATTAGGTTCCAGAATGATACTCATTACGGTATTAGAGATTTCTGTCATTATTCCATACAGAAAGACTTGTCTGGGAAAACTAGTGCTGATGGCATGAGAAACAATTGGTTCTGATGGATTACATATCTGGCATTATTAAAAGCACTATTCCTTTAATTAAACAGAAATTTTGCCACAAAAGCTTGAAGATTTTAATAGCTATAGGGTTTTTTTAAACAGTTAATTGGCATAATTTCTTTTTAAATACCACCATTTCATATGTGAAGATTTAATGCAACAAGGAAATAGATGAATAAAAGTTTAATTACTGTACAGAGTAAACATTTACTGCATTACCTCACTAAATGTGACAGTTAATATATAAAGATTGCTTTAAATATATTTAAAATAAATTGCCAATGATGACACAGAAACTGTAATTCATGTAGTCATAAAATCCATAATTAGCTTTAATGAATATTTAAAGTCAAAGTTCAGCCCAACTTTTTCAATGTTTAACCTCCTATATCAATATAGTTCAAGGAATTCATTTATCACGGAACATGACAATGTCTGAATATGAATTAGCACGAGCACTGCTGACAGGAAGCCCTTATCTCCTACCAGCCTTTTTGGCTCTGCTGAATGTCAACAGTGAGTTTGGCACGCCTGACTCTATTGATTGCCCGCCTGCTTTGCTACCAACAATTAAAAAAGTATTTCACATGTTTATAAACCCGAACGTCAAGAGCAGGCATTAGTTTCCCATTAGTGAGATGGAGTCTGTGAGCGGCCACCTCTCACTCAGGGCCAGCCCTACACTGGTGGCTGCTGCCACCCCAGGCAGGCTGGCAGCAATGTCACACTGGAGCTGCCGTGGGCACCGCACAGAGACTCCCAATCTGGGCTCATTTATGTCACTGTGACGTTTAAGAGACTTCAAGCAGAAAAACCCGCAATGGAGGAAGGCGAGGGCCTGGAGCAGCACAATGGCTGCCCGTGCCCAGGGGCTGCTGGCCACCACCCCGGCCAGGGCTGCCAGGCTGCGGGTGCCCTCCTGCCCCCGGCCAGGCCCTGCTTCCCAGGGACTGCGGGGTACCTGAGCGTGGCCTCAGCTGATGGGGCACCTGGTCGGCAGGGCACCTTGACATGGGTACAGCCACAGCAAAACATCCCCGAAATTCTTGTGGGAAACAAGCCACAGCTATCTCGGATTTTTTTGTGGCAATTTGGAAACTTTGTGAAAACACCTGCCCTTAGTTTGCCATAAAATGTCAGCTTTGATACAACTGCCACTTTCCCCCCAAAAAAGGAAGGGCAGGCTGCAGTACAGGCTGGATCCAACACACCTGAACAGTGAATGACGAAGTACTGACACACACGAGGAATGGTAGAGTTTTTGCCTGTGGTTCTGTGCACACTCAATCCACTACAGCCAAATTAACACCAACCGTCTAATACCCATTCAAGGTTAAAAAACCAGGCTGGGTACACTGATCAACTCATTATAAAATACTCTATCACTTCTTATTTGCAAACAAATTAGGTGTCCAGTAATTTATCATTTCCTGAATTAGACTTATCAGCTAAAGCACATACAATTAAAGGGCCATTGAGACTGCCTGAACAGCTCTGCTCCACCTGAAGCGCAGACAGACGGAGCCCGATCCGACCATTCCAAACAATTACACCCCGCTCCTGCAGCTCTGCATTGCAAACACAGCTATCAGCTTCATTTCAACAGCATTTGAATAACTACACCTTTAATAAACTGTCAGAGTGAGTGGGCTCCAAATACTCACTGACAAACTTCAAAAACTGTCTTGAAACAGACCTTGGTCTATAGTAAAAACACCTGTTCAGTTACATGTGATATTTCCATTAAATCAAATGGAACTGTCCACTCAGAAGGAGTAAAACCAGTGGCAGGACTGGCACTGCCGATTCTCTTACTCCATAAAACCTAAGCCAATATTAAGCATCATAATCTAAACATACAATGTCCATAAATAAATAATACATATGTTTTATTTGTAATACTCATGTTGTGAAGCAGCCACCTCCATCTGTATCTTAGCAGTGTCTCCAGTGCCAACTTCCCAGTTAAGTCAATTTTGTTGGAATATTAGAGACTTCTGGAAGCAGCAGATACAGCTGGTGGGGATAAAAAGGGGTGTCCAGCTCTAGGAGTCCCTAGATCCTGGGAATTTCTTGACTATACTTGTATTAGATCCGTACCTCAAAATGTCCTTCTAATTCCTCTATCCTTCTATCTTCTTCATTTCTAAAATAATTTCCACATACTGGTTTTGTCTTTAGAAGTTCTTCTGCCTTAAAAAATTCTAATTTATTTGTAATCCATTTCTTTCACGGATCTGCCAATTTTTCAGACCGACTCTTCCAGCTGTACATCTGCACCACGCTGTGAAGATCCACCTGGGACTGGTCTGTGCCAGGTGAATCACCTCACACTGCCCATGTTCCCAGCTTCTGTGAGCTGTCAGAACACTCACTGTGGTTTCCAGACACCCTTGACTCATTTTAATGCCACAATCTTTGCTGTGCAGTTGTTGTTGGGCATCAGCAGACATACTGTAACATCTAGCACTGCTTCCTTGCTCTTCCTCTTCTTCAGAGCAGCCCTTTCAAGTGTGAGACCAATAACAGTGGAACTATCAAGGGGGATAATCACTACAAATTTACCACTAAAAGAATATAAATAATTTTAAAAATTCTAATTTTTTGGTTTTGTTTTTATAATAGTCAAATTAAATGCAGTTGAGGAAACAACTGATCCTTAAGTGTTCATACATAGCTTTATATCCTGTACTGTTTATTTCTAGTCTCTTTCACAAGATTTTGGTACATTCAGATTGGTTTATCTGTTTAGGTTTCATTCAGGGTTGAGACTTGTCTACACGACAGGCTGGAGTAAGTATTTTAAAAATTCTAAGATATCTAAATCCCAAGTAATTTAGATTCTTAATCAAGAGACCAACATAAAAAAGAACTTGCTTGCAGTCCTAGTCATTACAGATATCTCAGAGAAGTCTCTGCTAACAGCAACCAGCATTTTCTAGAACAAAAACAAAGCCACGGGAGCTTTCATTTTTCTATTCTGAATACTAACAGAAAAAAGAGCGAACTTCAGCTAACATAATCCACCTCTATCACCCTCCCTTAATAATTTTGTTACAGCAAATGAGAAGTCATATTCAATTTAAAAACATTATTTGGGATCAGTTAATTTAAGAAGATAAAATTTTACAAACAAAACCTCTGAGCTTTATATAAACATGTCCAGTGAGTAAATGAATAACCTGTATGTAACCTAATGCATGGACAAAGAATATTTAATGCCACTTTTGACACTGACATATTTCACAAAAATATTTCATATTTTAATTACAAATCAATTCAATTAAAAAAAAATCAGACAGAGGTTCGTTTTCTGAAAACCGAGATTACTGATAGACCAAGGAACCAGCCCAAGCTAAAGGAAGTGTATGTGTGCTGAGCACTTATAAAAAGCACCACTTATCAATATTCCTGAACGCAAAGTAGAGCCTTCACAAAGCCATTAATCACATTGTTATTTAATATTTCTATTACTCAAGTACTCTGGAGGCCCCAATCAGGATAAGAGGCACCCAGCTTGGCTCTGCACCAGTGCAGGAAGGAGGCTGCTGGAATTCAGGATTCAGAGCTGTGGCCCAGGGCCCTGCTCTGCATTTGGCCCCAGACACTTTAAGGGCAAGGGCTGAGTGTGCTCAGAGAGCCAAAACCTCTGCTGAGGATGCCCTGAGGGCTTCAGAGCCAGAGCCAAACACCCGGCCATGCTCAGAATATTCACCAGCTCCTCGGGATGGGAAAGGACAGAAAGGAAGTCTAATTTCTAACTGTGAGCACAGCAGAGGATAAGCATAAGTTGCCCTCAAAAGACACACAGGTAAATGCTCACGGTTATTTCAGTGTTGAACCGTATGGAGAACCAAAAATATTCCCCAGGAAGTTAAAAATTCTTGACAAGCTCAAAAAATTATCCAAAGATCCAAATTTATCATGTGGATAGTGGCAACACTTCTTGAATTTCAAGAAACAGAGCTTGAATTTCAGGTTGCAGAAGGTAATGTGCAAGTGCAAAATATTATTTTTCATCTGCATTGCACATGCTGTTTCACATTTATTTTTGCCGCCGGGGCCAGCCGGCAGAAGAGCAGCATCAGTAAAAGCCCACCCTGCTGTGCACAGGAGAGTGCTGCCACTGCCAGCTGTCAGAGCCTCCCCGGTGTCACACAGGACAGGGTGCACCCTCAGCAGTGCTACTGCACCTGGGACCCAGCCTGCATGGGTTCTGAGCAGATGGAAACACCGATGGATGTTCAACGCTTCACCAGTTCTCTTCTAGTAAAAAAAGGCACTTTCTCTTGGGGGAAACTGGTAAGATCTGCGACTCCTACTACACTGAGCTGATGCTAAATAATTTTAATTTTGAAAACTTTAAATCAATACAGTATTTCATTGACATGTTCTTACACAATACACTCAAGATGACAAATTCAATTTGATGAGGAGGCATTAATGCCCATTTCATTTAGCATTATACAGGTCATCTACAAATAGGAAAGTACCATGTGGTAAAAGGTTGTATTTAGCGTGTCACAGTCACTGGTGGTTGTTTTGTTTCTCAGAGAACCTTTGTAGCTGCCTCAAAATAAGAGATGATTGATTTACAAAGTACCAAATTTCAAATTTCATATTCTAGGACTAAACATCAAATAATTGGACAAAGCTGTCCCCTTGTCTGACCCATCACAATCAAGCCCCTTTCAAGGTTGACTGCCTGCATAAGAAATATGTGCATAATTTCATTTTGTCTCCTGTCCAACATCCAATGTTAGAAGTTAATTAAATTGCTTGTCCATTGTATTCATCCACTTACAAAGTTAATGATATTCTGTTCTTGAATTAAAGAGAATTTTATAAAGCCTGCACTATGGAACCTGGCATGCTGTACACTGAGGAGCTGAACCCTGTCATGGTTCCTGATTGCAGCTCTCCTAATTAGGAAACAAAATGAATGTTTCTGTGTCTGCCAATGCAGAGGACAAGTCATTCCAACAACGAAGGTAAATGCTCTGTACAACAGCAACTTAATAATATCTCATGTTTGACTATAATAAATTCTGCAGGATTAATAAACCTGTTAAATTTTTAAATTAACATTAAAAAGATGAACTGCAGAAGAACAAGGCAGCCTCAAAAGACGGTCACAGGTTTGAGGCACAAAACAGCTTCTTACAAGGGCATCAAACCTGAGTACACTGAAATCATCTTTTCTCCTTGCGCAGACGAAGAAGGAAAACACAGCACTCTAGCAATCTGCTGGAGAAGCTAGGATTATTAACAATTTCAGCTGTACCCCTCTGGTGCCTTTGGCTAAGCTGCTCTGACCTGGTACTTATGCAATGGTCTTCCTAGGCAGCCACACAGGCAGAAGTGTAACACAGCTGCAAATCCAATGCCTACAACAGCAAGCCTGCTGTCCAGGGATGCTGCTGGTGACAGCACTGACCATCGTAAACCAAAGCCAGAATCCAGTGCAAAGCCCACATGCCACATGAGAAAAAATAACCACAAGGTTACTATTTATTTTCTACTCTACTCTACTCTACTCTACTCTACTCTACTCTACTCTACTCTACTCTACCCTACTCTACTCTACTCTTTTTTTACATGGTTATTATTTTACTCAACCATGAGGTGGAGTAGAACCCCTCAGCACGCTGCCCTGCACACAGTCCTGTTTCAGTATACTCTTTTCCATATTCAGAACGAAGGTGCCTTCCAAGGCTGATGTCCTTAGTGACCCAGCCTTTCTCACCACAGTCCGTGCTCTGAGCAACCTGACCTAGCTCAACTCGAGATGGGGACAGCAGCACCAGGGGCCTGACACGCACAGGAGAAACCCTGAACACAGAGCAAGCCAGGGGGAATGCCTCGTAACCCCTTTGGAACACCCTACCCACACCTGTGCTCTCAGCCTTCTGTGCAACGTGCAGAAGTCTGAAACCTCTGAAAACACTACCAAATCCTAATGTTTTCAGTGCCTTGTATCACCATCATTATGTACTGAGAAACAAACACAATGAGAACTGCCCATATCTGAAAGCAATCTCTACTGACTTTTTCCACTTTAATACTTGGCATATACAAATATTAAAATACAAAACATTTTACATTAAAAACCAGAAAATCTCTCCCCCGGCTTTTGTCTTTTATTTGATGCTGTTAATACAGAGACTTAGTGTTAAACCTTGCACATGTCACTGGACTGACTGAGCAAACAAAACTGACCCAGTGCAGTGACTGCACTGCCATGCTCTGGGTGCTGCCAGTTCAGCCAAAGATGCAGATGATAGGCTTTTTAAAATTATTATTATTATTATTGCTAACAAGGAGCCAAACCTGATATCTCCTAACAGGTTTCACTTCACTGAAATGAAGAGCAATATGATTTAAGTGATTATATATTTTAAGCCTTTGTGCGCTTTGTACCAGTTCTGCACTGACTCCATAAAGGAATAGCAATACAAACCAAAGCAGCAATAGTAGAACAATCAAACTTACTCTGTCACCGTTCAGTAAAAATACTGAAAACTGAGTTATGAAAAATCTTAAAAAATCAGTGCATGCAAACTAAAAATAAAAGCGTAAATGAAAACATGTGCAGCATGTTTGGTTTAGCAAATGTAAGAAAGCATCAGGTTTACTGACAAGAAACTAATTTTCCTGGAATTATATAGAATAATTGGATTATGCAGAATAATTGAATGCATGCTGCCATTTTGCATTTCTTCATGTACACTTCAAAGCAGTATTTTATTGTAATTAACTTTAAATTATGCTCAGCATTTTCTTCAAGTGGTTGCATTCCCAAAATAAAGCTACATGGACCAATCCAAAGATGTATTTCAACTAATGTAACTTTTGTGAACTGAAACTCATTAAATGGTATTGGCAAATCAATAAGGACATAAAGATGTAAAGCCTTTCTTCAGGAAATAAACCAGATTATACTCTTCTAATCTAAATACTCAGTTAAGTCTATTGATAATTAAACCACATGGAAAACCTGCCCTGTTATTAAAGTCTCTTCAGAATCTCCATGCAAGTTGGAGTATATACATATATAAGACATATTATTTATATTTCTACCTTTCAGAACTTTTCAATTTCAATTAAAATCCTGTAATTTTTATTGGGAATCACATTACATGCATGATAGAGATAAGTTAATTAAAGGACAATCAATTCTAAGAGATGGCCAACAATGAACCTAACCAGTTTACAAATTACCTACTGCCACTCAACCAGAGCATGCAACGTCTGTGGACAATTACAAAAAAGCTTTAATTGATTTTTAAAATTTCAATAATACCGTACAATTTGTACATTCATAAGTACTTTGCTTGGGCTGTGATTTTTAGCATTAGAGGAACTGCTGAGACCACCACTGCAAATTCCTGGATGGTGCAGAGCCTGGATTTAAAGCTCAAAGCAAAGCTGACACACCTTGTGCACCCCAAACCAGCCATGCCTGCATCTCAACTTGAACAAATACCCAGTTTATGCCATGTAATGCTTTAAGACAGTAATATTTTAAAGGAACTCATTCTTGACTAATTACAATTAGAAGGCATTTAGCACACTCACTTGAAGTTTGTTACAGACAGGCAGGTTCCACTGCTCTGATGGCAGACAAGAACATTATTCTCTGAAAATTCTGGCAATCCAACCGAATTGCTAAAAAACAAACAACAAACTGTCACTCTCTGACTCATTTCTAATACAGCAAACAGGACTCCTTAATGCTCTTTTGCCTCAACATCGTACAAAGTCTGAATGAAAGGTTTGCTATGACCTGTTTCCACTGCCTCCTCCTTGTGGGGAGGTCTGACAAGTCCCAGAGCACCAGCTATGAGAAGCAGGGACAAGCAAAGGCTGAGCCTTCAGCAAAGGCATCTTCTCACTGATTTTTGGAAATCCCCAAAAAACTACATCATACTAGCAAAAGAAACTCCAGCGATTCTGCGGCTGCAGGTAGGACACTTGTAATGTGCAGGGAACTCATTTTGTGAGGCTGCCCCTGCACCACAGACATCACATGAACAGTGAGCAGAAAGCAAATGCTGGCTCACTCTTCCTGATCTGCTTGTCCTGCTGAGAGCCTGGAGATGAACAGAGCACTAGGATGGAAGTGCCCATATCTGCCAGCTGCCCACGCATGCCAGCTCGGATTTATCCCGAAACAGAAACCCAGCTTCATGGTAGGGGACTTGGAAGGATGCCACGCTCCCTGCAGAAGCTCATTTCACAAACAAAACATCATGAACAGTTTAGAAGAACCTGCTAGAAATATGTTTGCCATATTTTGCTTGGAACTGTAATTCATCATTTCCATTAATGCTTTACCTTTGGAAGTCTCAGATGAACTTCAGCTGTTGAACTGCCACAAGGGAATTCAAGGTGTTGAACTAGAAAAAATACAACTGTGCCCAAAGGCTTTACCAGCTTCAGGTAGGGGCCTAGCTTACAAAGGCAGCATTTCAATGTGTATTCCTGACTTCTAAAAAGTTAATTCAAAATGAAAAACAAAACCATAGTCTATAGAGCTTATATGAAAAGTGAGTTACTATTACTTCATTTACTTTAGTCCTGTCACCACTGCCTTGCCCAAACCCTGTTTTTGGCCTCCGTAGCATCACCATGTTACCATTGTTTTCTAGCTTTGAACTAGCAAACTGTAAAGAAAATATATTTAAAGCATTTCAAGAAGAGCAGAGCATTGTAACATACTTCATGAAGCTGATCCATCAATAACAAAAAGTCCACTGTACAAATAAAGCTCATGGCTCTGTAACATGCTTCCTGATCATGTGGAAGTTGATAAAAGAGAGCTTTGGTGATGTGGACTGGAAGCCTCCTAACTTGTAGTTAAGCCTGACTTTACTACAGTTTCCAAGGGCATTACCTGCAGATCTGCTCCTGCTCGTGATGAAGCCAGCGTTGCTGTGAGAACCGGCGGTGACGGCGCCGAGCGCGGCACCGTGGGCTCAGGGACAGCTGTGCCAACGAGAGGGAGGCACGTGCTCAGCCAGCCTGCAATTTCAGCTGCTGCACTACCAGGATTACTGTGCTTTTGCACACCAATTTGAGCACAACTGAAGGGAAACAAATTTCTACTTTTAAACTGGATATGCTTTCTTACAGAAAACAGATGAATTAAAAGGCCTGAAAAGGGGCGCTCTTTTGAAGGAGTTCAAGGTATCAGTCAGTTTTGCTGTTAGCACACCCACAAGAAGGGCTTTTTGTCCTACAGGCTCACACCTGCATTACCAAGCAGCCACCATCTGAAAGGAATGTTTCAGTAATAGCGGAAGTGAGAAAGAAAACCTCCGCATAAATATAAGTAATAACTCGAATTTAATTTTAAAACTGAGAAGATAAAAATAATCTGTATAAATCAAACAAGTTGTCTCTTCGTGTCACTTTTATGATGGACATTAATCTTAGTTTCTAGACAGAACTGCTGTCTGATGTAACCACGCTTATTGACTTAATGGGAAGAAATTTATATTAGTCTAAGAAGCTGTGATGAATGCAGTCTTAAAGTTCAATGACTCAAACACTTAGTAACCTCAAACATTGACCCAGATAGACAGAAACTTAAATCTTAATCCTGGAGCATAAGTTTATACTTCACTCAGATTTTGTTGTCAAGGCACTTTGAATCTTCATGTGTTTTTACATCTCCTAATGCCCATATGTGTGTGCACACACTGTACACACAGTGCACACCATTTCCACACAGAGATGGGCTGGCCACTCCTGGGGTCAGGCTCTGTGTCTCACTGGCCTCTGCCCAGCTCAGGAGATGCAGGTTCTCCCAGCACAAGCACCATGGCATGTGGCTCACCCATGGGCTGGGGCAGCAGCTGGCCCTATCCTCAAACACTTTCACTTCTGGATTTAGGACTAGGATCTGATAAACAGCCTTCACGCCTAAATATGTTAAAATAGATGTGTTCAATGAAAAGAAACACTCTTTAATCTGAGATCAGATAATATCACTGCAGCAAAAGCTGTGCAGCTGCTGGGATGTCAGCAATTTAATGCAGCCAACAGTTTATGGGTCACAAATGTGATTTATCACACAACTGAAAACCTGTAATACTGACTCCTGCAAAGAACAAGGCTCAGGCTTTTGTGTAATTTGGTTTGGTTTAGAAAGTAAGATAAAAAGTAAAACAAACCATTCATGTCTTATGGTTCACACTTTAGAACTGGAGATCCCTGATGTGAAATATTACCTAAAATATCTGAAAGATGTAAACATGTATGGGCACCAGATACTTGATTGTCACAGGAACTGTAGTGAAAACACCCCAATTCCACCCCCCACACTGTGTGAACTTAGAAGATAGTAGTTAACTAACTTATAAAATACATTTTTATAGCAACACCCATTCCATACATCAGGAGAGATTCCCAGCTGAATGTATCCTGACACTATTGGAGTTAACAAAATGCACCCAAGACAATCTACATGGGACCTTTGTGAGAAGATGGTGCATGGAAATACGAATGTTCCAAGTCAGAAGGAACAAGGCAACCTAGTTTAATCTGATTATTCTGAGGTTGAGGCAACGTATTAATCAAGTGGACGGACAAAACAATTCTGTTAATGACATTCAAAAGGTACAGTACAATAATCAATCATTTACTATATTGCAAATGATAAAACAAGCATCCAGAAGGGTTATGCTAATTACATGTTTCAAGTCAAATGAACCCATTCCATGCTTTGTCTTGTTTAGACAAATAGAGCATTCCTGCCATTTAATTATATTTCAGATGTCTATACCAGTGTCTGCAGCGATACATTAGCCTGCAAAGAACTGGAGATGGACTCTTCCCTCCAGGACAGGAGCACCGGCTCCACCGAGCCACGCACCCCGGCAGCAGTGCGGGACACAGGGACACTCAGACAACTCAGCACAGGGACACAGGGACACACGGACACAGGGACACACGGACACTCGGACATAGGGACACAGGGACACTCAGACAACTCAGCACAGGGACACAGGGACACACGGACACAGGGACACACGGACACTCGGACACAGGGACACACGGACACTCGGACATAGGGACACAGGGACACTCAGACAACTCAGCACAGGGACACAGGGACACTCAGACAACTAAGCACAGGGACACACGGACACAGGGACACACGGACATTGAGACACATGGACACAGGGACACTCGGACACACGCCAGGCGAGGAGGGAGTGAGCCTGGCCGCTTTGTGCTGGGGCAGCTCTGTGCCTGCACATCCTTCTCCTCCTCCACCTTGGCCACAGCTACCTGTTCTTTCCAATCTCCTTTCCTTGCACTCAGCAGCCTGAGCCCTTCCAGCCCTGCTGCACTTCACCACAGCACAGCCTTCCTCACTTGCAGTGCAGGACTCAGCAGTTCAGCCTTCAAGGAAAATTTTTAAGCAAAAACTACTAAACCTATAAAATCAGCCAAACCCACAGAGAGCTGAGAGCAACCAAGTATGTTCCTAAGTCTGTAATTAAAAAAATCCCAAACCCCATGATCTTCCCCAAATCCCAATCAAAACATCCTTTTGGATAAAAAAAATAGGCAAACACAAATTTCCTTAGTTTTCAAAAGAAGATTAAAAAAAAAAAAAAAAGCACAAATGATTGCTATGTTTCAGAATCCTAACCCCATGCCTTTTTCTGTCTAGCAACAGATTACAGTTTTATTCAAAGCATTTTCCAGTGAAAGCAAAAAAAATGTAAGCCATAAGAAAATTGAATTTTCCACATTGCTTTACCTTCCTCACTTTTAGGGACCAATCCCTTGGTTACATGCAAGAGAAATGACCTCCTAAGGAAGCTACTAACAAGTCCACAGATCCTACTGACTTCAATGAGCTTCCTTGGAAATTTACATATTTACCAAATAAAAAAAAAAATAATGCTCAGAGTCAATGGAGGTGATATGGCTCTACTGTTCTCTTAAGAAAGAAAAATGTCCATTTTCAGCAAGAAGACACTTGATTTTGAATTGCGATGACTGCAAGTACCCTGACTCACCTGGTATCCTGTATAGTTATGGGTTTCCCTGATAAAAATAAAATGTAAGGCATAAGGAAAACTAGCCTACTAGCTCAGGACAGGGAAAAAAATAGCTTTGCTGCTATGTATAAAAACACAAAATCGATTATGTGCAATTTAGTATCCACATTTAATTTTGAATTTTTAAGCTGTAAATTATCAAAATAGCAATACTTTTTTCCTAGCAACATTTCAATAAAGTATTAGACAAATTCCAATCCTAAAATGAAATTTTTAGCCTTAAAATGTTTCACATATATCTGCCTGGTCTTCTAAAGCATGCTCCCTCCCAGAGTGGTGGCATTTTTAGGTTGAATGTTTTACAAGGATTAGTCATCATTTTTGCTATGATACGCTGTATAATCACCCATGTAAACTCATGTCGGCTTGCCTTAAATTAACTTTAATTCAGGTTTGCCAAAGAAGAAAATCAGACTGTAACTAAATGAGGTCAAGGACTTTGAGGACCTCATCGAGTCCCACAATACCTGGATCTCTTTATGAAGTCCGTCTGCTCATCATGAGTCATGCAAATGGGTGCAAGTATGGATGGCAGATTAAATAACTCTGTTTAATATTAGTCAGAAATAAGAAACAATAACTAATATTTGTAAAAAGTTACACCTGAAATATTCCACTCTGTCTTATGTTAAATGTACTTAGCAGAAAGGTCAGAGCTCCTGAATTTGCTAGATAAATAAATGTTGGTGAGGTGGATGAATCACTGGAGAATTGGTGCATGGCAGCGAATGAATAACCTGCAAATGCTTCCCAAACCCCATTATTTCCCTTTTTCCAGTAGGCCAAAGATTCATGTCCCTGCATGCCGCCAGTTCATTACGGAGAAATATCATTCCTCTCCTGGCACTCTCTGGGCGGCCTCTCAGCCCCACGAGGACCCTTTAATGTTTAATTCCCCATCATCTGCTCCAGTGAACAGCTTAATCTCTGCTTGTATGATCAATACTATATCAGTGTAAATTAAAATGACAATTTTAAAGTAATTAAGCCTGTTAATGCTCGATTCAAATGTCATTATTTGCACAAGGGATTGAGGAGAAATTACATCGTGTCCAGGGTGACAGGAAAATGTTTGAGCCTTCTCAATCCTGTTGCCGCTGTGCCACTGGAGGCTTTAGCAAAGCAGATTAACTTCTAGCTCCCACTGCCAGGATACCTATCCAATTTCAAAAGAGGATAACACAATTTGATAAATTTAATTCCAGCTACAAACTCAATTATTGTGATAATGGATGAAAACTGGGAGGAGACACTAAACAAGACTCACATAAAAAATACACTTAACTTCAGAATGAGATACAACAGTAATTGTTTTATTTGATTTGCTCTATCCCTTTTGAAAACCCTTTAAATAATTGTGATTGTTAGAAGAATGGCCAGCATTTATTAAATAGCATGAGCTCTAAGATCAAAGTGGCTGCAGTTTAAAGGATTTTGGTCACAATGGAAATGTTTGCTATCCTTCGTTGTACAGCTACATTTATTAGACAAGTAAAATTACATCATTACAGTATTGGATCTCATAAATAGATCTATAAAACTCAACTACACTCAGATGAAATCTCAGCCCATTCTACGTGCTGGCCTTTCCAGACCCTACCTTGACAGCATGTAGTCATTTATTATTTCAAAGGAAGATTTTAATAGCAGAAAACCCAAAACTTTATGAGACAGCCATAGGAGTGGGTTTGGATTTCAGGCCTGACCAGTGGAAAGTGCAGTCAAGCTATTGTTACCTGAGCTCATCTTTAATCTTGGCATACAGAAATCCACAGCAATTTAGGCAAAACACTGGACAGTGCCATCAACATTTTATCTTTTGAAGCAGGGAGCAAAGGTGAAACACTGAGTGTCATGGTTTTAACTCAATGGTAAGGAAGTCAAAAACCTCTTATGCAAAGGAAGTTTCAACAGCACCATACTCCTACTGCAAAGGTACCACCAGCCTGAGAGGTCCATCAGCATTCCTGTCACTAGATATTGTCTAATAAATTCAGTTTATCTGACCGTTTGCATTTCCCGAAGTTCTCTGAAATAATTATATTGAATTTTTATTAGTGCACATGAAACATTTTTGGCTTTCACTTCTTTGAATAATAAATGGCATATATTAAAGTGCCTTACAGGTCTAATAACTTGCATCAGATCCATGTAGGCCTGTCTTATTAACTTTTAGTTTAAATTACAGCAGAATTCATCAATCAGTGTTTCTAAAAAGCAGACTGCACATTGCCACAGACTCTCACGAAAAATGGATCTCAGGACAATTAAAACATTTACTGTGTCTCAAGTATTTAATCAGAAAATCTATCAACCCGCAGATTTTCTTAGATGAACTGTCTAACAAAGAACCCTGAAAGGGTAACCAAAGCCTATTAAATTTTTTTCACAATGATGAAGAAAATGGAAAGAAAGAACTGAGCTTTAAAAACAACCTTAAGTTTTTTAATTAAATTTGTTAACTCTGGCACAAACAGAGTTCTGAAATTAAAATTAAGTCAAGCTGATGGAGTGGCATGCAGGAGGCTTGGTGTTCCCTCCCTCATCCCTTACACACAGCAACTGCTGCCATGGCACAGTTCAAATCCAAATCCCGAGTGCCATTTGATGCAACAAAAAAGACCTTCCTCCTGCAGGAATAGTTGCAGATTCAAAACCGGGAGGCTACAAGAATGCTACTGTGAGTTAATTACATTTTACTTTGATAATGAAATCTTTAAATTATAAAGCTTCTGCACCAAAACAGAATCAAACAGCTATCTTTAAAAAAAAGACCAGAAAGCAATCAAACGAGTGAGGCCACTGTTACTTTGAGATTCCCTGATACATTCAAACTCTGCTTTACCCTCTCCCTTCTCACATCAGCGACAGGCTCAAAGACTCGGCTGCTGCCATAGCATAGGGAAACATGCATGTGTTGAGCAGAGGTTACTCTTCTTCAAGAAACTTGGAAGAGGAAATTAAACAGACATCTTTTGGAGGTTTTTTAAAATTAAATTAGGAAATATGAAGTAACACTATTTTCATACCACAGTGAAATTATCACCCCTAAGAATTTTATGCAGTATCTGCACTGACAGCTTGAAATGTTTCCCCCATTATGCAGTACAAAAAATTAATCCAGACATGAGTCCACATATGGATTCTACAGCTAGCTACTTGAATTCATAGAATATATATTAAAAAGGAGTAATGTGCTAGGAGTATTGAACAAGACACTTCTCCTGAAGCATCCAGCTCACTCCCAAGGCAGAGCAGGGAGCATGGTTCACCAAGGATACAGATATGGACAGTCACCTAACCCTGCTGTTCAGAGCAGAGCTCATTGCCTGCTGGCTGGAAAGAAAGAGAGAAAGAGAGAAAGAGAGAAAGAGAGAAAGAGAGAACTTTCAAATTAGTGCCTGAATAGATTGTTAGAATATTTTCCTTTGTACCCCACCTAAAACCTGGGCACATGCTACTACAGCTTTTCTGGCTTGCATTACTAGTAGGGTGTGTTAATGGACATCCCACTGTATGGAGCATCACATTAATTGTTTCCCTATGAACAATAATAGCTCCATTTATCATGCACATGTTGACCCATGTTGGCTATGCAAAGCTTAATAATCATCACTGATCTCAGTGCCTGAAGAATGAAGGAAGCATAGGTAAAATTTACCCCAAGTGACAGATTCACTCAGAATTATTAAACATAACTTTGCTGTTGAAGAAAGAGTAAGTGTTCAACCTCACTTTGCTTTTCAAATTGCACTGGCAGGCTTTTAAAGAAATAACACAGATCAGTAGAAACAAACCAAACATTACTGGGAGTCCATCAGATTTATTTATCCTCATCACTGTCCTGTTTGAAAACAACTTTCTTTTAATACTGTATCTAGTATGAGCTGATTTTTCTTCTACTAGGCTTTTATTAGCCTGTGAGAAGATAAGGAAAACCAAGTGCTTTAACAGATTATTATTTTAACTTGATTTTCATTCCTCCTATGCATATTTGGTTCATACAGCACCTGCAGTAATGAGGGGCTTCATCTGGGTGATGGAGGGTCCTTGTTCTATGCTGGCAGCTCCACAAGACGCTGTTCACATCAGGTGCCTATCTTGGGCAAAGTAAACACAAATAAACCCTTTTTCATGAGGCAGCAGATGGCCAGGTTAGACCCAAATGCTGTGAGTTCAGCCACTTCAGTAGAACCCATCCAAACACACAAAGGAGACAGCAGTATTTTTTAAGAAATTACTAAGATTTTTCTACAGTTTGACAAAAAGGAACTTGATGAATTCCCTGAACACAGGTGACAGTTGTCCAATTGTAGGGGGTCTCAGACCATGGAGTGAAGAGGCTCCCAGTCCCAGCACAAGACTGAGTGCCTGTATGGAGCAGGATGTTGAACAGAAACACAAATCTGAATTCTGAATCAGCCATTGTGACTCTTTGGCTCTTTCTTTTTCTGTTCACTACTTCAGTGGGCTTCTGTCAGGAAATGCTAACAAGCCTTTAAACTCTTCAAGAGCTTAACAAATTTTCAGTTTGCTCCTATAGATTTTGTGCGGAATATTTGTTTCCCACGTGTGATGCCATGACTCAATCATATTTGTCTTTTGCCCTGATATATGGTCCAACCACAATACACTTGGTCAAACCTTTGCCAGCCTGTCAGTTACAAATTTTTTGTGCTCTTTAGGAAAGTCCAGTGACAAGTGATTGAATTAAAAGACAATCTGGGCATAACACGGATCTTAACAGAAACAGACAAACTAAACACAACCAGCAAGACCTAAACAGCTACTGACTTTTTTTTAATATCACAACAGGGGTAGGGTGCTAAGGACAACGTGAGGTGACCAAGGTACTGTCCCAGTGCTGCAGTAGCTCAGGATGCTCCTGCCATGTGATCTCTTAACCCCAGCACTTTTATTATCAGGTGTCAGGACAATGAGGTTCAAAGTTCTCAATAGAAACATTTTTGAAAATAGAGAAAAACACCCAAATGGATAGTGGGACTGGACTCTCTTTAATTTCCGAAGTAAAACAGAATCTAATATTGCTTTTCCATTTGGAAATATTCCTAAATAGGAAAGGAGAAAAGTTTTAGTGTTAGACACAGCTGTCAAAGATGCCCACAGGACAATGACTGCAAAGCTTTGAAGGAGGGAGAGAACATTTAAGACTGTTAGGAAGACTGTTAGGAATTCTTTCTCGCTTTCCATCTCTACATCGCTGCATGTAAACCTGTGGTTTTTTGCTCTTTTACTGGCTCCTTGGCCTACGCTCTTAAAGACTTATTCCCTTCCCATTTTTTGGATTATTGAACTGGACCTTTTATGAACAAACTCTAAGAATATTCATTAACCTGTAGTGGAAAAGTGTCTCTGAAAATAAACACAGGATCTTTGCTATTTAGCACACACATAGAGAAGAATATCAGGTTTACAAACTGCATTTACAACACTCACGTTAATAAAAAATCAAAACTCTTTTTTTTTCCTTTGCCTCACCACAAGTGATCTGAAAGGAGACGAAACATACTGCCAGATTTCCCAGGACATGGGGAACCCCACCTGCGAGCTGGTGGTCCATACAGATTCCCATGTGTAAGCCTAACAGCCCTGGGAGCACACTTATGTGCCGTGTCACAGGAATACCAGAAAAAAAGATACAGGTTTAAAAAAAAAAAAAAAAATCGTATGAACCCCAGGAATTTTAATTAAACTTCTGCACACTAACAATGGCTGATGAATAACCTGGCTGATGAAATGCAGTTATGGACGGAAGTGGACAACGACCAAAACTGTCATCAGCTCCAACAAATAATTTACAGATATCCAGTTTTATTCCTCGTAATTGATCAAGTCTCTTTGAATTAAACAGAATAAACACACGAAGGTGTGAACGGTGACTTGGGGACAGCTGGGGTGCAGTGAAGGCTCTGCAGGACAGACCCAACGGCCTAAGCATCTCTTTTAACACGGACCAAACTCCTCTCTGTCCGTGGAAGAGGCCCCTCCCATGCCCACTGCAGCTCTCCTTTCCTGCCACCTTTCAGCACTGAGCCGGCGCTCTGCCATCGCTGCAACAGCCAGAGAACAGCAACATCAATAAACCTGCTCAGAAGAACATTTTGATATCTAAAATTTAACTGGCCACTTTTTAAGAGAAAATGGTGTTTTGAAAATGCAGGTGATTGTATTTTATCCTTTCCACTAACCAGAAAGACCTAAGCACCTCCACCCCCAGAGTTCACAGTGCTGCAGTGCCAGGGCCCGAGCAAGTCCCAGTGAAAGAGCTCATTACGCTGCCGCATACCTATTGCTGTTTCAACGTAAAATAAAGTTAAACCAATGAAGCAAAAATAATCCATTTAATGTTTATGCTCTGTGATGCATTTCTATGGGGTTTCTATTGTTGTTGTTACAGTGCTTCTGTTCATTCTTATGCTTTAGTGGTTCAACTGCAATTTATCAGCCTGGAGTGGAAAATACCTGGCACCTACTTAAAATGCATGGAGCTAGCAATAAAATTAACCTTGTGGCAATTGTTTTCCCACATGTTTGATAGAGCAATGTCAGCTCATCTGTTAGAAGGAAATAAAAAAGTCAAGCCTAAATGTACAAAAAATTATGATGGAAGCCTTAAATAAAGCAAGGGTAATGCAAGTTTATTGAGTCAAAAATCAATCAATCAATGACCGAGTGGATTAGGAGCACCTCATAAGCCCCAAAGAAATAATTTGCCCAAACACTGAGATTTAACGGTAGAGGACCAAATTCCAACACTTTTAGGAAGTAAGTAATGAAAAATCAATTTGAAAGGAAAAACAGATCAAGAACCCTGGATTCTGACATGCCGACACATTTATTGCTGAATACCATTTCTTGGCTGACCCGAAAACTTCGGAAGGTGTTTATTTACTTTCAACACCTTCCAGAGATCAATATTTTTAATTTGGATCCGAGTTATTATTTTTCACATCACAGCATCGGGGAGTGGAGTAAAGTGGCTCATATTTTAGTGCTAAAAAGATCGATATGACAGTTTCACCTTCACTGCAGCCCCCCGCAGCCGCACGGGTGCACATCATCACGTCCCGCAGGGGGGTGCAGTGCCGCGGCACAGGGAGCAGGTCATCACCCAGCCCCAGCTCCAGACAGCCCATGATTTACCTGGTCATGAAGGGCCTGGTGCCCTTAGAAAACCAATCTTGCTTCTCCCACTTTATCAGGGCTGTCTCTTACCCAGTGTACGGGAAGGGGGAGGGAGCAGGATGAGAGAGAAGGGGAAGAGAGGGAGGGCAGGAGCAGAGCGAAAGACAATCAGTTTCACAAAGCGGATTACGTCCCTCATCGTAAATGCATCCATTCGTTTTTACCTTCCTTGAACCAGGGCACATCTGTAATCGATAATTAATTTTCCATAAATTTCAAAATATTGTTCTGGTGGCTGGAAGAAGTGGAGCGCACAGGGGAAGCAGGAGGGAGGATCCCTGTGGCACGAGGGGCTGCTTGTGGGCTCCGGTGGCTCTATCG
Organism: Phylloscopus whistleri; assembly: GCA_017589585.1. Classification (NCBI taxonomy): domain Eukaryota; kingdom Metazoa; phylum Chordata; class Aves; order Passeriformes; family Phylloscopidae; genus Phylloscopus; species Phylloscopus whistleri. The sequence goes on along the minus strand of JADMLD010001533.1, from coordinate 167,239 downwards.
ATCGCTGCGGGGCTGGGGAGTGCCAAAGGCTGCCCGGCATCTCCGGCCCTGCGCCCAGGACATGCTGCTGCTCCTGCAGCCACCCCGAGCACTCCCTCAGCCTGGCTGCCCTCCCTGCGACACACCGGCTCCAGAGGCACCTTCTACATGCAGGCTTGGGGCTCCAAACCTCCCTTCCACAACGGCATCACCCTTCCAGATGCTGCACAAACACCAAGATAGCACTGCAGGAAAAGGACGAGTGTTTCTAAATATGGAAAAGAGCACTAACTGCAGGTTTTACTGGACACAGGTCAGTGACATTGAGGTCAGGGATGGGATGTGTGTTGCACAAGAACAGGCCTGTGGGACATGTGGCTGGCACAGCTTAGAAGACTCAAGCTTACCTGGGCATGCATGCACTGCACAGGTAACTGCTGCAAGCTAACTATGCTGTCTAGACTAAGTACTCTCAAGATCACAGAACCACAACTCAAAACCAAGCACTCATTGGACGCCCCAAGTGATTTCGTAACAAAATGATGGTGATGTCCAGCCCGCAGAAGTCACTGGTGATACAAAAACGTAGCTGTTACTTGTTATTTAGTGCAGTAATTAGTTCCTTAAAAGCACAGCTCATTTGAAACCAGGTGGATACCAAAATGGGAATAGCATCTACTAGTAAGAAGCATTTATGAGGAAATCTCACACTTTCTTCTTAGTGTGTCTTAGAAAACAAGCAGCAGAGACAAGGAGGAAATATATCTCTGCAAGATGGGCTGCTCCAAGGAACACATTCTTTTCTCAGCATAATTAATAGCTCACACTCTTTAAAAAATTGCCTTCATGAAGTCCTGCGCTTGGAAGAGTGATAAATGACAGTCATCCTCCTGGGGTGTGTTCCAGAATACTAACTGAAAAGTAAATGCAGGACTATTTCTCCAAATTATGTATCTGAGCTAAAGGTCATATTAAAGGAGCAGCTTTATGTAATGACATTAACTGAAAGCCAGCAGCTTCTGGCTTACTGACAGCAGCACTGCAAAGTCAGGGTAAGGAGACTTCCTCGGATTCGCGGGGACACGCGCAGCGCCCAAGCACGCCATCCCCGATGTGCCTCTTCTGTATGGAGAGGAACTGATACCCACTTCTACATTCGAGTCAGTAAGTCCTTCTAGACTCGAGAAGTGGAGAACTGCAGCGACTGACAAATAACCCAAAACTGTGTTTTTGTGACACTGTTTAGAAGGAACAGTCCTTGGATTGCACTGCAAAGCATGTACTATCCCAATTAAATCTTGCAACTCAGTAAGAATTCTTGGTTTGTTGATCTCTGTCAGTCAGAAATCAAAGGGATCCAGGCCGACAAATGACATTTTCTACTCTTATGTTAGTATTAGGAGATCAGAAAACAAACACTAAAACCTGGCTGAGATGGATCCTGGTGCTGCCAGGGGCTATTTGGAAGCCTGGCAGGGAACAAGTTTGTGAGTTGGTATCTCTCACCTGGGAGAAAGGCTGAAAACTGACAACATGTCCAAGGACCCTGGAAAAACATCTATCACTGGATGTGCTTTGATGGAGATACATACCTTGAATAATGCTCCCCAGATTTCTCCACTCCGCCATCCTTGCTAAGGAATACATCCTTCCCACTCAGCCAGTACAGACACAGCATTTTTCTGGCCTGTTAATACCCACTGCATCGCTGAAGAAGACTTACAAACACTCTGCAAGTGGTATTTTGTTGGCTCATGGTTAAAAGCAAAAAAATGAAACGGAGCTGTGGTGCACTGGAAATCCTAAGAAATTACTGCCAAATTACTTTCTCCAGTTTCACAACCTGGTTTAGGATTGGTTCATCCAAGTTTTTTTAAAGTTTTTATTTTCCAAGTGTCCTAATTTTTTAGCTCAGATTTTTCTCACTCTTTCAGGACCACTGGAGATATTTTTTTTTTGTCCATCAAAAGATCTTTTCCATATACAGAAGAATAACCCTTGTCTACATGGAGAAAATACCAGTCAATACAAATTTATAGCAAAGAAGCTGTTTTGCACTTCCACAGAAAACAGCAACCTCCAAATTTTCATCCCTTCCTTCCCCATTTATCTCTGAGGCCTCTGGCGCACAGTCAAGTGTTCTCCCACCACTGCCCAAAAGCTAAAGGAGGTACCAGCAGAAAGGAATCCTTGCTCCTGTCTAGAGGGTGAGTCTGGAGAGAGGACACACCCATTGAGCGCAGGTCCAGAGTGTGTGCAGCAGATAAGCTCTGGTTCAGCCTAAGAGTCCCAATGCAGAGATTTACACTCTCTGTTCTTTGTTTCACAAAGAAATGAGTCAAAAGAGAAATACTCCATCTTTCTTGGAGACCTTTTCAGGAATGCAAGGCATATAAGACTGCAGGCTTCTGAGCCTGGTTAGTAAGCCATTACTGTAATTAGCCGAGAGAGACAAAAATTCTTGCTAAACGAGTTAGAGGATTTTGTGTTTAGTTGTGAGTTTTTAGTATTTGTGTGTGCATGTGTTGGCTTCATTGGGTTTTTTAGATTATAGTTAAAGGTTAAAGATTACAGTCTTCTTTTACCCCTCCAGGGTACATACATTCACTGATCATTAGGACTTTGTTCCCAGCATTCTCACACACTGCCCACCCATGCAGACCTCCTTTCCTTACATGATTCCTTACTCTGTGGTCCAACCCCCCCAAACTATAAGTGGTCAAACCGTCAACCATAAATTTTAGTATGGGGGCCACATGAACTGTGGCCCAGTTTCTGGGCAGCCCTATTTCCCATAACTTCCACGGCCGTGAGCCGTGCCTACAGGCATGTGCTGTCCCAGCCTGCTTCCAGGGACATGGACTGGCCCACCACAGGCACAGCTGCTGACTTTCACAGACATTAAAGATCAGCCCTAACGCTGAATGAGACAGATTTCTACTTCCTATGGTATTTTTATCATTTGATGTTCCCTCTTGGATAAACTGATACCCCTTCCTGTCCCAAATAAAACTTTGCTCTTTCACTGACCTTGTTATTTGGAAGAAACAGAGTCTACTTTTCAGACGCCAATTCCTGTTTATAGCACAATTTTTTCCTATGCTTATTACAAAGCAGGTGTAAGAGAAACCTTCTAGTTTGAGGACAAAGAACACAGATGTCTCAGAACCCTGGTACAGTAACAACTGTCAGCAAAGAAAAACATGCCTCCTTAAGAGAGATAGGAGCCTCTTCCAAATGTTAGGATGAATGCCTCTCCACTAAACATAAAAGACAAAAGATGCACAACCTAAATAGTCAGACTGGAAGGACACAGTGGCACAGGCACATCCAAACACCGCAGGCAAACCTGCTCTCCCCAGCAGCCAAGAGCACTTTGCCCTGCATCGCCCCTGCCAGGGAGGGACTCTGCACAGGCCACAGCAACAGGGGAGGATTTGTGGGTAGTCCAAGAGTAATGCACATCACTCCTAGAACCAACGTTCACAGTGATTTTACTTCAGAAATCAGATTTTACTTTTTTCTCCAACACCACCTTTTGTTTGTCTGGAAAAGATGGAACAGAATGAAAGGAACCCCAAACTCCTTTACGCTTTGATATTCACCAAAAGAAGGAAACAGATAACTACCCTTCCCAACTGCAACTCCTGTCACGCACCTCTGGAGAGTGGTATTTATCCCATTAATGCGAAAAAATTGTTATGATCAGTTGCTTTTGTTTTGCTACATTTATTTATGTTACTAACTTACTGCCAATATGGTAATCTGTGTTCAGTGTAAAGGCCAGAAATGAGACACAAAGCTATTCCTGTACAGTGAGCCACTCAGCAAACAGCAATATTTGGAACTGTTTGGACAGAGGCAGCAGTGTCTCAGCCAGAATTCATGAGCAAAAATCACTAAATTTGTCAAAATGACTAAACCCCACATTTCTACCTTTTCCTCTTTTGTTTCACACGCTTTTGCATGTCAGACAAATTATCAGGAAAATACTCCTTGTTTGACATTTCATTGCTTAATGCTTTACTGGTGCAGTAAAACAAGACAACTGCTGAAATTATAGGAAAATAAATTTGTAATTTCTTCCTCATTTAGCCATTTTTGAAGCTTGTGTATAGGAAAGTCATTAATGTTATGTCCTCCTATCGACGTTCCAAGCCTTTCAAGGGATAACTAATGCTTTTTCTATACTCTTCCATGTGGCCAGTTAAATTAGACACATTATTTCTGTGCTGTTAGGGAACACTGATCAATAGATACTTGGAAAGCCCTCTAAAACGAAGTGGAAACACTTCCTCAGTGTCAGAGGGTTCTGGTTTGGGTCTGTATGCTGCAAACATTGCTAAATGTAATGGAGCAGTGAGAGTGTGTCTGAGGCATTTCAACATTTGTGTCCAAGCCTCCGAACACTCCGAGCTCTTGAAGGCATGGCACGCCTCTCTGCTGGGCCTTTGTCACTGGCTTCTGCCCCTCAGAATGGCTCTACTGCCAAAACCCATCACCCTCTAGCAGCAGAGCCTGCAGACTTCACCTCAGCTCAGCACCACTCGAGAGCTGTGCAGAACCTTACCATTTTTCCCTTGGAATCTGGGATGTTCAGCGTCTTTCATAGCAACAGCCATATCCTGAGATATGATCAGGTGACATAACACAGCTCCATCTTTTGCTCCCGTTAGTTTTTATTTCATTGTGAAATAACAACTGCATTCCCAGCATTTCTGCATGGTATGGTGGGTGAGCATGGTATGAGTGCAGTGAGACCTGATTGCCATAGGATGTTCACAGTCAGGGGATAAGCAGCCTCATGGATTGCTTTCTTTTTGGCTACAAATGCTGCATTATAACATTATTTCAAACACTGATAAACCCATTAATTTCTGTCAGTAAACACCATACATGTGATTTTTCTACAGTCACACTGATCTTTTTAAGTATCAAGTCAGTGCCTCAGACAAACACATTAGCAAGTGCCTTAAGCAGCCTTTCATAATTTTTCAAGCAATTATTTTCATATTTTCCAATGTCACATCTTTTCTTTAAAGCCAAAGCTGCTCCAAATCAAACATTTTGTCACACAAACCAAATTCCAAACATGCATTACCTGAAAAGAGCTGTTAATAACATGAAGGCTCTGCTCGACCAATGTGTAACTGGCCCTGCCCTTTACCGTACCACACAGGCAAACAGGATTTCTGACTGCTCCATATCTTAGGCTTTTTTTTTTTTTCTGTAAAAAGACGAAACTTGGCACCCAAATTTCTAAAAAGGACCCCCATGTGGGGCTTTGAAAACTTAAATTTGAAGCATTTTCTGTATTACTTGTGTCAGCTTCTCAATTACTTCAGCAGATAACACTGTTTTCCACTACCATACCTCCTGTTCTATTGAATACACCACATCCTCCTGAGCACCTGGAAAGCTTTACACAAAACGCCCCTGAAGCCTCAGCCCTGTGAGGAGCCTGGTCAGCTGGGGGTCAGTGGGCAGCAAGGGGCTGGGGACCTGCCCACGGCCACAGCCCTGACCAGCGCTGGGGACAAGGGCAGGGCTGCTGAGCACTGCCCCACATCCTGAAGAGAAGGCTGGGAGGGTCCCTGTGCGTTAGAAGGGAAGGGTTAGATCTGAGTGGATACACTCCACAGCACTTCAGCATCCAACAGGTGTTCCCAGTGTGCCGAACGAACGAAGGCGGCACGCACCGAAACACTCCCAGTGAGCGGCCGCCTGCAGGGCAGTGCTGGGGGAACAGACTGCTCAGGGGTGAGCTGCTGACACGGAGCAGCCCTCTGCTATCTTCTGTGCATCGGCCAGCTCCCTGTCCTGGGGAGATGTTCACAGTGAACACGGGTGGGCAATGGCAGCCGTGCCCACAGTGCCCGTTGGGGAGCCGGGCACTGAGCCTCGGGCCGCAACAGCGACGCAGCGCCGGCAGCTCTGGCTGGTGCTGCTCCGCAGCCCCCCGTGCCACACAGCAGGGTCCTGGGGACAGGCACAGACACACAGGGCACAGCAGGGCCAGCCCCTGCACTCAGGGATGCCACGATCAAAGTCGCGAGCCTTGTGCCTGTACCAAGACAGCCTTTACCCTACAAAGCCTGCTCCCAGTTCCCCGGCCACGGAAATATCTTTCCTTTCATCTCCAGAAGATTTGCTGTGTTCTTGGACTGCAAAGAAACTGTACTAAAATAAAAGGCCAGAAAACAAAACTTCGATTCTATTCACAGTAACTGAGAATCTCTACCAGCTATGTTTTCTCTCAAAATTCTTTATTGTTTGAATAGAATAAATGTATTTATCAAACGGAATTATTCTCCAAGAGCTATGTACTTCTTCAAATTCTATGTTCTTAAAGTACTATGTACTATAACAAAATGGAAAAAGCTAAATAAAAACGGAGAACTTTCACGCCAAAAAGCAGGCAAGAAGCCTTAACCTGCCATGGACTCCAAGTTAAAGCCTTGGAAATGTCAGCAGTATCACTGGACTGTCAAAAGCAGAGTTGCCAAACAAACGGCAGATGATTGAGAAGATTTACTGTTTGAGGTATGTGTTGAGCCAACCAATAACTCTTTCCATAAATCTTTGGTCAAATTACTTTAAGAACATGCAGCAATTAAACATGCAACAAGGCAGAAGCAAACAAAAATGCCACCTGCTCCTGCACTGGAACGAGAGCAGCTCTCCCCATGGCAGCCCGCGGCAGTGCCACCTGGCCCGGGGGAGCGCAGCCCAGCCCAGCCCCGCACGGCTCCTCCTGGCCCGGGGGAAGCCCAGCCCAGCCCCGCACGGCTCCTCCTGGCCCGGGGGAGCGCAGCCCAGCCCCGCACGGCTCCTGCAGCGCGGAGCAGGGACACGGCGGCGGGGACGCGAGGCTCGGGGCTGCCCGTGTGCGGGAGGGCCGGCCAGGACCGCCAGCCACAGCAGGCTCTGCCGGAAAGGAGAGCTAGGCTTTGCTTTAGCCTCACCTCTCCAGTAGCAATTACAAAAGTTTGGGGGTTTTTTAACCTTTAAAATTTTAAAATAGTTGCTTTCTTCTTGTATTCAGAGACTATAGACTACAATTCAATTTCAAGTATTTCAGCTGATCTTTACGTAGATGTATTCCTACAAAACCAGGTTGTAGTTATTCTTTACAAATAATTTTTTTCCTGTCTGCTGCAGGATGAAATTCTGAATATAAAATCCACAGCCCATAGAAAATTCAATTCTGTATACGAATTTCATAGCTGATACAAAACAGTATAACAATTCTGTGGATAAAGAAGCTGCTTTATCACCAATTTTCTCAGCACCAGCACATTTGTAAACAACAGAGAAGCACCCATGGTTGTACTACCGAGCTACTGATCTGTGAAATCCCTCACTCTTCTGTAATTATTCCTCTTCTCACAATTATACAAAAGTGTCAGAAAACAGCCATGCCCATTAAGAACTCTGTTGATGGGTTAAGAGATGTATTCCAAAAACTCACAGAAAAAAAGACAACTCAAAACCAGAGGAAAGTTCTACTGTGGCAACACCTTTCAGATTCCGTTTCCCACCCAGAAGAGACTGGAAGCTATTACCTGACAGACAACTTAGTTCCCTAAGAAATTAAGTGGGAGATTTCATTTCAGGTGGTTGTAAGTAAATGTCCATGTCACAGAATGACAATGCTTCTACAACGATTTTTCTAGGATTTTGTCAGAAGCTGTAAGATTAACTTTGACATTCACCAGCTTCCTTCATGAACTTGTTCTTGTTCAATTAAAAGAAGATAGAAGCTAATGAAGAGGTCAAACTTTGAGACACTCCCAACTGTATATTTCACCAAAACTCCTGAAAAAGCAGGAGGCTGTAAAGGGAAAGGATCCTGAGTTACAATGAAGACAGTGAACGTGATGAGGATGGACACAGTGAGGTAAAAACTGCTGGAAAACATGCAGAACCAGTCTCCACCAAGTGCAGTACCAGCCCCGATCCCTGGCAGGCACTGCCACCACGAGGCTCCATCCCGCTTTGCACTTTCCCTACAAACGGTTACAATTCTTTTTTTTCTATTTCCCTTTTCTACCACACACCTCGCTAGAAGCACTTCTGTGCATGCATGGCTGGAGATTTGCGTCTGGAATTTTAGGGCCTTTATAAGGAATATTAACATGTTTTTCAAACGATTTTATTCTGCCTAAGAAGTGGAGCTAGGAGACAGTAAAGATCCCACAAGTATCCGAACAGCCAGCAGACGCACACAACCAGTGCCCAGCCGCTAGCTCTCACCCAAGACAACCACACAGCCCTGCACCCGGGCACCCCTGCTGCCACCAGCCTGACACATGCTCGCCCGTGCTTGAGTACCAACAAAAAAATCTTAAAGGACTGGCAGAGTAAGATTTGTTTGAAAATATTTATACTAACTTATCACTTAGGCAAAACAACAAAACAGTGAGACAGAGGGAAGCATTTGCTCAGGAGTGATGTGGGAAACTGATGATGACAAAACACTTGCAGGTTTCTCATACGCGCCTCTTAGAAAGGAATCTGGACTTTTCTGCATTCCAGAGGACTGTTCCCTGGATGAGCCTCACAGGAGTTAATTTGAGAAGAGTCTGAATGACACTCCTGACTCCTCCTGTGGCACCACCTGCACTTGTAAACAGCCCAGTCTCCAACCCTCTCTCCCAAAGATCATTACATCTCCGCCAAGCAGTGCTGCTGCCACCCACTCAGACAAATTCCTACTTCTCTAGTTTAGCATAATTTTTACAGATAACAGTATAAAAATAAACACTGGTACAAATTATCTTTCTATGGAAAGGAGAGGGAGGAAAAAAGGATAAGATGGAAACAGGCTCATGTAGGTAGTAAAAGAAAATTCACTTCAAGACTACAGTAATCGAGAAGCAAGAAAACACACTCTAAAGTCTCCCGTTCAGCAGTGGGTCACAGTGACAGTGACAAATCTGAGATGGTGATCGATATCCCAGAGGCAGCAGAGCCCCTTCTCCAGCCTCCCCAGGGCCAGCACGCTGCCCGTGAAAGACACCCTCTGTGTGTGTGCCCAGCGTGCCCTCCCAGGCCAGTGGCAGTGTCCCCAGTGTGTCCCCAGCATGCACCCCCAGGCCAGTGGCAGTGTGTCCCCAGCGTGCCCTCCCAGCTGCAGTGCAGGCTCTGGGGGCTCCTCCAGGGCATCCAGTGCCCGCACCTGGGCACTGCAGCCCGGAGCTCCAGCACTGCAGCCTGGTGCTCCAGCTCCATCTCCTGGGGAAATCCTGCCTTTCTGCCAAGCCTCGACATTCCGTAAAACTGTTAATGAAGAAGTGGGCTGAGAACTCATCACCATGTGAATTCCCTCAATATTCAATTCAATTACAACTCTCTTCCTAAATCATCTTTTTTACTTAACCAAACTCTAAACTGACAGAGCTAATAAGCTTGGGAGAATCAGTGTACACCATCCATTTCTGGGAACAGGACAATATTTTTTAAGGTGCATTAATAACTATGACAGGATTTATGTATAAGAGAAATTCATTTCAATTTCCTTTTTCAATTAATGGCCAATTATTTGAACTCAGCTCAACCAAAAATATTACTCAAGTATCATTAATCTAACAAAAATTAACTTTACTATTCTCTCAGTAAGGAGCAGATACAATTTTAAGGTACAATAACACACTTGAATAACGTGTTGTCCATCTGTATTATCAGGACCACTGCTCCCCACTGGAGCCCTCCGTCATGCTGGCTCAGGTTATTGCTCTTAAGGATAGTGACTGGAGCAAAGGTCTGCCCTCGATGCTGCTGCAGGCTACCAGTGCATTATCTACCCTAGAGTAAAAGCCATTTTACATTAAAAAAAAATACCAGTACAGAGTGTGTCAAGTAAAAACAATCTAGGGAAAAAAAAGAAAGCACAACCTTTTCCTGCACACCCTGGCAATGCCTGGACTCGCTTTATCCCCAGTGTTCCCAAGTCGGATGGATGGCACCCAGCCCCAGTGAGGAGCCGTGGGTGCTGCACAGCCTGGGGCCACCTGAGCCCCAGGTGCTGCTCTGGGACCGTGCTGTGCCCCGCGGGTGCAGGGACACCCTGGGACAGGGGCACCATCAAACACCAGCACACATGGCACGGCAGCCAGAGGGACACTCAGCTCCCTGGGGAGGGTGTGATGGCAGGAGACCACGTGGGCTGACTGACTGGTGCCTCTGCCACCTTCAGCACCCCAAACCTCTCAGCCTCAGTAACTGAAGCACAGCTTTGGCACTGGTGTAGGAAGAAAGCTTGTCAGAAAAATGCCTATTACCACTGTATTCTTTATTTATAACTTACCTTTGTCCACCCCCCAGGTGGTTGTTGCAGGGAAATTTCATTTCAATCATTATCTCACCAAACCCACCCTTTGAAAGTGGGGAGCTGTGAGAGCACAGCAACCTCTCTCCCTTCAATCTATTGGTATTAATAAAATTGTGCTTGCAGCTTGAGGCGCTGGTGTTGTTTAAGCATATCTCTCTTATGTCACAAATGCTGGTTTTTGTGGGTTTTTTTGGTGTGGTTTGTTTTGTTTTGTTTTGGTTTTTTGTTGTTTTTTCTTTTTTCTTTGGTTTTTTGTTGTTGTTGGGGTTTGTTTTGTTTTGTTTTTAATTTGAATGAAATCGTGCTATACAATGAAGTAATTGCAGTGCACTGCAATTAAGAGGAGGCTGGAACTTCAGCACATCACATGTAGAGCCCAGTGGCATTTCTTCATTGCAAGGTCACCTGTGGGCCTGAGCAGGCACACAGACAATGGAGGACTCTGTTTGTTTTAAGAAAGAACCTGTACTGGGAAGAAGAGCAATTACCCCACTGTGCAGATGCTTCTGCCCATCAGCTAAGGGCTGTGCCAACCACACAGCTCCCAACATGCTCCCTGAACACTCCAGGCAGGAGCTCCAAGCTCGGCCTTGGAGATCTGGTTTGCCAGGAGTCCTCTGGATTGAGTTACTCCAGGGAAGATTCTCTCAACCTACAGAAACCATGTGTTCAACATAGCAAGAAGGCTTTAAGCTACACAGGAGTTTCCTCTGCCTTCTCTGAACAATGAAAAGGAAGCCAAGGATTTGCTAAGCAATATAAGACCTTAATTGAGTACTCCAGAAATCAATAAATACAAGGCACAAAATGTCACTGATTATACTGACATATTTTCATATAAAAATAGTTACACATTTGATGAAAATACAAATCTATTTCTGACTGATGCTTACCTTCAGTACATTTTCTTATTCCAGAAAAAAACACCTTATTTACCATTAATTTGGGTTATTCAAGTATTGACATGCAAAAGTTCAACACACCCAACTATTTTTGAGTAATTCTTCACACAGAAAAGTGACAAGATTTATCATTTACACCCTACATACCAAGTATAATATACCAAGTATAATAAAATTAATAGAGAATGTAAATAATGGGATATTTGGTAAAATCAATGGAAGTACAAAGACCTGTTTTATTACAGGTGAAGTCCATTCAGTATAGTCACAAATAAACGCAATATGCTGAATTTTTCAGCTTCTCAGTTTTATCTATTTCACTCTTCTTATATCTGCCTTTTCATTAATTGTACATTCTCTGACAGAAATCAAGATTTAACCCCATATAACATTTTATACAACAAAAGAAAGTACCATGCTTTCAAACAGGGATTTACAGGAGACTGTGTTTCACAAAGCTTTGCCAAGTTATTTGAGTGTCTGAAATTTAGCGCATGAGCCAGTTTATCCACACTCAACTGCTATTGGTATTTCCAGTCAGAACTGGAAGAGTAGCAGAGCTGCCAGTTTAGTTAATCTGAAGTTTCTGGGAAGCCATTGTCAGCCCTGCAGAGGCTGACACCACCACCCTCATCCGTAAATGCTGGAAGCTCAGAGCTCCAGCACTGCCACCTTCCCAGGCTGACAGCAGCGCTGTCTAATGTCCAATGCAGCAGCTCTCTGCCAAGAGATCCATCTTCAGGTCGTTTTAAATCTGATAAAGCTGTGCCTCTCCCAAGTGTGACACAAACTGCTTCATCCCCGTGCACCTTGTGACAGCCCTGCTGCTCCCAGCGCCTGGCCCTACTGAAAGCCTTGGGCCAGGAGTCACTGCCCAGAGAGGCCTTTCCCAGCCTGACCCTTCGGCTCCTGCGAGCTGACCCCCTTCCCTGGACAGGGATCTGCTGCCCCAGCACCTTCCCCGCCCTGCACTCGCTGTTCTGCCGTTTGTTCTGTGTGTGTGTTTAGTACGTTTTGAGTGAAAGAAAATCCCACAAAGTCTCACCCTACCATCATTCCTGGCAGAACAAACAATCCACTGAACCACAGCTCTCTCCCTCATCAAGGTGCCTAACCCCACTCCCCACAAATCCCAGATGTAAAAACAACTGCTCCTACAACAGATTTGGTATAATATGAGCATAAAAGACAAATTAGGTTTTATGTCTGGGATGATGCAAAATGATCCATTTGATCCTTAATACAATGGGGATTATTAGTTTTTAAAACCAAGTTGCTCCCCTAGAGACACCTCATCATTACACTAGTTTCTTATTTCTCATGTGGAATTTGCACCTGTGCTGCTGTGAGCTGGAAACAGAGGCTGCTGACCTCTGCTGTCTCAGATCTTGCTGCCAGTCCTATCGCAGCCAAACTGAGTAACTGTGGGCAGCAAAACCTAGTTTAGTTTTGCAGAAGCCAAGCCAAGGAAAGCCTTACAGAGGAAGTGATGCCAAAACAGGTAAAAAAGGGGATGTGAGAGCAGTAGGGATAAAGGTTAGCCAAACTGTAACTATTTGGGCTTCTCCCTTCCTAAAGCAAATAGCATTATACTACAATACGTACAACAAACACTTCTATTTTAGAGAGGTAATAATGTAATGAAAAAGCTGCCAAGTCTGTGCCTTAGAAGGGATGGAAAAAAGCCCACAGAAATTACAGAACTTTGCAATCAAACAGAACTAACAAGGAAACATGGAGACACATGACATTGTACATGGCAAACCACACTGGAGATAAGACCAAAACTTTACCCTAAATGGACACAGCACATGTGAAACCCCTGCTCACACTGTCACACATACACACACACTGAGCAGAGGAGCTGGAGATCTGCCAGTTCAAATCACATGTGGGAAAAGCCATTTCTATGAATCTTTAATGCCTGACAGCAATGCCAGGATCTGTGAATGAGGACTGTGAGCATTCAGTGTCAAAATGCAGACTCTAACAAGTCAGAAGCTTAAGGAGCTCAAGTGCACCCTCTCTCCTTTCTAGGTTTTTGGGATTTGGTTCCAAGTCACTACTACTGCAGTCTAATAATGAAGGTGTAAAACACTCCTCCAGCACACAGCATTTCCTCCCAGTGATAGTAACACAAGACATCATTGAATAATTGCTCTTCCTTTGGGTTCTGCCTTTTCCACACTAAGCAGATTCAGCTCTAAAAGGTCCTTAAAGGTTACAAACAGCCTATCACATGGAGTGCACATCAAACACTTCTGTAAACCCATTTTGTATCTTTACAGTCACCACTTCAACAGAGGGTAATTTAACCAAACAATATGAACACGGTTTTGGTTACACTATTTCCATGGACAATAACATTGGTACTAGCTGTCTTTTTTTCCCCTTCCCCTTGATTGAATCAGTATGTTGACAGAACTTTTTTTTCCCCTGGAAGGCCCAGCTTTAGTAAATAAAGGATTAAAAGGAGAAAAAAAAAAAAAAAAGAAAAGCAATATTTATGACAAGAAAGGAGAAATACAAAGGTGAATGAGGAGTACTTCAAGAAACACAGCGCCTAGAAAATAATGCTGGTATGTGAAACAAGAAACCACATTAGTTCTTGAACTGGGGACTTTGCAAAATACAGGGATCTTCATAGAGACACAAACAGCACATGCTCTAATAGGGATTCCTGTTCAACCTCAGTAAGAGTCTTTTTATCCACCATAATGCCATCAAATTGAATCAATGTACCTCATGCTAAATAAAATAACTTCAATACTGTGAAGTGCTGTGACTATTCTTAAACACAAAAAGTTGTATTTTGTTATGGATTGCATTAGCCTTCTATGCTGTTTCCCAAATTAAGATCACAGGTGATTATCCCTTTTTCCTGTATCACAGAAGAATCTTGGCTGGAAGAGAGCTCTGGAGCTCACCTGGCTGAAGGCAGATCAGGTAAATGCAGAGCCCTTTGCAGCTGCCCTGCCCACATCAGGAGATCTGTGCTGTAGGATCCCCACAGGGTCTCCACCAGTGTGTGGGATCATCTGGATGCAGCTCTGACCTGTGAATGACTCCAAAACACGCAGCTCTGTCCCACTGCTTTTACCTACCAGTACTTTCTGAACATCTGCTGAATATAGTTTCAACATTAGTGACTGAGGTTTGTCCCACTAAGGCTCAGTAAAGCAGATAATCTTGTTTTTATCTTCTCTGATGAGCAAGAGAAAAAAAAAAACCCACTGATTCCTCAAGTTTCATCTTAGCTGGGCTTCTAGCCAGAGTTATTAAAAAATGAAGAAATAAAAACCTTTCCAGGTTCTTATTCCCTAATCTTATATGCCCCTAAGCTGGGGTCTGTGTGCTGGGCAGCTGTTTTTTTTATTATCTGAACTGTGTCCCAGGTGCCATCTTTGGCTGCCAGGCAGCACCAGATCCCCAGCCAAGCTCCCCTGAGCCACCACTGCCACTGAGCAGCATACTGGGGAGAAGGACGCTTCTGCCCTGGGAAGAAGGGAGATGTCACTGATTTACCTCCAAAGGGTTGGTTTTTTCCTGTACAACCCAGCAGTGATCACTCGGACAAACAGCAGTTGTGGTGGCACAATGCACAGCCCTGGCAACAACCACACAAGCCTTTCTGCTCTGCAGGAAAGACAGCCCTGCACACATCATTTTACATGTACCTAAACACCACTTGTGTGCTAATGCAAACTTGTGCTCTGGCTGCTGTCACCATGCCTCAGGCCAGTGAGGCTGTGAGCCAGCTCTGGAGATCCCTTACACAAGCCCTGAACCCTTGCCAAGCTCATCACCAGCTCATCACACTCAGTGCTGGCACCATCTCACACTGCCAGCCACTGCCAGGCTCTGAAATGGAAGGTGATTCTGAGCCACCAAAGTTAGTTGTTGGAGGAAAAAAAAAAAACCAACAAAACCTTTGGCAACCATTTTAAACAAAAGACTGTCTGCACACTGATATTCTGTTCATTTTACATGGATGCACCTCTGGGAAATCAGCATATACACATGCCACAGAATAAACACTCTTAAGCAGTAAAACACAGTAGTAGTAAAAACATAATCACAAGCAGGATGGGAACAGCTCACAGTCCCACATGGGTCAAAAATCCCAAACAGAAGACATTCACCTTCGGTTAAACTATACTTGTGAAATAAAGAAATTTACCGTGAAGTGTTCCTGTGATTTATAGTTCTCATCCAGGTAAACCCGAGCTCTGTTGTAGTCTTTCATTGCATCACTTGATAACAGTTCTCTGAAAGAGAAAGAAAAGACCGAACGTGTAAAGGGAGATACAAATGCACTGCATTGCCTCAGCATTGTTCTGTTCTGTGCTGTGACATCCCAGGCATCAACCAGAAGAACCCAGGGCCTTCCTCTTCTTCTGGGGGAATTTCAGGGACAATGCTGTCCCCTGACACAGCCACCTGCTTGCACGCGCCAGAGCTGCCCTCGTCAGCTGCACCTTCAGTGTGGATCGCGAGTTTCCCGGTGCCAGCTGGACACGGCCGGGAAGGGCGCGGCTCTGTGAGGCCGAACCGCAGAACTGCCCGAATTTGGGGGATTGGTGCTGCCGCTGCCGCCGCCCGAGCCCGCCCGTGCCCGCCGCCGCCAGCAGAGGGCGCGCGCGGCCGCGGCTCTCGGGTGCTGCCCCGGGCTCCTTCGCAGCCCCGCCGCGTTCGGAGGCGACAAATCAGCCCGGGACAAATCAACCCGGGACAAATCAACCCGGGACGTGCCATCGCTGACTGATCGCTCCTGCCCTTGGCTCCGGCTCGGGGTGCCAGGTATGGCCCCCCGCCACTTACTTCACGAACTTGTCCACATGAGACATTGACGCTTCATAGTTTTTCCCTCCAAATTCTTGACAGTGTAAAGCCATGAAATGGGGCTTGTGTGCATGGACAACCTGGAACAGAGAGAAAAGCGAGTTTTAATGCTCAGCACAGCCTTGTCCACAGTGCAGCACACATCATGAACGACACAGAGCCGGGCACTCAGGGAGGACTGGCAGTGCTACCTGAGAGGTAAGGGGCACAATGGCAAGGGGGAGCATCATTTGCTGTCCACATAAAAGATTTGTAATACACAACTATTATCTCAAATATTCTTAACTAACATTTCCTTTTTTAAACTATGACTTAGTTCCTAGGCTATATATATATTTAAAATATATTTTAGTATTTATATTTAAAATATAAATAAACTTTTCCAACTCCCCTCAAAGATTACTTAACATGATTAAGATGATCCAAACCTTTCCTTTGTCTGGGAGGTAGAAGAGTTCAAACATTTAAATTCATTTACTAGAGTGGATTTTTCTGCTTTTACAAAATTTCTCAGTGCTGTTTAGCAGCAGTTTAGCAGTTGTGTTTGATATTTATTTACGTGTTTGATTTTTATTTATGGAGTATCTTATTTACAAAAGTATTTAAATAACAGATGCGTATACACACCTGTTAACACAGGAGGCATGGAAATTCATCATGCTATTCCAGACGTTAGTCTTGAACACATAGTCAGCACTAGGATGCAATTACCACACCAAAACCCTAGAGTGTTTGTGTCTTTCCTCATACCTCAAATCAAATATAGTGTTTATAAATTTGCTGCTGTCTTGAACACACATTCAGTGTTACTCCATCCTATGGAGTTTTGTCTGCTTTGTCTCTATTCAGAACTGCAAATACCACATCCAAAATGTCTCTGTTAATATTGAGTCTCTATACTTTGTATTCCATGCTTTATTGTGAATTAATAGACACAAGCTCCAGAACAACTTCCACTTTAAAAGGGAACAGTCCAAAACAATCAACAATGTGCCAGTGCAAGCATACATGGAGAGAACTGCTGAAATCCAAAACGGGATTCACTAATTTCTCACAGGTGGCACTGGGTTGTCCCAGTCAGCAGAGGCCATGCTGTCCACGCAGGCATTGGGAGGAAGAGTGGGTGGTTGCCAGCAGTGCCTCAGAAAAGCATCACAAACCAGCTTCTCTGCAGGCTCAGGGTGCTGTGCCCTCGGGGTCACAGCGTCTGCCCCGCTCACACTGCAGCACAGCCACGAGCACTGCAGAGCTCTAACCTCAACACACACCGTGAAGTACAGCTGCTCTCCCTTCTGCTCATTGTCTTGCTGCTGGGGCCTGCAACTATGAAAAGGCACAGACGCAGTAAACCTTTGCAGTCCTGCTTTTAATTGTTTAAATCAACAGTGACTGCTATTACTGTTAAAAGGTCTTAAGGAATCATAGAATCACAGACTGGGTTGAGTTTAGAGGAGCCTTAGAAGTTATCTCATTACACCCCATTGGCAGGGAAACCTTCCAGTCAAGTAGGCTGCTCCAAGCCCTGTCCAAGCTGGCCTTGAACACTTCCAGGGATGGGACACCACAAAAGTTGTGGATGTTTCTTTTAAACAACAGTGGAGAGAAACTGCCATTTGATGTGATGACAGAGTGCAAAATCCATCATTCCTGACTACACAAATAATCTCATTAGGCAATCAAGCTCAAAGACAACGAATTAAACATCAGCAAAATCTGAACTGCAGCAGCTTCCACTGAGCCAGAGGCAGTCACAGGTCCCCACTTTGACTTGGCACCTTCCTGTGACAGCAGCAGAGCTGCCCAGCTGGGGGACACAGCAGCAGGGACATGCCAGTGCCAGACCCTGCCCAAGGCTCCTCAGTGCACGTGCCTGTGGGACAGCCAGTGACAGCGAGGCTCAGCAGCGGCTGGCAGCATGTCCCTCCCTCCTCAGGGACACTCCTGCAGCACTGCTCTCCATCAGTGCCTGGCACAGCCCCTGTCAGCGGGCCAGGGCGGTGGGACTCCAGCCCCAGAGCCCCGTGAGGGGAGCCTGGCAGTGGTTTGTGCGTGCCAAAGCCAAGGAGAGAACCCAGAGTGCTGCTACGTCCAGGTCACACAGTGAGCTAAAGCGCTGCCAACCCACACCAGGTCACCCTTGCAGAAAGAAGGGAATGTCCTGCCGTGGGTTTCTGAGTCATTTCCAACAGTCACTTCCTCTGTACCTCAGCTTCCCAGTCATTGAAACATCCTGGCACTGACCTGCTTGGTGAAACATTCTAAGGTGAGCTGCTGGCAGTGCTACTGGATAAAGGGAAAAAGTAAATACTCCCACACTCAGGTGTTTGATGATCATTGAGCACTTCCATTAGATCATTAATGCTGGTTTCTGCCAACAGGGATATTAGCAACTTGCTTTAAAGCATGCCACCATTGGTAGGGACGGAGAATGAGCCAGAGCAGGGCCCAATAGTAAGTTTAATTGGGGGTAAGGACAGAAGAAAAAAGAGGGCAAAAAAAAAAAAGCAGGTGAGATACCAGTTGTCTAAAAACGTACCTGAAATGCAAGAAATGATATCCAACTGGGACATGCTTTTCCTCTGATCTATATTTCCTATGATAGACTTACAAACAACTAAGATACAGTTGCTGAGAAGGTGTCCCTGTACAGATGCTCCTTTCTTCCCAAGGCACGGCCCAAGGGACCACTGGCAGCAGGCTGCCATCAGAGTCCAGCAGCAGCAAATGACAATCAACACTAAGTTTACCTGGCTGGTTCACTTTGTTCGCTGTCTGGAGAGCAACACTAACCAAACACAGCCCATGAAGCAGAACTCTGGAACAGAGCTCAGCTGCGGACCCTAACACCAGGCCATCCCAATTCTCCATTTGGCTTTATTGCTCCAAATCAGTTCTGGATTCCAAGTCCTGATCTTATCTACTTGGAGAGCTCTACGAAATCACCATCATCAGAAAGCAGTTGTAACTATTTAATCCTGTAAAGCCAACACACCCACTCTCGCTGTTTCAGGGCAGCACACGCAGCAGCACCGACTGTGGACGGCAGGAATGTGCTGAGCATTGTGCCACTCATTTTAACTGCTGTGGGTTTGCTTCAGGAAGAGCTCTTCTAACACAACTAATGAAATATAAACTGATAAGACAAAAATATAATAAACTATTTCAAGTAAGACTTAGGCACAAACTATCTCACAGTCATGAACCATCAGTCACAGGGAGCCCCGATGGGGAGTTCTGCAGTGAGACAACAACGGAGAACAACTCTGCTGCACTAAAGCAGCAACAGAAGACACTTGCAGGCTCTGAAGATGCAGGACGCATGTTTTTTGGTTTGCATACAAATCCCTGAGAACTTGAAATCATAGTGGGTATTACAAAAACGAATTATGTCATTTTTAATAGGGAAACAGCATTAGCTTAATAGCAGTGAGTCCTTGTGGCATTCCTTGCAGGTTAAACCACTAGAACATACCTGAATATTAGTTATGCCCTCTCATATAATAAGTACCCTCCAACTAAAAGCAAATTGGCTCTGCTTCATTACCTTTACTAGTTTACTACTCTTATGGAAGAACAAACAGTACATAATAATGAGTAATGAATACTTCAGAGCTGAAAACTCCCAGTTGCCAGAGGTTAAAGACCATACATGAGACCACATAAAGAATAAATTTGCATCCACAGCAGCACAATGTATTTACAAAGCTGGGCATTATTTTTAATTCTGAATATGCAAAAATAGTGTAAAGGGAGCCACAATCAGAAGTTATTTTGGGGAATGTGGGTAACTAAGCAAGATGCTCCAGCACAGCTGAGTATGAATACAGAACTGATGAAAAGAACAAGCCTAACATCTTCTCACTGCTACAGGTGTTAGCCTGTTTGGACAAGGAACAAGCTGCCCGATGGGGAGGGGGATGGGAAGGGATGGGGATGGGGAGGGGACCCAGGCAGGGCAGGGTGAGTCAGGCTGTGCTGGAACTGGGGCAGCAGCCAGGACAGGACACAGCCTCATGCTGCTGGCCAGGCCTCTCAGAGAGGGCAGTGTGGGCACAAGGGCAAGGGCACCAGTGTTAGACCTCAATCCAAGCAAAGCAGGAGTTTGAGTTTTGGTGTCGTGCAAATAGGATTGCTTAAAAAAAAAAAAAAAAAAAGGCAAAATATGAGCTTTAGCTTCCCTGTGAGCTGTGAAATACAATTTAGCATATGTGGTCCTAAAGCACTTCAAGTATTTTCAATTTCTCTAAGCCTGGAGAAGAAGAGGCTCCTCCTGGGGACCAGTCACCCAGAACCCCGCAGCACTCAGCTGTACATGGCCAGCAGCCCAGGCCCGCATCCCCCCACCCTTGTCACAGGCCATGGATTCAAAACAACAACAGCCGCTACCTGAGGAAAACACCCTCTGATAAAGGGCTGAGACCTCAGCTTGGAAGGGCTGCAGAGTTTTTCCACCCCTTCTAGTTAAAAAAAAAACCACCACAACCTTAATCACCTCCTCTAGTTAAAAAAGCAGCATTAAATTGACAAAAATAATTAAACAACCTTTGAGTGGCTGGGTGGGGTTTTGTTGTGTTTTGGGGTTTGGGATCTTTTGGTTTGGTTAGTTTGGGCCTTTTTTGTTTGTTTTTCTTCCTTCTCTCCGAAGGGTAACACACAAAGTTCCCACGCAGCTATACCAAGATGACCTTTAGCTATTAGGTAAACTTTTAACTTCTGTATTTCTACAAATAAAGGCTCAAAATACCCTCAAACACATCAGGCAACATGGAAAATTGCATTAGGGGAAAAAACCCTCTGGCTCCAAGTGTGCATCTAAAATGACCATGTGCCACGAATAGGACACAAAAAGATTGTTACTAAATCAGTGCAGATTTTTCAATAGCTCCACCTCCTGAACGCCTCCTGCCCCAAACATGAGGCTCAGTGCAGATGGAGAAAGAGCAAGGGATGGGAAAGGAAGGAGTGAAAAGGAAAAAAGAGTCCTAAGTAAATAAGTAAGTCAGTAAAAGTCCTCTCTCTGTGCTCCTACACCCTTCGCTTGTAAATAGCTTCCTTCATGTTCTTGGAGCTTGTTCCCCCACATTTTTTCCTGTGCACTGACACAGAGGCTGCAAACCAGGGCATGGGCACTTTACACTAGTGGGACAAAATTCCCATGTGCATATTCTGTGAATATTCTCATTTGTATAGCAGCTAGTTCGCCAAACCATCCCATTGCTTGTTAAGCACTAACATCTAGATCATCAGTCACCCCATTTCTTGGTAAGAAGCAAAGTCTTCCCTATCACACATTAAACACTCAAAAACACTATTCTCAGGCTGCTTCCATTCTCACCCAACAATCCCTTTCCCTCCCTGTTTCCAATGTAGGTTTTTTGGGGTAAGAGAATTTTTACTGGAAAGAGGACAACAGTCTAAATTCAACTCTTTCAGACCCAAGTTACCAGTACCCATCTGCAGTTAGGAGACGGGGCACAATACCCAGCACCAGGACTTCACTGGATCCTGCCTCCCTGTAAGGTGGCTTTTCCTACCATTTGATGCAATTTCCAATTATCAGGGCCAGAGCATAACATACTCACTCACAAGCCTTTTTCCTGTTGTTTTGATTCCAGTGGATTGTCTTCAATTGCAAATACAATTTTCTGCTTTGAACATTAGAAACCAGAGGCAGCTCTGAAAACCCTGGGATTTGCAGCATCTTTCCCCCACAGTGCTTGCTTCTACTCCTGGTAGGAACATAGGTTTTGCTGCTCAAGTGGCACCATGGAGGGTGACAGAGCACACACACAAAGGCACAGTCCTGTGCAGCCCCACTCCTGCAGCAGCCTGGCCAAGGGCAGGATGGCTGTACCAGGGGGGTGGATGTGTTTCCTGCCCGCAGGCTTCACTGCATGATGCTGCTGACCATCCCAAAACCCACACACATCTCTCCAGCTCAACAAGCCAAGCAGAGCACATGGTGTGCTGTTCCAGAGCACACCAGCACCATGGTGCTCTCACCCTGTGCCCACTGTCACACAGCACGGTGCCAGCGTGCTGCTCTCTGAGCTATGCCAGGAAGCGCCACTAAAATGAGCCTGGAAAGAGTCTTTGAAGTAATCTTTTTCCCGTTTGCATTTCTTGGAGAAACTGTTTCATTTACCAGCATTAGATCTGACACATTTTTCATGTTAATGGTGTAGGATAGGATATTTAGATCACTCCCAGAAGTTGAAAAAAATTAACATGTGACATTTGAATCTTATTTTAGCCCTCTGTATGCTACCATGTCCTCAGAAATGCATATGGCATATAAGTCAATGGTAACACATAAGTGACTTGTATTCACCTATGACAGCAAATAAAATCCCTTATTTTAATTTACTGGAACTTATAAACAAGTCCACAAAATGCTCTTCAACCAATATGCTCTTTGACATCAGTTCAAAGACATTATGGGTTTAATTTCTAGAAATATTTTAAACTTAGAGAGGTAATGGTGCTTCCTTTTCTGTGAAGAACATTTTGACTGCTTACACAAGGACTTCAGCCTCAGAAGTTATGCAAACTGCCGTGACACAACTGCATATGCAAATTGAATTCCTCAGAAGAATGGAAAAAACTGCCGTCTGCGGTTTATCTGGTTTCAAGTTTACAAAGAGGCATGAAGAGTCATTTTCCAGTGCTGCTGCTGAACCTCAGCTCACAGAGCTTTCGCACAGAGCGCGTGGAATTAAACACAACAATCCCTCTGAGGCTGTACATTTGCTGGGTCACTCTGAAGCCTGAGCCAGATGGTGCTAAGCGACTTTTGGTACATGCATGTTTGTCTCTTCCCTAAGGAGCTTTTGGTCGAGTTTTGTTCCACTTCCTACTGGGTTGGAGAGTGTGGCGTGAGCAGCCAGCCCACTACCGAGACCCAGAGGGGAAGCAGGATAAGGCCAGCAGCAGCCATGGGCAGCACTGCTAACTTTGTCCTTTGTCTATTTTTCCTTTCTTTTTCTTTTCTAAAATACAGTTCTCAGATTGCAGGGACAGAGGGGCAGAGGTATGGAGAGGGAGAGGGAACAGAGCAGAACCCCCCATAGCTGAGGGATGGGCTTGGGTCTGCCTCAGCAATACTTTCCCTGCTCTGGACCCTGCACTAGACTGGCTTCATGGAGCATTAATGGATAATCTTATTCCTCTTTGGAATTGTGTACACACAATATTTACTGGGCCAAAGACAGATCACGTTCAGTCACGTGTCAGTGGTCCCTGCCCTAAGATACCAGCAGCTCGTTCTTTTCCCCTCCCCTTCCTGTTTTCCACAAACTATTCAGAAGCATTTCTGCAGTGCTCATCCCACTTCAGTAAACAAATGAACACAGGAGTCTCCTTGATAAAGATACGTAAATAAGTCATGTGATGATGAAAAACATGCAACCAATAAAAAAAAAAAAAAAAAAAAAAAAAACAACAAAAACACACACCACAAAAAAAACCAAACCAAAACCACCAACCCAAAAATAAAGAGTTCTCTCTGTTTATTTGTATTTCCTGCATGGGAAGTTTTTCCTGAAGCTGTGGAGGGCTGGAATCAGAACTAGCTGAGACGCTTGCACGGTACAAGCATCGTGTACATACAGCAGTGATCAAGACGGAAGAAGAAAAATAAACAGATGAATCTGAAGTTGGCAGATACTAAAGAATGTAAGAGCAGTTACTGCACCTTGGATTTTTGCAGATCTCTTACATTTGCCAGTAAAAGTGAATTGCAGTATTTTACATCAATGTAATAAAGTTCACAGGCTGCACTGAGAATGGTAACCTGAGAATGTAAAGACTCATGGGATGCTTTCAATTACAAAAGCGAAAGATGAAATACTGCTAATCATATTTTCTGCACACAGTTTCACTTTGAAATTTGAACAGCACAATTTTGTTGTTCAACTGTTTTTCTGTAAGAGATGCAGGACTGGATAAAGGAATCTTGTGGCCCTTCAGTAGAAGGTGGCACTTTTCCATGGCCAGGTCAGGCAGGGTTTGGAACAACCTGCTTTAGTGAAAGGTGTCCCTGCCCCTGGCAGGGTATGATCTAGAGGGTCTCTAAGGTCCCTTAAGGCCCTGTCAATGCAAACCATTGTGGGACTCAAGAGTCCCTCAGCTCTGTCAGCAGTGACAGCAGCTCTCACGCATCCCTCATCCCAGGGATGACACCTCCATGCCCCAGCAGTGTTCATTTCCTGTTGCTTATTGCTGTATTGCTGCATGAAGACTTCAAGTTAAGCAAGTCTCTACTACAATAACACAAAGTGTGAGAGGGGCTTTTATACATTAGAAAACCCCTCACACCAGAAAGTTACAGCACATTTTAGAACATGGGTTCAGTGTCAATATTGTCACATTACCAAACAAGGAAATTGTTAAGAAAGAGCAGATGCAAGACCGATTTATTACAAACCAGTGCCCAAAATTGTCATATTTCAATTTTAAGGTAAATTGGACTTCCCAACAGATTTTAAAAGTACTTAAATATGTATCTTACTCAGTAGACTTAAAAGACCATTTCATGCCAAATTGAAGTCAATTTTATAAAACTTGAATCTATTTTTTAGGCAGAGAATTGTTGATGAGAACAAATTGTGCTTATATGCTGAATTTTTATAATGATTACTTAGAAATTCAGAAAGAGACATTTTTCAGGCTGTCTTTTACTATACAATAAAATCACTATAAAACAGTGATTTCACTTCACAAAGCAAGAGATCCTGATGATACTAATTAGGTCAATAAACAAAGACCCACAGAACTCCATGAGAAAATGAACTTTATCTTACCTGATAAAATTCCCGAAGCCAATTCTTCTGTAAATTTTCTGGCTGAAAAGAACAAAAGGCAAAAATTAATTAAGAGTAAGAGAAATCTATTTTTACAACAATATCATGATATTATTGCTTTCCTCAGTGTATTCAAGAAGGGAGCTTTTTTCACAATTAAAGCAAAAGGTACAAGCACAAGGATGTTCCTCCATGATGCCACTGGACAGACCTCACCCCTTCATTCCCGAGTCCCCTCTGATTGTCACTAAAAAGGTGCATTTTGTATATGACTGCACAGCATTTGTACCCACACGTTTTTTAGGCAATGACACACTTGAACTATGTCCTGTTAGAAGGACATATTCATCAGCTGGGGATCAGAAATTTCACCAGCCTGCCCACACCCAGATGCCACCACCTGAGCTTCAAGTGACACAGAGTTACTTCACACAAGTTGGTTCAGAGGAGTGACGGTGCTTTTGGGGATGCTCCAACCCATCAGACCTCCTGCCAGAGACAAACTGGGAGAAGCATTTTCAGATTGCTCCAGAAGTTATGAGGAGAAGCAGCACTGGAAGGTGCCCATTAAGTTCCTCTGTAAGCAGTTCCAAGAGGGAGGGTGCTAAGGAGGTCTCTGGGGCTGCCAGCACAGACTCCTGTGCCCAGGCCCGTGTGAGCCCTCTGGCTGCTGGCTCACCCTGGCCGTGTGAAAGGGCCCTGCCGGCCCCACTGCTGTGCCCTCTCCAGAAATCCCTCCTCTGCCACCACCACATCCTTTCTTTCCACTTTTACCACTCTGTGATACAATTCTGTAACCCAGCCCTCTGCCTCAGACTCCTCTCCAGCCACCTCACATAAATGAAACAATTCGAAGTTTTGAAGGACTGGAGATAACAATCAAGTAGAAAGATAATTTCTCTTCATCTTATTTTTCTGTCTAAAAATAGGCACATTATATTTCATGTCTTCCACAGACTTTGGACTTCTTCCTATCCTTTCTCTCCACACTCTGTCCTTCATTAAATTATCTCATTCTTTTTGTAACATAATGGAAATTAATCTTTTCCCTGTCCTCTTTGATGCTGAATCCTTTCATACCCATTCACTGATGAACCAATTTCTCCCAGGTCACTAATCCAAACCCCACTTTATCAGTCTCTTTCTTTCTGGCTATCCCCACCTCCGGCTCTGCTCCAGCTGGTTGGATCTAGTCCTTCTCCCCTGCCCACAGGGCAGCTTCAAGCTCATGCTCTCAGGGATTCACCAAAGAGCAAACAGGAGAAGCAAAAGAAAGCAAAATACTTACAGACATTAACGCTTTGTTTGGAACATCTAGAACTATAGAGCGGTTTGGGTTAGAAGGGACCCTAAAGATCATCCAGTTCCAGCCCCTGCCATGGGCAGGAACACCTTCCACCAGGCCAGGTTCCCTCCTGTCCAGCCTTGGGCACTGCCAGGGATCCAGGGGCAGCCACAGCTGCTCTGGGCACCCTGTGCCAGGGCCTGCCCACCCTCTCAGGGAACAATTCCTGCCCAATAGTCCATCTAACCCTGCCATTCCCTGTGTCCTGTCCCTCCATCCCCTGTCCAAAGTCCCTCTCCAGCTCTCTTGCCACTGAAAGGAGCTGTAGGTCTCCCCAGAGCCTTCTCTCTGCTCCAGGTGTCTCTCCCACCATCCTCCCTTGCCCTTGCAGCTCAGGGCCCCAGGTCACTGTGCCCTGTGCCCACCCTCCTGCCTGGAACACCAAGTCTGCTCAGCATGGATTCCTCAGGGTTATTTGCCTGCTTTAAGCACAGGCTGCCCTCAAACACACACCAAACTCTGCCATTCTCCAGGCTGAGCTCAGCAAATGTGCCTGGAGGAACACAGCTCTGGCTTCATCCTACCCTTCAGGCACACATTTTGCCTCCACTGAGACACAAATAGAAACCCTGCTCAAAAGAAACTCTTCTCCTCAAACAAGCACAACTTCCAGACAGCAACACCACATGGGATCCATATTAAAAAAACAGGACATGCGTCCTGCATGCGCTGCTCCCCTCAGTTAAAAGCAGTTTTGACCTTTTCCTGGAATTCCAAATCCCACTAAACTATATCTTTTCATGATGAGTTTCCACTTGAAGTCTATTTATGTCACACTGGTCGCTGTAATGGTCAGGTTTATAAGAAAAACCAGTCAGCTTGTGAACACATGAACACCACATGAGCTGGTAATAGCTTGAAAACAAGCGACTTTTCAAATCCAACATACAAGCAGTCTCTCTTCTCCCCAGTATTTCTATTTCCTATAAAATTATACTCAACAGCCAACAGGAAAGCTTTAAGCCTGTTGCAAAAATATATTCAGATGGGGAAGGAGTCTTTTCAAAAAAATGAGAAAGAGAATATATATTTAGACAGGGTAAGGAGCCTTTCATTCAGAAGGAAAAAGGGAAAAGAACTAAATGAAACTAAATTAACAGCCTGGAAAATTTCTTTTCAGCTTTGTTCAGAGGGAAATGGAAGAAAGCCGATGAATTATAGAAAGCAGGTTCTATTTTGTGAAGTTTATTTTTAGCGAAGAATAGGATCATTTTTTAAGCTAAAAGGAAAAAAATCTTGACTCACTTTGTGAAAACTGAGCTCCAAAATGTTTCAGAGGACAACTGGCCACTTGGACTCTGCACACTGCCTGAACACACAAGGCACAACCAACCCCAATTTTACATGCCTGACTGAAACAGCCCCAAGAGCCCCACATGGGTTGAGGGATCACTGGAAGCCTGTCTGAGTTCCAGAGTCTCCTGGCATGCCACAGCACCACAGGGTGCTGCTGCAGTCAGATTCTTAGGGTGCAGTCCCAGGCAGAACCCAGAGCCTTTTCATATTAACCTTCAAGGTATATAAAGAAAAACATGAAATACAGGCTATTTCCCCCTGCCTTTACTTTACTTGGTTTTCTACTTATTTAATGAAAAGCAAAGCCTTTGATCAAATTCTGTTTGACCAGCAGCAGACTTACTCAAAAACTTCTCTCGAGTCCATCAATGTGACTGACCATCACAGTTGTTTCAACAGATTTATTTATATTGTGTTTTTTGATCAATAGTTTTGATCTCTTATATTGTCTTTGTAAGTCTACTGACATCCTTTAGACGTTTATATTCAAAGATCCACTGGATTTAAATCTTTTTTTAATTTTCAAATAGAATTGTAAGCACCACTCTTGCTATGCCCTCTTGAACTACACAGATGATACTGGCAAAACCCCCACATCAGCTGGGTACTATTAATGTGGTGATTTGTATCAACTTTACACTCTTAAATGACAAAAAAAAGATGATAATCTGCATGTTCTGTGCACATTGTGAGTTCACAACATTTCAAAGCCCATGTAGACAAACCAACCAGGACAAAACAGGAAAACTAGAATTATGAGTTTAAGAAAAAGAAATTTAAGGAAAAGTGCAAATTCTTCAAAATCCAAACTTTTAGTTAAATACTGTGGCTTTTATTCCATACATTTGCACAAACAACTTGCAAACACAATTGTGGTGTCCCTTAGTTGAGCATTTCTGAAAGCCTACAGCTTTCCCAAAGAGCAGCAGAAAAAGAAGAGTCCCATCCTGGTGCTGTTACAGCCCAGTGACAGCCCCCAAGATCAAGGACAGGTACAGGGGAGAAGAAACAACACAGCCTAATTAACACACACGCAAAAACACACGTGTCTGTCACTGAGGAGTTTAAGGCAAATTTACTCCCAGGCTGAGCAACGCTCGTGGGACGCCGAGAAACGGAGAAAAAAAGCCAGAAGGTAACCTGGGGTAAAGCAGCGCCTGAGGGGAGAGGATGGGGAAGGCCCTGCTGCCACTGCCTGGGCCTTGGGGCAGCGGCTGCCCTGCACCGCCGCGATGGCAGGGCGAACAGCAGAAGCACGGCCAGTGTCCGCAGGCAAAGCCTCTGCCCCTGCCGGGGAGGGGGACAGCGCTCAGGGCAAGGGGACAGCACCGGCACAGCCTCGGCACAGAGCCGGCCACAGAGCCGGGCCTGGCCCGCCGCTGGTGTGACAGGCTCGGGCCCGGAGCGGCTCTGGGAACGACCTCCCTGGCCCTGCTCTGACCGGCACTGCTCAAACGCCGGCAAGCCCAGCTGCTGACCTTTCCGGCTGATCCCCCTTCCTGTGAGCGGCTCGAGATACACAATACTCGGTGGGAATAAAGACAAGCCGCAGCGGTGCCGCCTTCCCGCACCGTACGGCAGCAAAGGAGTGGGGAAAGCAGGGCCTCAGCTCCCTGGCACAACACATCACAAGCTGAGACAAACATACCCAGCACCTGCTGCCTGTTTCGAAGGCTCTGTGTTTCTGAACAGCCAAAGCTGTCTATGAACTGGTGTCTGCATACGCAGGAGAAGCCAGCGCACCTCTTGAAACAGCCAAAACCACCTGTCCCCAGCCTGCAAGAGACACCAAGAGACAGCCCTGCCCAGCCAGGGATGCTGAATTCTGAACACAGCAGCGCTCTCTTGAGCATAGGAAATGCAACCTAAAACGGGAACAGCAGCGACCTGTTAATTAACTACTCTGACCACATCTGAGGGAAATGTAAGAATAATGTAACAGAAGCAAGGGTGAGGAAACAAGTCCCTACCTCTTCAAAAGATCTGGCTGTAAAGACATATATAGATGTGTGTGTAACATATATATATATATATATTATAGTTCTTACCACAACCATAATCAGTCACTCCTCAAACAACACAGGGGAGGGGAAAAGAGCCACCTGTCTTTACCATCTACATAATAATGGTAGCATGTGCTGTCAGTATTCCCATCCGGACAAGATCTTTAAAACCCTCCAGAACGTTACTGACCAATCTTACATGTTACAAAACTCTAAAACAATCAGCAGCTTACAAGCAGCAGCTGAAACAAGCTCTGCCATAACAGCACTTAAAGCAACCAGAACTCTGCTAGCACCAAGAAGCCCTTGCCGAGGAGCAGCCCCTGGACAGGACAGAGGTCCAGCACAAGCATTGAACCCATGGAAAACAAACCTCCTCTGGGCACGGAAGTTAAAAAATGTTTTAGAACAACAAAGGATTTTTAATAAAGAACATCTGTGTCAGTAAAAGCATTGCCAATTTAGTTTAATTTAGGGGCTGGGATGCAGAGAGTCTCATGCAACCTTGAGCCCAGTGGGTGCAAGTGCCAGGAGAGGGTGATCTGAGGGTGCCAGGAGGGTGACCAGCAGCTCCCTGCAGGCAGGACAGGACAGCAAGGAGGGAACACCCCAAACACGCTGCTTGTTGAACAGGATTGTGAATTTTCTTTCCTGCCCCAAAGAGCAGCTCTGTCTCAGGTTCTCAGTGTGGATATTCGGGAGCCCCACCTAAACTCTGTAGACAAAGGAAAAAGGTCAACTCAAAAAATAACCCTCAAAGAAAATAGAAAGGGAAAAAATAAAAACAGAAAACTACTCATTACCAATGGAAAAAGTGAAGTTTACGTGACAAACTTGAAATTGTCATCTAATTCAGCATAAACACTGTTTGCATCTAACACATGATGATTCAGGGCAGTGACTAAAAGCAATCTGCCATTCATAAGAACAGCTAAATCTCAGGAAGTTCATCAATCACATACAGTACCCAAGTTTGTAACACAATATTTATAACTCCCAAGTTGAAAGATGAAAACTGTACTTCAAAGTTCCTTATGGCTATGGAGCTTTAGAGCCAGTGCCAAGTGTCCAAGCACCATGGTCTGGCAGGGTGTCCCTGCCCATGGCAGATTGGTAGAATGAAATTATCTTTAAGGTCCCTCCCAACCCAATCCACCTGTGATTCTACAGAATTCCAAACAAGTATTAAAGTCTGTCCCAAGTCTATTCCTTTCTTGACTAATCCAGTGTCACAGACCAAAAGAAAAATACTTCTCTCCGCACTAATGGAGCTCAACTTTCAATTATAACATTTCCACAGAACAATTAATTGAAGATATGCATTTTTAGTAGAGTTTACATAACAGATAATTTTCTTAAGCATTACATTAGATTATACTGAGATGGAGCAACAAAAGCTCCAGATTTTCAGAATTGCTGGTATAGAAAATAATCCAGTAGATCTGATGGCAAAGCAACCAGGCTTACACAGGTCTAACATACGTACAGACACACCCTTGAAACATGAAGCTGAACTGTGTTGAACCACATTTTCTGCAGGTATGCAGAACAGATACTGCTCATCTTCTGGTACTCTGTGAGCTCAGCCTGGGCTGTCCCTGGGCACACAACAAAACAGGAGCAGGGCCAGGGCACAGCCTCTACAGGCTGATTGCTCTCCACAGCCCACACACAAGATAAACCCAGACAGGCACAAGCACAGGGCAGTAACTACTGCTGGATAATGATTTATAAAGACTGGAATAAGAGAAGTCCAGAATCTTAAATCTCCTGACCTCAGTGAACTGCCAGGTACTTCAAATTTAACTTCTATTACTGACATCTTAACAAAAGCTTAAAAGCTCCTGGATATTTGAATAACCAACGTGTTAAGAGCATTAATGAGAGTTAATCCAACACCACACAAACTCTAATTGTTAGAAAATAGTAAGATTAACCACATTAATACACTCAAGTTTTCCATTGCTTTGTATCCTGATTTTGGAATGACATAGGGAAAACTGAAAGAGTTTAAATCAAATTAATCTGCTTTTGCACATGGATAAATAAAATAGATCTCTGGCAAAATTCACACTCACAACCACCACCATGGTCTGTCCTGTGTATTTGTGGGATTTCTTTCTGCATTTGTTTGAAGTGAAATCTTTAAAACTCCCCCAGGTTGAACAGGGGGATATCTACAACTGTTCTTTTAAATCTGCATGGTACAGAAACATGCATAGGGCAGCAGTGCCATCCAGACTCACAACTCCCAGGAACTAAAGGCCAATGATCCAAACAGTTCTTCCTGTGGGTTGAGTTTTATGGAGGCTTGAAAACATCCCACAGGTTTTATTAATTCAGTGGCCTGTGTCAGCTGCAGGCCTTTTCACAGCCATGCTGTGCTGGCATCATGAAGCAGAACATCTCCAGACTCCCACTGCCTTCTCCACAACAAGTAAACAGACTGGTGAGAGCAGCACATGTCAGTCATATACAGATACATGCTCCTAGCCTGATACACCTAGAGCTCTGGGCATCTGAGCCCAGCAGCTCAGGGAATAACTGCAGAACAGGAGGCTGGTATAAAAAATTGCCTTAAATCAATAAGGTACAATGTGCTCTGTGGAAAAATAAAAATAATAATGTAATTTTATCTAAGTGCTCATATTTGCAGACGGTAACTTCTGTGACCTAAAGCTCAAGAGCTAAAGGTCAGAGCTGCATGCCCTGCTGTGCAGCAGTGTCTATCAATTCCTCTGAGTAATAAATGCTCTTTCCTCAAGAAGATATATCCTTATTTATGAGCCAAATGCCATGTGACGGGGCACTGCTCTGCTAGGGATAAAAGTCCTAGCCTTTCCCAGAATCGCTGCAGAATCAGTCCCAGGAGGAACGTGCCAGGAGAGTGCAAGCTGTCAGTGAGGCAGCTCCAACACACCCTATATTCCATTAGAAAAAAAAGAGCCTTCACACTAAGATACCGCAGTCCCAAGACAGCTGTGAATTTACCGCCAAGTGAATCCCAGGGGAGCTCAACACACTAATAAATACAGTGATCTAATAGAAGTATTTGATAGCAGAGGAGACAATGAGAGTTGTTTATATCCTATTTCAGAAATAAAGGGTTAAGGGAGATCCTTGGAAATTAATTTCAATTTGATCTAGAGAGTAGGTTTTCAGGACTGGTGAAATGCTGCTCCTTGCTGCTATGCAAATTTCTGTAATAAATGCATCTTTGACCAATGGCCCAATAGTCCACAAAGCTTATTTTTAGTTCTATTCAGATCTGCCACATGAAAACATCAAGCTTGTTTTAGTGATGCTGAGGGTGAGCCCAAGCAGAGGTGGGTGGAACTGACGGTGTTCTATGGGATAACACTCTGTGCCAGCAAGGCTCCCACAAACACAGGGCAAAATGCTCAGCTGAGACAAAGCAAAGACAAATGCTGGGAAGGAGCTCTGGAATCATCAGGTGTGATCTAGAGTCCCACAGACACAACCTCCAGCAGGAGCTCAAAGCCCCAAACCCACCTGTCACGGATCTGTGAGCCACACACAGCACCAGTGCCCAACAGCATCCAGCAAGGATGGAGGGCCAAGGGCTCCATGGCACAGAGCCCCTGGTGCTGAGCCCCAGGGAACACACCTGGCCATGCTGGGACTGGCCAAGGGCTCCATGGCACAGAGCCCCTGGTGCTGAGCCCCAGGGAACACACCTGGCCATGCTGGGACTGGCCAAGGGCTCCATGGCACAGAGCCCCTGGTGCTGCGCCCCAGGGAACACACCTGGCCATGCTGGGACTGGCCAAGGGCTCCATGGCACAGAGCCCCTGGTGCTGAGCCCCAGGGAACACACCTGGCCATGCTGGGACTGGCCAAGGGCTCCATGGCACAGAGCCCCTGGTGCTGAGCCCCAGGGAACACACCTGGCCATGCTGGGGCTCAGGGGACAGCCAAGTGCTGGGCACTACATGCTGCTTCACACTGCTTTACTCCTCACAGAGGGGAAGTGAGTCTCTGCCCAATGCTGCCCATCAGGAGACTGATGGCAGACAGCTCTGGGGAGCTGAGGGAGGGCTGGTACAAACGATGTGCAGCCACGACTTCAGGCATCACAGTGTGGTCCCAGCTTGCTCAGCTTAGGTGAAGGGACCTGAAGACTCTTCTCCTGACAGGTGACACTGAAGCAACGTCCTCCACTGCTGTGTGTCACAGCCAGGTATCCTTGAGCAAAAGCAAAGGTTTCGGGTTTGCTTTACACAGGAAGGATGGGGGGAACCACCCACCAACAAACCAACTGAACACAGGAAGCCTCAGTTGTCCCATATGTATTACTGACACCTTGGTTATTCAGGAGCCAATACTTTTCCCTCCTACACCCTTGGGACAGCCTGGAACAAGGTTTAGGTGCTACAATTGCACTTAACATGCAGTTGCTATAAGAGCAAAAATTAATGAAGAAAATACCTAGATGGTTCTTTATGCTAAAAATAAAGCATAAAAGGAGAAATAGGAATCTTCAAAACCACGGACAATTCAGAAAAAACAATTTAGAGAAACAAAGTTCTGAAAGGAAAACATTTTTGCTCAATTAATAAAACATTGCTGATGCAGCTTCAAGGAAGCCAAAACACCAGAACTGATATATGCAAACTGGAAATAACCATCCTCAGTATTCCCTTAAGTTTCCACAAAAGGCCATCAGACATCTGGCAGAGAGGCAAGCTTAGAAAGAAAGAAATTGGCAGAGATGTGTGCAGCCTTTTGCAAAGTGTTTCATCCAGCCAGCTTCAACAGAAGCAAAATCTCCAATGAAATACACAGATACTTTATTACTGCCTTCAAAACAGATGTACATTTCAATCTGGCATTTATATTCATTTGGAAATCTAAATAACAAGCAATACTGAAACGGTGATTTTAGATGTCTGTAATGCTGGTATCTCCACATACTTATTTGAGTATATAAATCTTAGGGATTGTGTTTGGGCCTCAGTTACAGAAAAGAGGCTGTTGTTATATTGATCCATTCACAGTTGCAAGGTCCTTGGGCTTCTACATATAAAAATTGGATGTACAGTCAGTGTTTGTGATTTCAGTCAGAATATACCTTACAATAATACATCAGGGCTCAATCCTCTTCTCAGAGTGGAAAAACAAGCAAAAATCCCAAACACAGTATGTTTTGAAAGAGAATGTTTTCCTGTTCTCCCACCCCTCAGACAAAAATGCATTTTATAGTATAAAATGGATTTTTAGCACCTTTCATGAAAGAAGAAAATAAAGAGTAAACACATGGGATGAAGCAAAAATACATTCCAAACTGATTTGTGCAAAATTATATTAATTCATATGAGGTTACTTCAGTGTCAAAAAGGCGGCACTGATGGCAGTTCCAGCGTTCCAGAAACGCTTGACTGCACTGAGCACTGATGGGCAGCAGCTCAGCATTCCCGTGAGGGACTGTCCAGTACTGCCCAGGAGCAGGGTGGGCAGCGCCCCTGAAAGCACACCTTCTGCCTCACCTTGGAAAGAGACAACTACAAAAAGCACTTCTCAATCCCCAACCCCTCTAGCTACATGCACAGAGCTTTCCTCATTGTGCAGGGAGGCAGAGGCAAAACTCACTGCTGTCACCGAGCAATCCTTCTTTTGCCACTTCTTTTCTGAATTGCAGCTCCCCCTAGAATCTAAAGCAGGAGAAAGGCCCCTGCTGTGTGTGCAGGCAGGTGTGTGATGCCCACCAACACTGCCCCACGTGCCCGTTCCGTGCCCACACCGGGCAGGAGCAGCTCCTGGCCAGGACATGCTGCAGGTCCGCTCTGCTCCTACACCCCCTGGCCCCTCTGCAGCACCAGCCAGCCCTGGATGAGCACTGGGGCTGCAAACACAGCAGCCACCAGGCTCAGTAACACCTGCCACAGGTGCTCCATGTGACCTGAACTGGGCTCAGGGTGGCAGGAACTGGGGGGGGGGGGCAGTCTCTGCCCATTCTGCAGATCCCCACTGCAGGCTCTCAGGGACTTGTCCAGGGGCTGGAGCATCCCCGAGGATGCAGACCTGCAGCCCCCTGCTCAGATCCTGCCCCAGCCCTCCCTGTACCCAGGCTTCCTTCACCAGGCAAAAAAAAAAATCGTTCCTGTGCATATAAACTCTTCAGGGTTTCACTTTGCCTTTTTTGCCATCAACTTCAAAGTAAAAGTCAACTCTCCTGTGGGTGCGTTTCCACAGGAAATCCTGCCCCTTGTTCACTCTTATCCTTAAAGAGAACCATTTCCTTTGGCTTGAAAGCAAACTGCCTGTAGCCCTGTGCCACAGTGAATACTGTTTAACACTAAATATAGACTCTGAAGGAAGGAAACATCAGGCAGACAACAGCAGCAAGGAGTGTCAGCATGCACTGCTGGATGAACACAATCTGCTAACACAAAACCTGCAGAATAACCAACAGTGAGATCACAGTTTCTCTTGAGTTTGAAGGAAAAAAAAAATTCCCTGTTGCTAAAAATAAAATTTAAAAATACCTAAAGCAACAAAAGCATGCACAGATCAGGAAGACCCCCTGCCAGCACTCCAGCCTCAAGGAATCCTGACTGATTCTCCTCATGTTAATGGTTACATCCACTTGAGCATTTTATGTTTTTAAGCATGTGGACTTTGCTCAGCTCTGAAAGCCTAGAGGTTGTTTTACTTTGGGAGGTGTCCCACACTGCACAGAACCCTCCAAGGCTCCTGTGATCTGCTCCCCATCTGATGGAACCCTCCATCCCCCTTCAGCAGGACTCACGTTCTCATCTTGCATTTCACAGGTAAACACTTGGCTGCTTCATTCCTGTTTGCATCTTCATGGGAGCTTTCACTCCACCACACACTACCTCAGCTCCCCGGGTCCCTGTGACATCCCAAATTACAGCAAGGAGGGATGCCAGCCTCACAGTGGTACCCAGTGTGCCAGGCACTATACCCAGCACAGGCACTGCAGCCTATGCCCCAAGTAATTCTTTAACTAGAAACACATATATGTATTTTTTATACATGCAAATATATGTTAAAATTATAATAACTGTGAAGAATGTAAGAGTACAGGGAGCTCAGCAGGCTAGAAGCCAGCATAGAGGGCTGTTGTTCGAGCACACAGGCTGTTCAACTCCTCTCAAAACAAACTTTTACAGTGTCCCCCTGAAAGTTTTGTAGATTTCCACAAGGCTTTGTCTTGCAATAGAGCAAAAACATCTCCTGGCAAATCCAGTGTGAGAGCAATCAAGACAGGAAGCTTTGGCCAAAAACAAATAAACAAACCAAGCAAACCAGAAGTCAGTTTCCCACTATTGACACAAAATGTCTTGGCAAGGCTGAGCAAGCCAGGGGGTTTTACATGAAGTTAGGCAGCTTATCCTCCCTCAAAGTAATGGAACATGAACTAAATGCAGAGACATGACAAGGAGCAAAGGCTCTGTGAATCCGGCAGGATCTGTGTTTGAGCACAGCCCAGACAGATGGACGCAGAAGGTGGGGAAAGCCTTTTGCAGTAACCAGGTGCAAAGCAACAACCCGAGCAAGTCAGGCAAGCAGGATGGACCATTGCCTGGGCAGAGGATTAGCAAGGTCACGACTGAGCCTGAACTTGAGGAGCCAGAAAAACATTGTCTGCACTGGCGTTGGTAGAACCACTCCTGTGGGACTCATGGGGATGTTGCTACTGGCAGAAAGCTTCACAGATAAAAAGAGCAGAACAAAAATGACAAGACTTAGCAATATACAAACCCACAGGTAAAGGAACAACAACAACAAAATATACATGCAAAACACCTAGAAGTGTTTTTCCCCTAACTCATTAAATAGCACTTTGCTCTTCTACACCCATCTACAAAATTGTTCACAAGACACAGCCAGGAAGAGAGACTTCCAATTTAGAAGTTATATCTCTGGAATGTTTTTCCTCATTGTGACCATGTCTTGCACAGATAAGAGACAAGACTGCAGCAAGAGAATTGATGCATAATAGTTCCCCAGAACTACTGAACTCTTCCCAACCTACTGTACATACACAGTCTGGCACACTGGACTTGAATAAGCACATGCTTGAAAATTAAAATCCACGTCAAGCACTGCAAGAACATGTACTCTGGAACCTGCTTATCAGCAGGAAAAGTGTTTCAGAGAAAAGCACTCCCTTTTGTTACACAACATTCACCATCCATGCTGCTGACAAGACAGACTTTGGCAGGAAAAGAGGGAAGACGTCCTCAGTTGAAAAACTTACTTTCCATCTTCAACCCCCCCCCATAATTAGAAGTAAGGGTGAGAGTCTGCCACAGGGATGGGCCCTGGGAAGGGAAGTGACTCCATGCTGGTGGGCAGATTGCACTCCCCTGGAACCTTCTGCAGCTGCTGTGATCACACTGCTACTGCTACGGGGTCAGACAATCCTACTCTATGTATGAGAAATTTAAAAAGCCAAGCACAAAATCCCATTTCCACAAACATGTTGTGGACACATTTTTTCAACCAGGCTTGATCTAACACTAAAACCAAATGCACGGCATAGTGAAGTACCAGTGGAAACCCCCCAACAACCAGCCAGCAGTAACACCACTGCAGCCAAAATTCATCCTGTGTCCGTGGCTCCAGAGAAATTCAAAGCCACCATGGAAAATATTGTATATTTAAACCTAACTATTCAGAGATATCCTGTTTGCAGTGAGGTAACACCTCTATTTTTCTCTGTCACAAGGAAGTGCACTTCACCTAGTATCAACATTCCTCACGGTGCTGGAATGGCTCTTTTCCTGTTTAGGAAAATGGGCTTCAGCCTTCAATTAAACTCTGAGAAAAAGGACAACTTTATTGAATTTTTCTCCATGAATTTTTTTTCATATTTTGAAACATTCCAAATGACTTGTGGATTACACTGGGAAAAGCCACCTGGAGTTTCCTCTGATCACCTGAAAGAGATGAAACTGCAATGGACACATCACTGGCTACCACTGCACGAGGATGCATTTCAGGACAATGCTGCAGATCTGGGACACACTCACAAGAACAGCTGTACGTGTTTTTACATGCTTCTCTGGAAAGCTCTGGAAGCATATATTTATGCTGAAATATGTTAATTTTATTTAAAAAGTGAGAGCAAAACTGTCCTCAAATTCAGGATTGAAAATTAGGATTATTACAACAATTGCCATTCCCTTCGGCCAGAAACTGTCCCACAGTCCTGAGGCTGGAGCTGCTGGCTCCCAGCAGAGAGAGCCTACAGGCAGCATCAGGAATGAGAATGGAGGCTGCAGCTCGGGAACCACCACCCCCGAGCAACCCTGTGCATCAGACTCTCTGTATTGCCATTTTTTCTCTGTGCCACGCCTTTCTACATTGACAAACTGTTCTCCACGTCATGGCACCAACACAATCTACAGCCCATTCCACAGGAAAAGAGTTATGGAAACTGTCAAAACCTACAGCAAATAATTCACCATCACATTAATTTCGTTTAAACAATAGCAACTGTTTCCATCCTTGAAACGGATTTCATTTTTCAAAGCAGCTCAGCACTAAAAACTTGGTCTCTCACCAATTCCAGCCCTCCTGGAAGAGCACAGCAGTTGACATTTGCCAACACACCCACCCCAGACGCCCCACCTTGGGTCACCAGTGTCCCACCCAGAGGAGCAGAGCCCGGCCACACCCAGGGTCCTCCCAAAACCCCTCTGACACACAGAGGCACAAGGAGGAGTTTTAACAGGTGGCCTGAATGCTGACTTAAATTTCAGATCCACACGAGAAATGGAATTTCCTCCCTCAAAAAAGTTAAGACCTTGACTGCTAGAATACTTTCTTTATTCATAAAGTGAAGTATAAGTGAGGGCACTTCACTTGGTACTTTAAGAAAACAAGTGAACAAGTGAGAATTCTCTTCCTGCCCTGTGCTTCCATGCCCAACTGGATTTTGTTTCCCTCTTAAGTTTTCACACAGATATTTTCCATAGTAACACAAAATTTACTCAACTGCAGTTACAGATCAATAAAAATAAATGGAATTATTTATTAATGCACTCTTAGTTAGTATCTGGTATATACAGGCTGTCATATACCTCTTTTGTATTTCTACTTGAAACTAAAAAGGTTTGATACGTTGGGATTAGCTACATCCATCCCCGTACATTGTCTAACTTCAGAAGTCACCAGAGTCACATCAAAACAGAAGCTTCAAACTTTCTCCCAAATTCCATAGCAAAACATCAAGTTCTTTATACTTTTTTTCTGGGGCTCAGGAGCTCAGTTTTCCACCAGAGCTGCCAGCACAGGTGTCCTCGTGTGACAAGTACACTGTGAAGGTGCTGATGCTGGAGCTCAGCGTCAGCTCACCTGCTTTGCCACTTACTCTATTTTGAGAACAGATAGTTCAAAGTGACAGGGCACAGCTTAATACATGCAAAATGTCTTCTTTTCAACCATAACTGGCCTGTCAGAGATCCTTAAAGACACACCAAATGTCTGAACCATGTTAAAACTCCAGAATTTTCCTCCCATTCTCCAATTTCCAGTCTTTAATTAGCAAGAGGATACTAGCCATGGTGATGATTTCACAGTTCATACAGATTAGAGTCCAAAACACAGTAAATGATGCTGTGACCACTCCTGAGGGCTCAGCAGGGCTCTGGGGGCTGCAGCCTTCCTTGGGTTTGAGTCTCCTCATCTGACTGATGCCTGAAGCTGCCATGTGCTGCTTCAGAGCCAACAGCCACAACCCCCAAGCAGAAATTAGGGCATGTGACAAGGAACCTCACCAGACCCAGAGCAACGAGGATATGGTGGTGGAGCAAGGCATTTCCCCAGGGAGCAGCAGCTTGGTGATTTGCAGCCTGTTCCTTACAGCAGTCTGCCAGCAGCCTGTCAGGGCCCCCCCCAACACCAGCTGTCCCTGGTTTGTTCTGGGGAGCTGCTGTCTGTCCCCGTCCCACAGCCAGGCCATGCTCTGGGCCAGGGCAGGGTTTGAAGGGTTCCCGTTTTCAGTGGGAAGCACAGCTCTGATCAGCGTATTTACACACCCTTCAGTGCAGCTTTACAGTCAGAAGTCATTCAGGATGAAAACAACAGATGCACAGCCAAATCCCAGTTGGGGTTCCCTGAGCATCCATCAGACTGGGCTTCTCCCTGGCACCATCCCACACAGATGGGCTGTCAATGAAGTGACCCAGATTATACATGCTCAACTTGGTTCTCCACTTCAGCTGTGACTTTTAAGCTGTAATTATATTTACAACCCAATGACAGGAGTGTATAGGGCAGACAGAGCCAGAGCACACACATAAAATTAACCACGAGTACTTAGCTACAGACTGGTAGAAATGGTGCTCAGGGCAGCCACAGGATCCAACCAAGCTGGATTCCAGGTACAGGCTGCAAATTCACTGACCCCAAAGAACACTGTGCCTATATACATGGGGTGGGTGTACACCTGTGCATCTATCTCTCTATCTGCTATGAGGAATTAAAGTCCTTGAGGTGCAAGCTCTGCCACTGGCAGACTTTTGAGTGACACTTCTGGCTGTAACAGCCAGACAACCCATGGTACTGCTGGGAGTTAATTACACAGTGGGAAGACAGCAAGACCGTGCAGTTTACAGGGAACAGCAGCAGCAACAAGTGTGTACTAAAACCAGCACTGCCAATATCAAGGTGAAGATTTCACTGACTTTTAAAAGCCAGGCAAGTTGATAGGGTCAAAAGTTAATTAAATACATTTTACTTCCAATTATCTGCCATTTCAGGTTCGATTACTATACGGTCAAAGTATGAGCAAGAAGGGTCTAAGAGCATCATTCCATATTTACAAAAAGAATATTTTCATTTTTAATTACAAAAACCCCCAGCTTCACTAGTATTTTTAAGGAGTTTCCTAGAAAACTTGGATAACTATGGATTACTTTTTTAAAAAATACTTCATTTGCAGTTCCAACACAACCACAAAACTAGAGACATAACTACTCAGTAGCCTGAAAACCCAGAGTCAAGGTTACTCAGGAAATATCTTCTGATTCCATCAGAGGTGATCCTGGAAGCAGCCCTAGGCTTCCAGAACAGAAGTGTATTGTTGAAGGCAAGTGCCTGCTATTCAGAGCTCTTCAGTGGGGCTGTTGAACACACCAACTCTTAACGGAAGGGACCAGTGAGAAAGAAAAGCATCATTGTTCCCACACTGACCAAATCTTGCATCTACTGTAAATACATTAGCAAACACTTAACAGCACAATGCCTTTGTATCTTCTGTACCTATGCAAACATCTCATTATGGTTTTACTTCCCTTTCACAAAGCTCTCACATCCCAAAACATTCCCTCCTATCAATTTCTTGTTGACAAAACAAGAACAAAATCCTGATTTCTTCCCCTTACTGTCGATAGGAGTGAGCCTGCTGAATCTCCTCTGAAGGAAGCCACCAGGAGTGATGCACTCCAGCCTTAAAGACAGGCATTTAGGCCTTAAGATCAAACTCGAGGTAGTCTGAACACTGCTGTTCAAAATCAACAGATTCTTTCTGAAACCACTGCTACCAAATGGTATAAAAGTCCAAGACGTAGCATTTTTAACTGAAATGTCATATCGTGTAAGTGTGACTTAATACATTAAACAGACATTTCCACCACAGGAAATAAAGCAAATATACCAATTAAAATAATTTTTAAATATCAGTAAAAATACTGAGGACTTGGTCTCCAAGTCCATTTTGGAGCTTTTGAAGTATTTTAACCTGCACTTCACCCTGTATTATCCGAGGTACATTATTTCCCACAGAGACACAAAGCTTTTAGCGCAGCCCTCAACAGCGCCCAAGGCAAAGCTAGAACAGATGCTGAACGTCAGAGTTGCTGTTCCCAAGCAAACAGCTTTGTCAGGCTGCAGACCAGCGGGAGAGCAGCACAGTGAATTCCAGCTCGCTCCATCCAGGAAAACAGGGAAATGCAAGCCATGAAACATCTCCAGATACAGCTTCTGTTTTCCCTTGGAGAGCACTAACCCCCAAACACTTCCCCCACTTACTTCAGATCTCATGAAACACTTCCATTTTCTCTAAGGCCCAGGTCCCACTCTCTCAGCTGGCAGCAGGCAGCTCATCCCAACCTGCTTGGCCCCACAGCCCGTCACTGTCGCTTCCCTTGGGTGGGGTGAGATGTGCTCAGGTCCCCCAGCCCACCCCACTCTGCACATGTAGAACATGAGGGCACAGAGGAGCAGCCAAGTCCTGAGTCACTTCAGTGCATTCCCACCACGGGACATCTGCCTTGGCACTCCAGCTCTGCCTCGCTTGCAGAGGTAGCCCAGGCTCATGGGCCAACAAAAGCCACGAATGCACCTTTTCAGCAGGCTCATGGGGAAGAGAGACAGACTGGGGGTCATCAGCTGGGAAGACCCACGAGTCCCGTTTCTGTGACAGTGTTTGAAACCAAATCAGGAAAAAAAGAGCTCCTCAACAGTGCATTAATCAACATAGATA
The DNA here is from genome assembly GCA_017589585.1 of Phylloscopus whistleri. NCBI lineage: Eukaryota > Metazoa > Chordata > Aves > Passeriformes > Phylloscopidae > Phylloscopus > Phylloscopus whistleri. The sequence continues at coordinate 124,261 of JADMLD010001533.1, read as the reverse complement.
TGTATCTAAAGGAATTCTACAAGGAAAACAGGAAAATATCTGCCTGGGCTTCCTAACTGTGAAAACACTCTAAACTTTCAAACTGGTTTGTTCAGGCACTCACCAGATGACCACATGCACACTGAATGGAGCCACCAGATATCCCTCAGTGCTGCTGACCAGGATTCCACAGAGAGCTGCCCACCACCCCAGCCTGGGCACCGTGGGACACAGAGCTGCCCTGGCAGGCACTGCACAGACACCTCACTGTGGCAAGCACAGCCTCCCTGTGGCTGCCGGGCCAAATGCCAGCTGCTGTCAGGTGAGCCCAGGCACCTCCTGGAGGAGCCCTTCCCTCACATCCTGCCCTCAGTTCTGTCCCAGCCTTTGGTGCTGGGCACTGTTGTACACCCAACAGGCATGTTTTATTTGTTCTCTGGTACATGTAGCAGCATCTCCCTCAATCATCTTTTGTACAAGAGCAAGAGGAAAACATAAATGTAACAGAGAGATCTGGAGTTTATTACTACATTGAGGTCTGAGCTTAAGGTTAGTCTTTTCCTCAGCCTTATTAACAGCAGAGAACCAGCCTTCCGATGTGGACACCCAGCAGGCAGCTCATGTCCAAACAGTTTCTGATCCTGCTATACACAAACCTGAGCTCTACCACAGCTAAAGCCAGCACAAAGCCTGATGTCCTGCACAACTGGCCACAGGCAGAGCCACTGCAGTACTGGGACCCAGCACACCCAGGGCAGTGGCAAGGCTGGGATCCAGTGTGCTCAAATAGAGAGAAGGTAAATCCTGAAAAGATTTTGCCAATGCTGGTTTGGCCCCTCCACCTTCCCAGCTGCTGCAGCTCAGTCAGGGAAGCTAAAAATACTTTACTTTCTAAAAATCCCTTCTCCATGAGAGGCGGAGCTGTGGTTACCACAGAGATGGCACCACGCAATCCCCAGAGACCGCGCCACATCACCGTGACTGGATGGAGCTGCCAAAGAACCTCCTGCTGAAGGTGAGATCCTGGCCAGGCTCCCCTCCATGGCCAACATGGCTGCCAGAGCTGCTCGAACAGGGGCTGGTGACCATCCCCCAGGACTATCAGCCTGGCTGCCTGACAGAGAAGGGAGGAGGTTCCCTCTTTTTAGAGCAAACATCCACAGAAACCACTGCCTTATATTCCAAAGTATTCCATAAAGCATCACTTGAGTACCAATTCATTCACACATGATCTTGCTTATGAACAATTAATCCTGATGGACGGGACAACTATTAATAACTCATTTCTGTCTTACTGTCAAACACAGTAATTCTTCAAAGCCAGGAAGACTGCAGGCACACAGCCCTCCTGACAGTGCCAACAGGCTCCCAACAAATCCAACAAGCCATGGTGTTCCTCCTGACACAAAGCTGAGCCTGCTTTGAATCTTTCGAAGTCCAAGAAGAAAATGTCACTGGTATGTTGGTGAAAGATTTGTCCTATTTTAGTACAAAGGATTGAAAATTACAGTTCTATTGCTGTACTGATATGTTAACAGCAGGAAAAATGCTAAGAGAAACTATGGTACAGTTTAAAAATGAGGACAGGTATAAAAGAAGATACCTTGACAAAAAGAGAAAAAAAAAAAAATATCCCTGCATAGAAGACTTACCAAAAAATCATCCCAGATTAATACATTCTCTGCACAGCCTTGCAGAAAGCTTGATACTTCAACCATCAGTAAGAGATATCAAAAGACCAGGCAACAGGGTGCTTTTGAAATAAACCACCAAATTTCCCAAGAACATCCTTAGTATAAAAAGCAAATGAATACAAAGTCAAACCACCCTCCTCAAATCCATGTCCCACAGCAGCAGAGTGCTAGATATCCCAGGTGAGATCCCTCTACGTGTCCCCACACAGCCGGTTACGGAGACACCCTCCATCCAAGCCCTGAATTTTAGAGAAGAAAGACTATTATCTCCATTTATTGGACCTGGTTTTAATAAAATCAATGATTTCAAAAGACTTTTAATCAGTCCAGTTTTAAGGATCTACATCAGTAACAAGAGTGACAATTAATTCAATTAATAATTAATAAAAAGCTTACTGTACATTTCTTCATCCAGAAGAAAAAGGGGGAAAATATGCAGTCAATCAATCACATTATGAATTCCTGAGAAGTCCAGGAAGATACATGAGATACTCCATGGGCAGGAAAAAAAGTAGGAATTTTCCCCTTCCCTTTAAAAAGGCAGTGTTGCCAAACACTGGAGCAAGTCCAGAGGAGACTTTTTTGCTGCTCCCAGGGCTGGAACCCTTTTCTCTGGAGCCAGGCTGGGAGAGTTGGGGCTCTCCAGCCTCAAGAGAAGGCTCCAGGGAGAGCTTAAAGCCCCTTCCAGTGCCTAAAGGGGCTCCAAGAGAGCTGGAGAGGGACAAGGCCCTGGAATGACGGGACAGTGGGAATGGCTTCCCACTGCCAGAGGATTGATTTAGGTTGGATATTTAGAAGAAATCCTTCCCTGGGAGGGTAGCCAGGCTCTGGCACCGGGTGCCCAGAGCAGCTGTGGCTGCCCCTGGATCCCTGGCAGTGCCCAAGGCCAGGTTGGACACTGGGGCTGGGAGCAGCCTGGGACAGTGGAAGGTGTCCCTGCCATGGCTGGGGTGGCACTGGATGGGCTTTGCAGTCCCCTCCAACTCAGCCCATCCTGTGACTCTGTGAAACACTGAATACAAGGGTACCAGCCAGTCTGACACTAAAGCAGGGTCACACCTGCTTGTCTGCTGCCTGAGATCTGTCCCTGTGCACAGAACAGGTAACACCCTCACACAGGGCACACCTGCAAGTAGGATTTCTTTCCTTGGTTTCCCAATGGTTCCCACACTGCCCACAGGAACAGTGCCCAGCCCCGGCAGGTAGAGAGCCAAGCTCATCTTAAACTCAGCAGCCAGAACCAGTCACTAAATCCATACTTAATGGAAATCTTTAAATTAGTATCACACATGATACCAACTGACAGGAGTTTTCTGTAGAGTCTAAAAATCCAGCAGCTCTGTTTCTGTGAGGTTCTCATTCTCGAATAATTTAAAACAGGCAGTCTCTCTCTCTGTGTCTCTTCTCCTCCTCCCCACCCCATTTCTCATTCCTGTCAGTACATACAAACATTCTGCAATAGCTTTCAGAGTTCAAAAGGAACCACAACATCACAGCTGGCCTCTAATAAATTTCACCTACATTCCCATACACTGGCTGTAGAACTTTTAAATTAAATATTTCTATTCTCGGCAGATTGGATTGTTGAGAGAAAGCAGATGCCAGAAGAGCTGGGAGCATCATTACCGCCAAGGGCCCCTGCAATGCCTGGGAGTTAATTAGGTGAGATAAGAATGAAGATGACAGCACAAAGCAACCCACAGGCTTTGCTGCAAATCAAGGCGAGGAACACTGAAGAGCTTTGCAAAGCCTGTCTGCTGGCACACCTGAAATCAAGCTTAACCCCAAAACACATGAATAAAAGATGCTGGCCAGGCATCTGAGAGACAGGCACGTTGGGAACAGCTTGTAGGACAAGTCGAATCTGCCCTTCCCTCCATCAGCACGGAGAAAGCTTCTCAGTGGGAGCTTTCCCAGGGCTGTGTGCTTGAAAGGAACGACAGTTACCTGTCCAATACCCTCTCCAGAGCCTTAGTAAAAGCTCTGACCCCATCTCCTCCTTCACTGCCGTGGAAATCTGCATCTTAAGGATGAAGCTTGGGAAGAGTTCCAGCCAGCTGGACCCATTTTGTTGTGCCACCTTGGTTGTTGTGCTTTGACCACAAGTGATGCCAAGGGAAAATAAAAGGATCTACTTGCAGAGCACAACCCTAATCTGTGTTTGCAAAGCTATACAGAGAAGGGAGAAGCCAGAGGAAGGCTGGAAGAGAAAAAAAGCGGGAATTGAGTCATGTCCAAGTTGACTGGATGAAGACAAACAAATGAAGGAGGCTGTTTCCTGCCCAACAAAACTCTATCACAAAAGTGCACCCTGAACATACACCACTGTACCTGGCCACAAAGTCTTTACCTGGAGCTTTGGCTTTGAATAATTTCACTGCAGAATTCATCTCTGAAGATGCAGCATGTCCCACAGACAGCTGCTGCTGAAACCACTTTCCAAACAGAAGGATTTCAGCCCTTTGGCACTAAAGTACCTTTGTGGAAGATGAAAAAAGAACCCAAAATGGCAGGTTTTATGGTGTTAGATATCTCCTTGCACTGAAATCACTTGAATTACATTACAAAAGTCCATGGGAAAAAAGCTCCACTGTAAGAGTTAGTAAGCACTGCACCCTGTCACTCAAAACCCAGCCTTCTGGTCAGTCTTTCATCTCTGTTTTACCTAAGAGGCACGTGTATGTATCCGTCATTAGAGCTTTAAACAGAAGGTACAGTGCCCTGTCTATATACATCCATGCACAATTCTTGATGAAGGCAAACAAAATACAATAAAGATATTGCACTAGAGCATAAAACATGGTTTATCAATTTTCAGAAAGCTGTCCAAGGAGATGGTTCAGGAAAAAAAGCTAAAATCCAGTAACATTTTCAGGCAGCTGTTAACTGCAGTCACAACATTCGTGCTTGAGGATCATCTAGAAATCCACATTATTTGCACTGTAACACAGAACATCATGAGAGAGGCTCCCAAGGAGCGTGGGAATGGAATGGCAGAGTTTGAAACACATATGGCCAGTCCTTTACAGCCAGTGATGTTGCAAGATCATTTTCACACAATCACTTTTCCAGTAACTGCTACAATTTGAGAAGAAAAAGTAATTTCAGTGAGTATCTGAAAAAAAAGCATATTAATCCCTAACACAAAAAGGTCTCATCAAAACCTTAAAAGATTTGCTAAGCACAGTTATTAATACTTTGCCTGTCTGCTTTGATTATATTTGACATAGTTTCCATATGGAAACTTACACTAAATTTCATCAAGAGCTTTACTTTGTTTAAAACATCAATCCATCTAATGTAATAAATATTTGCAGATATAGGAAAACATTGCCTTTGTAGGTTATCCTTATACAAAAGAGTGACAGAATTCACACACAGCTTCACTCCAATGCTTCCTACTTCCTTCCTGAATAATACACACCTTATCCTCCAACCCAATCCTCAGCTGTTTCACTTTGCATACAGCTATTTTGGCTTCACTGCTTGTATCTGTGGAAAATCCTGTTTGTTTCCTTCGCACCAAGAGCCTTGAGGGGTCACTGAAGTTACTTACATAGATAAACCTTCTGAAATCTCCCATCAAAAAGAAAAAAAATATTAGATGTAACAGCAACATGCTAATCAGCCAAATTAAAAAAAACCAAAACATAGAGCTGATAAACCAGCAAGAACAGATATTACAAATACTAGTCCTGTCATCTTTCCACTCCTGTCTTCCTTGTACACAATCACAGTTTTTGCGTGATATTTAATGAAAACACATAATTTATGCAAGAAATAGAAGCAGCCATGTCAAAGTGAAAACTTGGATGAATAATTTCACATCATTCTCATTAAGATTGTCATTACAAGTTCACATCTAACACTCAAAGTACCACGTTATGATGCTCTCAGGAATCAGCCCAGTAAGCACCTGGCCCCACGTCTGGAGATGCCCTAAGCTGAGCCCAGAGCCCTCAAACACAGTCCCTGGTACACGAGTGCCAATGTCACACGAGCACTCACAGGGCTGTGCTCCTTCCACCCACTGCTGGGAATCCCACCAGAAACACAGGAAAACCTACATCACCCGCCTCTGTCCCAGCCTTGGGTTACAGCCATCTGTACAACTGTGAGATTCAGCAGCTTTACAACACTGCAGGCCGGGCTTAAAACATTATGAAAATCCATGAATTGAGAAGAGGAGTGAACTTTAATCTTTTTGCTTACTGAATATAAAGATGTGATGGTTCATCTCCCTGACAGGTAGGAAGGACTGACATCAGTATGAGAGATACACATTGCTGCAACATACCAACTAATAAAAATCATTCTAAAGGAAGAATACAGTTGTGCTTGGGGTTTTTACCTTTAGCTATTTGTCAGGTTTAAAAAACAGCAGAGTATTAAACCTGGCTATCTTGAAAATAACACATTCTGCTTGACAAAATAAAGAAAGGTCTATTCTAGACACGCTAATCCCAAACTTTGTTAAACTACCGAACTTAGCAGTTACTTGGTAAAAATCCAGGAACTGGCATGTTTTCATTTCCCTGTTATCTCCTGTGCTCCATGACAGAGTGTGGCCGTCACCAAAGGAGCAGCAGAGCTCTGGGCTCACTCTGCTCACAGGCACCAGCCACTCACAGAGGCTGCCAGCAGCTTCACTCAAGAACTGCTGCTCTCACAAACCTAACTGCTGGGAGTGTCTGTGCTGAGTTTAAAAAAAGAACAGCAACTTGAGAAAGAAAACTAAAAGAAAATCCAGTTCACGGATGGCAAGTAGAGCTTCTTGTGGCTAGAGAGTTCAAGGGGCCTTGCCAAGCAAAGATGACACATATTTCAAAAAATATTCAATTAAACAAAATGAGGTACAACAAAAATTGCAATTGCCTCCTTTTTTAAAGGCCAAATCGATGCTGCTGTGTTTGCAAAGAACACTCAAAGTAGTAAACAAGATGCAGCAATAAATTCCAGTGAAAGTCTGAAGCACTCCTCAATGAAAACAGGCCAGTTCTGCTCCCTGTCTTAGTTTGTGCTCTGCAATTTATCAGAGGAGCAAATGTCAGGCAATCTGGAGAGAGAACACTTCAGAGGACTGCACCCCTCAATTTTATCAGCACACCTGCTGGGCCAAACCTCCCCAACACAGGCACTTGCAGAGTCCCACGAGGAACACAGGCTTTTCCAGAACTGCTTCTTGCCATCCTTCACTTCCACAGCAAACCCAGCTGTGTGCTGACCTCCTCTTCAGATCGTGCTCAGCACTGAGTTAGGGCATGTGATATGCACCCAATAGCACAGGAACTAATGGGGGCAAACTAATTAATTAACTAATCAATTAACGTGCCAAACAAACAACATGCGGAGCACGGTCACGTTGCTGATGGTGCAGCATTTCCTGAAGTAATCTCACCGCTATTCCTACTTAGAATATTTAAGCAAAACCCAGCACGTTATGAGAAGAGCAGCAAAGCTGTAGGGCAGGCTCTCTAAATCCAAGCCACACACTCCCAGCAGCAGGCACCACAGCTCTGCTGACACTGCAGTCACCGCCTGTCAGGTGCCCCAGACATTTAAACAATCTCTGTTAATGCCACGTCCTTTGGCATTTGCTTTGTATTTTTTCCACACGGTAAGACACTTGCTGTACTCCAGGTTCTGTACTAGGCACTGAATTTTAGGGAGGTTTTACAAGCAGTTTCTTTTCCCATATTCAGACGTTGTCTCCTCAGTACACACTATCATCTACAATGCATTTATACTGTCAATTGTACTTGGGGCTCTCCAGGTACCATAACATTAATTAACCACAAATACTACCTGAGCTCAGTTCAGTTGTTGCTCCTGTTTGAGACCCCTAAACAGCCAGTACATCTTGCAATATACTACAGAAATATTTATGCAACATGGCTTTGGACATGAGAAGTTCCATTTTATTGATCTTTGAGCCACAGGCAATGATAAGAGGAGAAAGGTACAAGACAAGAGTGAGAACACTGCTCCAAGAAAACTCACTACCATGGAGCCTGAGTTACCCTTCCAAACCCAGAAGGGGATTAAAAGGACCAAAGAGATTTACCACCTGTCTAATAACTCACTTAAAGCACAGTTCATTGAGACAGTATTTATTGTGACCTGTTCACATCCCATTTTCTTCAAGTTCATTGTCAGAAGTCAATTCCTTTCAAAATATAAAAAAATTACACAACCAAAACCCCCCAAAGCAAAACAATAAAAAACACCACCACCAAAAAAAACCCCAAAACCCAAAAATCCCAGTGAACAAACAAAGAAACAAAAAAGCCTGTCACACAATCAACTAACTGCATTTCTAACCTCTGGAGATAAATCCAGCTGGCACATCTGAAGGCACAGATGGACAAAGGCTGGGTGCTGAGGGAGAGAGCAGGGCAGGGGTCAGGGCTATTTCTACACATCTCAGGCCATTGCAGCACACCCCAGTGCCAGCCCCACTGACCACAACAGACACCAGAAGCAAAAAACCCTTCAACTCAGTGTTTTCTGAACTGAGAGGTCTGTAGCAGTTAGTCCAGACTGTTGCCATGGCTCTATCAGACACCTTAAGCTACAAGGCGAGCAGCCTTTCCAGCTGTTTCTTAGGACTTACCATAAGCTTACTTTATTATAGAGGCCAATCTGCCTGTAGATCCCTTGCTTCAGGGGTCAGAGGGAAAATGTGACAGACTCACAAGAAGTGGGACAAAGACATGGAGCAGACATCCACCCAGCTCCCCGCTGCCTTTGGAGCGAGCTGAGCAGGCTAGCACCTTCCCAGGAAGGGCCAGAGTTCCACAAAAAGGCCACGAGCTCCAGAGTAGGCTGAGCTGTGAGCGGGGCTTTGATCCAAAGGTCTCAGTACTGCAAACACAGGACTTAAACCAGCATCTGCCCGAGACACGGAACTGAGTGCTTTGTGAAGAATGCAGCTTCTACTCTCTCTTCTCAGAGATCTTTTTCCAAAATGCATTAAAGAATGCCACTGGAATTCAGGGTTACTGAATTATTTGGAAAAAGCACCCATTTGTCTCCCCTGGCAAGTCACAGCTAGTGTTTAGAGACACACAGCAAAGTCAAATGAAGTAAATCCCCCAATTCCAGATGGGGTTTTGGCAAATCCACCTATTGTATTTTCACATGATGATTTGCTTATGCTCTGCAGAAGAAACACTTGCATAATCCCACAGATTATACTCACAGTGATATGCCTCAGGTTGGGCACACAACAGAAAGGGATACACTGCCCTGAAACATCAGGCAAGTAGCCTAGGAAGGCTGTGAGCACCTCTCCTCTACAAGCACTGACACCATACACCTCCTATTCTTTACCTTAAAATATATACCAAAGGAAAAACACCCATTTTAAGCAAGAAAAAGCATGAAAAATGGAACAGAACACATGGAATAATCTAATAAATTGTCTCTGTGAATGTCACATTTCAGAAACATTGGAAATTTCTACTTCAACAAACTATTTTGTAAGTTCCCCAACTTTTTTATATGCCCTTTTAATAAGAACTTCCATTTTCTTAAAGCTTTTAGGTTGATGGATTTAATTAAGAGGTTTTAGAAGAAGTGCTGTGAAAACAAAGTAAGAATTTCAGTTCTGCCAAGATCTCAGGAAAACACCTCACATTTTTCAATTAATTAAACTACTACTGAACCTTCTAAAAAAGTTGAGCAGCTGGAAGTATCTCCCTCTAGGACAGTGTGACGCAGGGAAGCTCAGCATGTGCACATTTCATGCAAACACAGTTAAAGTGCTGTCTAACATACTCGCCAATTCTCAACAAAAGCTCTGAGGAGCTCTAAGGAACACAGTAACATGACCCAAGCATTTCCAGACTCCTCAGCAAAGCCAGCTTTTCACTAAAGCTGAGATTCACCATTGGCTTATTCTTGTATTTGGAATAAAAAACAGTAACAACGTTCTTGCCAAGTATGAGGCTAAGTAACATTCACTTTTAACTGTCTGAGGATCTGGGAGTTTGGGGATTTGCTTGGGGTTTTTTCTTGGTTGGGTTTTAAAAAACTTTGGTGTTTTAAAAAACTTTTTTTAAACAACTGTGTCTTATCCAGGATGTACATTAATAATACTTTGGTATTTGTGTGACATCCCAGGGAAATGGCTGTGATTCTGGATAAGAGCCCTGTCCATCCTCTTCTGCTCCAGTCCTTGTTCCTGTTTCTGGATCCCACTGCAGAGGTGAACATAAAAGTCACAAACTATTCAAAACTGAGCAGCTCCTGTGCAGTTCTGGTGTGTGGCACAGAGGGGTCTCTTCATTTCTAGGGCACGACCCTGCACAGGCTTTCAGGATAAACCCACACCCACCACCTCGAGCGGCAGGCGAGACAGAGACTCCTCCAACAAAGAATCCACAGCTGCAAAGCTACTTTCTGTTTGCAGAGAGGGAATGAGGAGGTGGGGAGACAACACTGCCGGTAACATGTCCTCATGAGACACCACCAGCCCTGCCTTCTTCCAGAGCACCGTGAGACCTGCCCTAGCTACTTGTGCTGTCCCCTGCTCAGCCGGGGCCACTCGCTCCCCAGGAAACCACCCGCGAGCCGCGGCCGTGCCGCCCGGTGCCCAGCAGAGCCCCCATCCCTGGAGCCCCCCATCCCCGGAGTGCCCGGTACCCAGCAGAGCCCCTCCAGCCCCGGAGCCCCTCCATCCCCGGAGTGCCCGGTACCCAGCAGAGCCCCTCCATCCCCGGAGTGCCCGGTACCCAGCAGAGCCCCTCCAGCCCCGGAGCCCCTCCATCCCTGGAGTGCCCGGTACCCAGCAGAGCCCCCCATCCCCGGAGTGCCCGGTACCCAGCAGAGCCCCCATCCCCGGAGTGCCCGGTACCCAGCAGAGCCCCCCATCCCCGGAGTGCCCGGTACCCAGCAGAGCCCCTCCAGCCCCGGAGCCCCTCCATCCCTGGAGTGCCCGGTACCCAGCAGAGCCCCTCCAGCCCCGGAGCCCCTCCATCCCTGGAGTGCCCGGTGCCCAGCAGAGCCCCTCCAGCCCCGGAGCCCCTCCATCCCTGGAGTGCCCGGTGCCCAGCAGAGCACCCCCCATCCCTGGAGCCCCTCCAGCCCCGGAGTGCCCGGTGCCCAGCGGAGCTGCCCATCCCCGGAGCACCGCAGACCCCAGCCCCGGAGCGCCCCGTTCCTGGAGCCCCTGCTCCGCACCCCGTCCCCGGAGCGGCAGCTCAGCACAGCCCTGGAGAGAGCCCCGGGCCACAGCTGCGGCTTCGGCAGCAGCGCTAAAGCAGCGGAGCCACCTCGGCGAGCAGCTCTGGCATCCCGGCACAGGGAAGGGTCTGAACCTGCCCTGCTGCCGGCGAGGCGGCAGCGCCAGCGCAGCGGGCGAGCCCGGTCCTGCCGAGCCAGCCCAGCCCAGCCCAGCCCAGCCCCGCTGCCCTCGGCCCGGCCACGGACAGCTCGACAGGGCTGCCAGGAGCTCCGGCTGCGCCGGGGAAATCGCTCCGAAGTAACCGGCAGTCTCTGTGCTGGATGTGACATGGGGATTGAACAAAAACGTAAACCGAGAGGAACAGTTTTTTACTTTCTGTCCTATTATATCTTTTCCCAGTTCTCAGCACTGTTGTTTGGACCAATCGTGCTTCAGGCAAAAACCAGCAATGCTGCAAACACAGGAGTAGATCAAAAAGAAACACAAAATTGCAGCAGTTTCTCTGCTTTTGAATCACTTCCCAGCACGTGCCTCTGCTGCAGCTTCATTTTGGGGTAAATACCACATTAGCTGCCAGTAAACCCTGCAGATCCATGGCCCTTACTGTCCCAGGCACTTGGAACAGTCTTCTGGCTCTTTCCCACTTCTGAAGTAACTGGGAACACTGTATTTATTTACTACTGAAATGTCAACAGAAAAGCAAACAAACAAAACCCATCAGAGCTGCAAGCCTGACTTGGAGATTCCAGTTCCCACACACTGAGGGCATGAGGAAGCTTTCACAATATTTAGAGACTTTATAAGCTGACAGACAACATGCATGGTTTTCCTCCAACTTTTAGGAAAGCATGCACATGTTCCAGTTCCTGGACCAGTCACTCTGCAAAGCTTCTGGAAATGGTCTACATCCATAACAGAAATGCAGGCAAAAAGGGAATGAGGATTTGCCACGCAATGTTGAACAGAGAAGTATGCTGTTATCCCTAACAAGTGCTGGAAAGCAATGGCATCAGCAACAAAGATAAAACCAAGAAAAAAATGTATAATGCCCGGCTACAGAGCCACAGAATGTGCTGCAGTTCTGGACTCAAGCAAAGTCTCCCGGGAGCCGGGCTCCTGTCCAGATGGGTTCCAAGTACCTCCAATGATGGGGCTACCACAACTCTGGCACTTCCCGATGGACCTTCCTTGCACTGTTCTGAACGCAGCAGTTTCTACCCTCACCTCTTTAATATGCACTTTCATGACATAACGCTGAATGTTCCTCATTATTTTTAAGAAACACAAGCAAATCTTGCACTGGAATTCACCTACTTATCAAGGATGTCTCCCTTCACCTGGCTGACACAGCTCTCTCTTCATCCATCCTGGGAGACAATTTCTGTTCACACACTTCAGTGACACTACAATGATAGTAACAGCCTACAAGAACAAGCACACAACATTCACATAATTTAGGAAAAAAGTGGGAAAGGAACTACAGATCTTTCTTTTCTGAGGTAAGTAAAAGGTGCACAATGGCCATAAATAACAAATACTTCAATATTTAGTAAAGACAGCTGAAAGGGGTTTGTTTCCTTTTTGCTAAAAGGATGCCCAACAAGACAAATGAGAACTGGCTTCAGAGTCTGGTGAGCAGTGGAGCCAAGATCGGGCCTATCCTCTCAGCCCAGAAAAACAACACTGCCAGTTCATGAAAATAAACTTGTTTTAGCAGAAGATTTTTGGGTTACATCCAGTTCTCTGAAGTGCGTGGGTTGGTCCTATCATACTGTCCCACCCAGTTCTTGACTTCATGTGCCTGGGAGCTTTTGAAGTTAAAAATAAATATAAAAAATACCCAGTTTTTCAATTTCTTTCTCCAATAAAAAGCAGAATAGGAATTCTAGATCAAAACTTTCACTCTGAACAGATAGTTTTTAAAATAATTTTGAATGGTCAGGTCAGGGACACAAAAAGCCAATGTTTTTGTGAAAGGGAGCCTTCTTTGTGCAAATCTGCTGCAGTGCTAGACCAAATGACAGCTGTCTGCCCAAGAGTGCACAGAAAGGTCTTCATTGCCCAGAAAGCCTGAGAAAAGCACAAATTCTGTCCTTAAATAAAAATTCTGAAGTAATTAAAACAGAGCCAATGCTGGCTGGCAAGTACAGAGTACAGACTTTCCTCAAGTGATTTCTGTACCATTTCTTTTCATATTCATTTGGCACACAGAGTTCAGCATACAGTTCTGAGCTGTTCCTACAGGAAAGCTAGTTTTGCTTTTCCAAAAGGATTGGTAAAGACTCTAAACTTAGAGAGCCTGCCACACCAGGAAAACAAAAAAACTTCAAAACAAGCTCCCACATCACTTTAAAAGCTCTAATGAAAGAATTCAGAACTAGGTCCTGCTCCCAATGCTGTGTGCCTCTCACTGTTTGCCCACAGCAGTGCCCCCAGCCCGGTACAGAGGTGCTCCAAAGAACCCTCCATTAATATGCAGTGCCTTGCCAACACATTCAAGCACTCCAGGACAATTAAAAATTTCTTTTCAAGAATGCAGTGGAAAATGGAAAGTGAGGAGTGAACATGTAGAGGCAGCTCTACCTCAGGTGAAGTACAACAAACAGGTTTTGGATCCTGCGTGTTCCCATGGTACCCAGAGCCTGTGATCGAGGCCTCGCACCAAGGGCTGAATGTTCTAGAGAAGCTGACGTTATCCACATCCTGTAAACAGTGTCTGCGAGCCTCACCAAAGCACAGACCCACGGAGCACCTTTCCCTGCTTGTACTTACTCCCCTAACTAAAGGGAGCTGGTTTTGCTTTGAGCTTGTGCAAGCCAAGAACCTCTAGTTAAGCAGAAGGCTCACACAGCTCAGATTATCTGAGCCTGTTTCACCAGAAGCTCCTCCAGTACCCCAGGGTGGTGCATGCCCGTGCAGGCTGTGCTGCAGTCCGCATGAGGTGCTCCTCTGCCTTTCTTGAGCTGAAGCTGAAGGAACAGGCCATTGCTGTGGCTCTCAGCCATGACCCACATGGTCCAGCTCCCCCAACATCTCTCTGTTTGCACACCTGCTCCAGCTGCAGAGCCATGCTCACCTGTCATCACAGCCCGTCCACTGCACTACCTTCAACTTCAGAACCAGAGCATCTTTCCAAAATCCTCCCCTTTTGGGCAGGAGAACCAAGACACCGTGCCCGCAGCCTGTGCCAGGCATGGAATGCTCTGTCGGAGGGGCAGCTGTCTGGGGGAGCTGCTGCCACTCCTGTTGGGTCATGCAGGATGCTCGTGGCTGAATGCAAACTGAGCCCTGATTCCCAGAGCCGAGCTCAGCATTCCCACCATTAACCACCACTCCTCCTGGAACACACCTTTTGCCCTGAGGGCAGTTATTTTTTTCTCCAGGCTGTTTTGAGGGTGGGACAGTCCTGAGCAGTCTGCACAACACTGACAAACAGTCCCTGTCTGAACTGTGGTGGCTTCTGGTCTCCCACAGAGTGATCTGCACCTGGGAGTGCTGCAGTCAACACTATGAGCTCCAAATTTGAGCCTAACTTAACATGACATTTTGTATTGCAAGGGAAAACCTCCAAACCACCTCACTCTGGCACCATTCAGTGCACTGTCCCTGGGCATGTCTAAGAGGAACAGTGCATGGCTTCCAGATGCAAGCCAGCCCAAATCAATTTTTTCCTTCTGGCTTTCGAAGACTGAGCATAAGCAGGATGTGAGCAAATGCCACACTTCCAGTGCTTCTGGAGCTGTCAGTGATCTGCAAGGAGCAGGCAAGCCCAGAGCCACGGGCGGCGGAGGGCAGGGCCCAGCTGACTGCAGCCTCCGGCGTGGATTTAGGAAGCAGGCAAACGCAAAACCATGTTTGTCTTAGAATAAAGCTTGTGTGGGAGAAGTCAGGATTTCTTCTCCTTTACCCACACGTTATCCAAAAGCTCTGGCTGGCCTCTGTCCAGGGCAGGCAGCCCTGCACACCATGTGTCACCCGTTGCCTTTCTGGCTCTGCCACAATTCTGTGTGACATTAAAGCCTCTCCTGACTAGAGCTTCTGGCTGTGAACTGTATTAGAAAGAAACCAAGGTGAAACCAGAAAAAAGAAGAAACAAAAGAGACAGGGACAGCAAGATTTGGCAAGGAATATAGGTGGGAGAGCTTCTCACCAACTCGGGAAACAGTACAAGAAAAGATCAGAAGCTGTTTTACTGCAGACGAATCAAAACCTGAAGGGAAAATCCTTCCAGTCATAAACCACAGGAAAGGAAAGCTCTCCATGTTGCACCTTGGCACTCGTAACCACATCCCTGAGCCATGGGTCCCATGAAACACAGCCCAGAGGTCCCAGCTGTGCTGCAGGGTAATAAACACCCAGGTGTCAGTGACAGTCACACCCCCAAGAGCTGCTGGAACCGACCCTAAGGGACCAGGAGAGAACAAAACCTGTGACAACACCACAGGTTAATTGCTTTCCTTAGCTTTAATGTTCTGCTTTCAAGGATATCATTTGTTACAGCTGGCTGACTCATGAAGATGAGTGCTTAACAACTTGAAGACATTAATGAAAACCATCAATTATATCTGACTTCAAATATCATAGAAGAACAATGAACACTTCTGTTTGCTTCAATACATGCTTTAGCTTCAAGTTTTGCCAATAACAGGAAAAGTGTTAGAAATTAAAGTGATTAAATAAAATATTTACATTTTAAAATGATGTACAAATACTGATAGTAGTGCTGGTGTTGAACAACTACTATACACCATTGGAAGAAAAGAAGCCAAACTAACATTTTACTTTTAATACTCACTCTTCCCCAGAACGATGATTATTGTGCTTAATGTGACCTTCTCCACAATATGAAAAATAACATATTTCCATGGAAATTTCAGCAGGGAAAGATGCCACTTCAGTAATAAAGATGCCAAAGGGATGCTAAAGGACTCTGACAGGCCATTCAAGCGGCCACTGAAGTCAGAAGGTCCTGTTTGTCCATGACCACCTCCTTCACAGAGAGTGAAAGATGGTTAGAGAATATCAAATAAAGTACCAACCTACACTAACACAGATGCATTTTGAGAGCTTCCACAT
Source organism: Phylloscopus whistleri (assembly GCA_017589585.1). Taxonomy (NCBI): domain Eukaryota; kingdom Metazoa; phylum Chordata; class Aves; order Passeriformes; family Phylloscopidae; genus Phylloscopus; species Phylloscopus whistleri. The sequence continues at coordinate 108,325 of JADMLD010001533.1, read as the reverse complement.
ACTAAAAGCATACAACTGGCTTGCATTCACACCTGTCTGCCTGACTTTTTATTTTTTTTTCTCCAGTGTAAGGTAAGAGTTTAGGGGCAGAGGACAAGGCAAAGCTATAGCCAAAGTGGCTGATCTTCTGGGTGGAAGAGACACGTTCCAGAGCCACACTTAAAGCCAGTTTGTCTTCCAAGGTAGTTCAGCCACTGGATTTCCTGTTGCCACTCTCCTGCCCACACTGGAGAGGAAACTGAGTTTAACCTAGTGGGATCTCCTCTCCAGCAGAGAGCAGAGTGTGCTCAGGGCAGCCACACTCACCTTCCTGATGGTGTACAAGGCACCCACAAAGCTACAAATCAAAAAGACTCCTTCAAGTGACTCACTTTAAATCATAAATGAGGAGTAAGCGAAGAGCTTTCCAAAGGAGGAGATTACACATGGTATCAGAAAGGGAAAGAAAGTGTCTGAGGTAAAAAGAGGAAATACATTCATGGGGGTAGAATATATAAGCAGTATGATGGAATAAATAATAGAAAACAGGAAAGAGAAATAGTAAATAAAAACCAGATCAGCTTTTTATGTAAATCATGAAATCTGAGGGTTTGACTGGTATTCTGTGTCTTTGAAGTCAAATTTTGTGGTAGGAAAATTGATGATGAGAACTTTGGAACAGGAACAAAACCTTTAAAGCATGGCCTAGTGCTTGTCCAAGCTAAAAAACTATCAGACCTGTGTGTAAAGCTTTCTTCCTACCCACATTGCATAATTTCATATTCAAATATAAAATAAAATAGGAACTAAGTCCTTTTAAACCCTTACACTGATATACTGGTGATTTGTGGAAGCCCAACAAGCTGCAAAATGCCAACTCTACTGCTTTAAAGCCACATTAAAAGAAAGGTGCAATTATAATGCACTTTGCCACTATCACCTCCTCGTGTTCCAGGTGCTTTTGCTGTCAATGATAACACTTAATCAAAAGGAAAAAAAAAGTCTATAACATAAACCTCTGAGCATCTTCCTTAACGAAGGCTAAACACTGTACCTTAAGGAAGACTAAACACAGCTCTTAACAGAAACTCTTTTGCTCAGAGATTTGTAAAACTATTTGCTAAAAAGAAGAGCAATGGATTTTTGCTAGAGAAAAAAGTAGATTTTTTAAGCATACAACTCCATCCTGGAGGGAACCTCCACCCTCTGTGCTGCCTGTACTGTTACTGTTACTGTCATTTTCAGCAAATCAGAGCTTTAACTTGTAAAAGTACGTGGATGCACAATAATGTCACTGCTTTACTGCATGTCTGCTTTGGCTCTTGCTCCTCATTTATACTTAGAAGAGGACTTTTCTCTGCAGCTCATCCTCAGCTGTCACTCCAAGTACACCCCAGGGGCTGCAGGTGAGCAGGACATGCACCCTGGTCCGCAGCACGGAGCTGGGGATGCTGAGAGTGGGGCACAGGCTACCAGTGACCCCAGCACACACTGACAGGCTACCAGTGACCCCAGCACACACACTGACAGGCCACCAGTGACCCCAGCACACACCCTGACAGGCTACCAGTGACCCCAGCACACACCCTGACAGGTCACCAGTGACCCCAGCACACACCCTGACAGGTCACCAGTGACCCCAGCACACACCCTGACAGGCTACCAGTGACCCCAGCACACACCCTGACAGGTCACCAGTGACCCCAGCACACACCCTGACAGGTCACCAGTGACCCCAGCACACACCCTGACAGGCTACCAGTGACCCCAGCACACACCCTGACAGGCTACCAGTGACCCCAGCACACACCCTGACAGGCTACCAGTGACCCCAGCACACACCCTGACAGGCTACCAGTGACCCCAGCACACACCCTGACAGGCTACCAGTGACCCCAGCACACACCCTGACAGGTCACCAGTGACCCCAGCACACACCCTGACAGGCTACCAGTGACCCCAGCACACACCCTGACAGGCTACCAGTGACCCCAGCACACACCCTGACAGGTCACCAGTGACCCCAGCACACACCCTGACAGGCTACCAGTGACCCCAGCACACACCCTGACAGGTCACCAGTGACCCCAGCACACACTGACAGGTCACCAGTGACCCCAGCACACACCCTGACAGGCTACCAGTGACCCCAGCACACACTGACAGGTCACCAGTGACCCCAGCACACACACTGACAGGTCACCAGTGACCCCAGCACACACTGACAGGCTACCAGTGACCCCAGCACACACCCTGACAGGCTACCAGTGACCCCAGCACACACCCTGACAGGTCACCAGTGACCCCAGCACACACCCTGACAGGCTACCAGTGACCCCAGCACACACCCTGACAGGTCACCAGTGACCCCAACACACCCTGACAGGTCACCAGTGACCCCAGCACACACCCTGACAGGCTACCAGTGACCCCAACACACCCTGACAGGTCACCAGTGACCCCAACACACACCCTGACAGGTCACCAGTGACCCCAGCACACACCCTGACAGGTCACCAGTGACCCCAGCACACACCCTGACAGGTGTCCTTAGCCTGCCCCAGGGATGCCAAGAGCTGGGTTCCCTGGAAGCTGACACCCAGGACAAGCATTCAGCTCCTGTCCGAGCAGGCTGTGAGGGATTGACACTGACCTTGTGGAGCTGCACAGCTGTGAGCACACCACCCACCAAAGACAAACAGAGGAGTTCCTAACAGGTACCACCCCCAAGCCAGCCCACGGCTGTTCCAGGTCCCAGCACTTGCTCCTTGTCCCAGAACACCTGCAAAAAGCACCTGTGCAGCATAGGCCAGCTCGGGCACCACTGCTGCTGCTGCTGCAGCTCCGCCGCAGGGCCTGAGCCCACCAGCTGCCCACACACACATCCCTCAGCTCATCCCCAGAGCAGAACAGGAGCAGGGAAGGATTTTCAAACCAAAATCCCTCTCCACAGCATCGTGCCACAGGGCACTCAAAGCCAGGGCTATTCCTCAGCCAGGTCTTCCTCAAAGTTCCACCTCCTGCACAGGGAGTTTAGGATGGAGCAAAACAAGAAAGCCTCCTAAAATACAACATAAACATGAGTATGGCAGAACCTGAAAGAAAAACATTTGAGTGTCCGCCACAGAAAACCAAACAAACAGAAGGCAGCAACAATATTTAAGAAATTAACAGGGCCACTCCCACAACAACAACAATAAAAAAACCCAGAAAGCAGACACGAAACAACCAGAAACTAGAAAGCACAAAGTGCAGAGTCAAATAAAGAGAAGTTGAAGATCACTTATTTCTACAGTTCCTGTCATAGAGAACACTGAAAAATACTTTTCCATTGGCCTTTTATGCTATTGCTCAAAAAGTACATTGCCCTCAAAGTCTGAGTCTGCGAGTCTGAGCTGTGAGCACACGATCTTGCAGCATCAAAGAGAGCAAGACAATGACCCCCCAGTCTGGGGCCCTTGTGAGCCAGCCCAAGTGCTCAGAGCTGGGCTCAGCCCCGCCAGGCTCCAGCCTGGCCACAGCCCCAGCTCCCACCAAACTCTGGGCAGCACAGCGAGGAGGATGGACCCAGCAGCAAAGCCAGGCCAGGACCCTTCTCCCACCAGGCTCTCCCCTCTCAGCTCTGCTGCTCTTGCCCTCACCTGGCCAGAACATGAGCCCAGGCTCCCCCCTCCCTCCCTGCCAGCTGCCAGCACAGCCCACACACTGGAACAGCCCAGAGAAACACCACCATAACTGGACAGGTTGTGTTAGTCTGATCTTCCACTCCAGGTAACATCAACACTGCCTGACCCTAAGGATGGGTTAAGCATTTCTCAGCAGTGAAATAACAAGTTTCTTTTAGAAAGTCACAATGAATCAAATATTACCTTTCACTCAACCCCACAGCTGTGATTTGAAGAGAGGCTGCCTACAACTGCAACATGCTACTCTTAATGCTTATTTAGAAATCAGAACTGAACTAACACATTTCCCATCCTACCACATTTGAAACATTCCACAAAATTCAAACAATTATTCAGCTGGGGGGGGGGAAGGGGAATAGAAAAAAACAAAATCAAAGCCAAAAAAACCTTTTATAGTTATCAGCTAATACCAGCTAAATACACAGATGTCCAATACCAAAACAAACCTACACCCACTGCTTCAGAATCAGAAAATTACGATCAGACATGATAAAGAGAAACTACACTGTGATCAGCACCCATCAGAAGGGCAGGCTGTTTTGAAAAATTTTTATTGGAACTATTTCTACTTCAAATGCAATTGATAGACTTCAGCTTTTAACAGAAGTAAGGAATACTTCAACTCGAGAGTAAGTTTATTTATAATAATACTACAAACAGGGTTAGAAACAGGAAGTCCCATCTTCTATGTGTACTGTATGAAAAAGGGACACATTCACCCAGAAAAGGTGAAGGCCACCTTGGAATGTCAAAGCTTATTGCCCTACCATGGAGTGTCACATGAAGGCCAGTGTTCTGTAGAGTCAAAGAAAATAGGGGCACAGGTAGGGCAGTAATGCTGTTAGTCATTCAGAATCCTGGGTATCAGCATCATAAAGCAATTCCCTGGCACACTTCTCCTCTCCTTCTCTTTTAAGCTAGTAAAATAACATGTTCTGGTTCACTTTTACCTACATTGTCATCATTGCACATCTATTGTGGCTAAAACTGCCCTGAGAATTAAAGAACTACATACATCCAGTACATGAAGATGGAAGGATTTCAGAAGCTCTGACCTGATTTAGGCTCATACACTGTAATTTCAAAGACAACTGGAATACATGAACTATTTTCCAACCCAGGGAGAAATGTCAGAACCTGTACAGCTAAGTCTGCTGGGCATCTTGGAAATCCTTTCCCTGATAGCTACATGGAGACACTTAACCAACAAAGATTGTCAAAGTCACCTGAAAGTGACCCAGAGTAAGACAAGATTTTCAGGTGTGAGCACTGAGGTTCGTGCTTGTTCCAGTGTTTGTGCCTACACCCAGATAAACACACAGCACACGGTAGCAAAACTTCCAGGGCAGCCACAACAGAGGAATTGCAAAGATCTTCACCTGCCCCCTGCAGCAGCAGCTCCTGTGCTGAGGGAAGCTTTCTCCACAATGCCTCCCCTCACCTGCTGCTCACGCCCCTCTCCCAGGTGTCTGTCACAGGAAAAACAGCAGCATTGAGCCATTTAGAAGCAACTGAACAGAATGAAGGAGATACAGCAGATTGGAAAAAACCCTCAGGACATAAATTAAACTCCTGTACAGCAAAAGCAGTGCAGTGCCAGGCAAATGGATTCTGTGCCCACCACAGCACTTGGCTCCTTGCAAGGTACATGTGAAATTTTGTCAGTGCAGATAAAGGAAGCAAAGGAAGCAAGGAGTCGGGAGGGAGAGAAAGGGAGAGGATGGGATCACATGTTTGGGTTGGAAGGGACTTTTAAAGATCATCTAATTGAATTCCCCTGCCATAGGCAGGGACATCAGAGGAGGGGGAAAAGAGAAAGAGTGACTCATGGGTAGCCTGAACTCTATCTTTTGTTACTGTGTGCATACTGTGATAAAACCAGGAAATGATTCTATAGCAAGAAAAGCATTAAATGCTTAAATACACACAAAGGTACCAAAAATCATACACATTCATATTCATGAGATGCACATGTTCATGTCACTTGGAAGAATATTTGAAGATCTAATACTCCATTAACATTTTTAATGAAGCGGCAAAACTTCTAGAGGAATGAAATGAACCTAGCTCAGTCCCTCTTCACTTTACCATGTTTATTCATGAGCTCCCAGGTCACCACTGCAACAGGTAATTAGTGGATGAGGATGGCTGGCAGGAGCCATGTGTTATCATAACCTGCTTCTGGCAACCAGAGAGCAAAAAAAGCGTTTTCCCCTCTTTGCAAAAGTACAGGCAGGTCAGCAACATCACTGATCTAGGAGACTGTTCCACCGAGGCAAATCTGCCTACCAAAGGCATTTTAAGCTATAAAATGCTGGTCTCAAGAGCATTTGCACACACAAGCAAACAGTGCTCGCACAAAACACACCTGAAGTGCAAGCCATGCTGCTGCCACACAGGGAGCACACAGAGACGGGGCAGCACAGAGCCATCACAGGGCTTGCAGGCTGGGAGGGGGCAGGAGTCCCACCCTGCAGGGCCCCCCATCACCAGAGCCCCCTGCCCACGGCAGCCTCTTACACGGGCTGCTGCCCCACAGCTCCAGACGGGAATGCTTCCCAGAGGGCTCTGGCCCGCAGCAGGTGGGATGCCAGCACAGGAGCCAGCAGCACTGTGTGAGTGTGGGATACCTGGCCACCCCACCTGCCAGTGCTCCTGCACTGCCTTGTGACAGCACACGCTGCAGGTCAGGCAACATCTGACTGAAAAAGCAGCGTTTAATTAAAATACCTATCACCCACTGAAATCAGAAATAGAAAACATGAGGTAAAGGAAAGGTTTTCCAGTCCAGCCCTGGCACAATCCATCAAAGCACGTCCTTGTTCAAGACTGAAATCATTCCAGGTCACAGCAAAGAAACATATTCCTCAACTGCACAAGAAGGGCCCAGCAAGCAGAAGCAGCCACTTCAGACAGCTCTCGAGAGCCAAGTCCCCAAACCCAGTTAATGTCACCTTTCCTGCACCCAAACTGCACTCATGTAACTCCAGAAGGCTGGCCAGGCAGCCACCAATCCCAGCTCCCACAGCCACACGCCAGGACCACAACCACAGATGTTCAGAGCAGTCTTTCCGTTTTCCCACCCTGCCGTGGAACTGATCCAAACAAGCCTGGTTTTGTTGCTGTAGAAAAGTCAATTTTTCATGGCAAGGCAGTTGTTGGCTGGAACTGAAGCGTGTTCCTGTGTTACAGCAAACGCTGCACAGCGAGCACAGAATGCCTGGAGCCGCGAATACCAACCAGGAACAAGCAGGAAATGGCTGGGTCTGACAGCCGCGATTCCTGCAGTGACACTGCTCTCCAGTGCCTGCTCTCACCGAGGCACAGGAGCACAGCGAGCCGCAGGGTTCATGTGGATGGCAAGCTCGGTGACAGAGGTGTCACCTCTCAGCTCCAGCTGTGGAGTAGGAAAAAGGCAGGAACCACCTGCTGAAACCCCGCTGAACACACCAGCATCACTCACACATAGCTGCTGTGTATGCCCAAGGCCACGACCATGACAATCACAATGAAATGAACATTTCCACACTGTTCATTCAACATGAAGCAGCACGCTTAAGTGCAAAACTAAGTGTAGTGATAACAGTAAAAGTCTACTTCACTTGAAGAAAAGATGAACTGCATCATTTAACTACAGCTGCTACAATCGAAGTGTGAAGGTCAGAACAGCCTTTAAAGTGATGAAAAAGCAAAGCAGACTTTGAAGATCAGACCAAAACCCCCCTTGGGTTACTGCATCTCGGGGCTCTGTGCATCGGGCTTAGAGCAAAGCCCCTCCTAACACACAGCAAGAACGCCACACAGTGCAAGACTGGACACAATTTTCTGCCACATGTGTATTACTTTATAGCGAGCAAAGCCCTGCAAATGCTCCCCTTGCGCTGTGGGACGTGTCTGCATTGCTCGGGCCCAAGAGGGCTTTGCTACCGGCGTCAGCGGCGCCCGGGGCAGTGTCCGGGGTGTGGGAGCCCAGCCACGGCCACCAACATCTGCCTTCGTTCGCGCACCGAACCGAACCGAACCGAGCGTTCCTCCCTCCGCCCGCCTGTGCCAGCTGCGGCTCTCGCCTTATTTGCAGCGATGAGAAACGCTCCGGAGGTTTGCCCTCGCACTACACCGAACAAAAATTACGCTGCATTTTCGTGTCACACCGTGCCCGGTAGGCAGGGAGGAGCGCCCGGAGGCGGGCAGGGCACTTCAGGGGCTCTGCCGCTCCCCCGAGCAGGCCCCGGACGCTGCGGGCGGTGTCACACGGCGACCACCCCGGGGACAGGGACACGGTACCGGGGACAGGGACACGGTACCGGCGCCCCCACGGCCGCGCCACCGCCCCGCGCTCCGGCAGAGCCGTCCCACCCCCGGGAAGCGCCGGGACACGGCCGGGACGGCCGCCGGGCCCCCAGCGCCGCCGGCACCGCGACCGGCGGCTCGCGAAGCCCCGCTCCCCCCGGTACTCACGTCGTCAAAGAGGGAGCCGACGTTGGCGGTGACCAGGAGCACCCCGGCGCCGGCCGCGGCCGCCTTCCCCGCCATGGCGCGGGCGGAAGCGCGGCCGGGAGCGGCGGCGCTGCGGGGAGCCCGGGGGCGGGCGCGGGGCGCTGCGGCGAGCGGGGCGCCGGGCCCGCCCCGTCAGCGCAGCGAGAGCTCCCGGCGCGGGCAGCCCGCGAACATCCGCGCCCCGCGGGGCCGCGGCTCAGCGCTCGCCCGCCGCCGCGCTGCTACTGCTGCTGCCGGGACGGCTCCCGCCGGCGGAGGCTGGCGCCGGGCCGCGGCGCATGGCAGGGCGGCGGTGCCGGCGGGGCGGTGCGCGCCGTGCGGGGCTCGGCGGGGCCGGGGCCGGTGGCGGGGCGGGTCCGGGCGCTCCGCGGTGCCGCCGCCGCTCCCGGCTGTGCGGGCGGGCGGGCGCGCCGGGATAGCGCTCTGCGCGCGCGACGTCACGGCCGCCTCGCGCCGCTCTTAAAGGGGCAACGCCACCCGCGGCGGGCGCGCGCACACGCCCGGCGGCGCTGTCCCCCGGCCCGGCACGGCCCGGCACGGCCCGGCACGGCACGGCACGGCACGGTGCGGCCCGGGGGATGCGGCCCATAGGGATGCGGCCCGGGGGATGCGGCCCATAGGGATGCGGCCCTTAGGGATGCGGCCCGGGGGGCAGGCCGGGTGCCGCTCGGCGTGGGGCTGCTCCCCGAGGACCGGGCGGGGCTTGTGCTGCCCCACCTGCGCGCAGCGGGGCTGCCCGGTGCCCGGTGCCGGGGTGCGGACGAGGCGGGGCGGGCGCCGCCTCCCGCGGGGAGCGGCTCCCAAGGGCCGGCGGCCCCGCCGGGCAGCCGGGGTCCGTCCCCGGGGGCCGCCCCGTGGGGATGGCGGCCGCGGGCCCCGCGGTGCCACCGCCCGAGCGGCGCTCGCGGGAAGCGGTGCCGGCACCGGGAGGGGCCCAGCGCGTATCGCGACAGGGCTCTGTCGCACGGGAACGCCGAGGTGGTCGGCGATGCTGGACAAGCATCCCCTCGCTCGCCCCGGGAGCGAACACCCCGCGGAGGGCTGGGCTCTGGGGGTCCGTGCAGAGCCCGTGGGTGCCCCAGAATCATCCGCAGCTCACGGCAGCCCCCGCTGCGGAAGGCACCTGCCCGGTAACTTTGCCAAAGAAACCTGAGAAATACAGATCAGTGACTGGTGCTTCCCGTGAAACGTCCCGTGTGGCGGGCCGTGCCTCCCGGCTGCTCGGGGAAGGGACACAACGCGCGGAGGGCCCGTGCCCCGCTGGGGAGCCTGGGCACAGCGTGGGTGACACTGAACCCATGGGCCAGTCCTCTCGAGGCTCCGTGGCAAACTTTATCAGGCAGGGATGCCACTGGGATGGCAAAAGCTCTGCCAGATCCTGAGCACCGGCCTTCCTTGTCAGAAGGAACAAATTAAATACACGATTAAATAAAAAAGTATTGAAATTCGGGAATTCTGCCTCGTCCATGGGATACTTGCTGGCCTCCAGTGATCTGTGGCACACAGATGCAATGCGGAGACACGGAACAGTGCTGGACTTCTCTGGAAAGTCTTTTCTAGGGCTTTGTGCAGCTCCTGAGACAACTGCATAAAGTTGCATTGTAGATACAGTTGATCTTACGTGGATGCAGCCATCAGAGCTGTCAAAAGTGAGCTGATCCACTCCACCATCCTGGTGTACCTTGATATATTCACAGACAGGGAAAAAGAAAATAAGATGGGGAAGGAACTTTAGCTGCTGTTGTGTTTTTGGCACAGTGTTACAGCTTTCAGCGAACAGCGATTACATCAAAGCCAGGGTGTGCTGGAGGGAGCCGTGTCAGGTTACACCGCCTGGAAAGGGATCCCAAGCCGTGTGGCATCCAGGTGAACAGTTTGGCAGTGCTCAAGAGCAGGAAAGTAGAAGGAGCAGCGCCCAGTGAGGAATTGCTGCTGCGATGTGCGAGGACTTTGCCAATTGCTTTAGTGGAGGAAATTCTGCAGTGTGAGGGTATCACAGCTGCACACAAGGAGAGCAGTGTCCAACCCACGCCTGGGCTGTGAACCCCACACCTTCTGCACAGAGAGGAGTGGGTAAAGGCGTAGAAAGCAGGAACATAAAGGATCACAGCATATATAAAGCACTTTCAAATGAGTTCCCAAGAGCCGACTTCATACAATGAGGGATTATCATGGAAGCCATTTCCAAAAGCAAGGAACGCTGAGCCCTGGGTGATGTGCAGTGGGACCTGAGAGCAGCAGCTGTGTGTGGGAGAGCACAGGCCAGACAGAGCATCCCACATCCCACAGAGAAGCCAAGGGGGCAGGACCAGCCCAGACGTGCTGCCTGGGCAGCTCCAGCTGTGACCTGTGGCAGCAATGATTGAAGCTGGATTCTGGGCTGCTACAGGAGCCAGTACAAACATGATGGAAGATGCAGGGGAGGGGTAGAGAGGACACGAGCTGGTTTGCAAGGCAAATTGTGCAGGGCTGATACTTTGGTACTCGTTAAATTTGGATGAACAAGATCTGTACCTGTGCTCCGTGGGAAAACAGTAATTGGGCAAATCCATTTGAGTATAAAAGTTTGCCCATGGCAATGGGGAGACGAGCAGTGAGTGGAGCATTCATGAACGGTAGGGGCTGAGTTGTGTGTCCTGACGTGAATGTTAAACCTCAGTGGTGCTGTGGAGCTGATGCTTTCTTTCACATGCTGCATCTCAGAGGGGCTGGCACAGTGTAATGGTGGGGAAATAGGAGTGAGTATCAAAGTGCCACTTTGCATCTGTTCAGTGGGCAGGGGCTGTGGCTGCCTCCAGCTGCATCTGCAGCAGCTCCAGCACTCCCAGCTCTGACCCCCAACTGAGCCCCACGGGCTCAAGGGCCAGATGCAGGTCAGATATTTCCCTTGCTCCCCACACAGAGCTGGAAGGCTGGTGGGAGCTGATCAGAGTGTCACTGTAAGGAAAACACCACTGCCAGCTCGGGCTGCCTCACGTTTCCTGTCACAGCTCCTTGTTTTCCAGTACTTAAAACCCAGACAGTGTAGTCTGAGTATTTCCAGTCTTAGTGCCTGCCTTGAATGCTAACACTGAGCAAGAGACCTCAAGAATCAGGTTAGTTTTTACTAAGGAGCTTTGCAATGAGGGAGAAATGCTCTGCAGGTTTGGCTTAGCTATGGAGCCTAAATATCTTTAAGCATCACTAAGGATTGGTCCTTTGAGCTGTAGAGATTTTCCCTCAGAGTGAAACTCTCTTCTCAGTGTCCCACACCTGCAGTGCCATTTGTATTTAAAGCCTTTTGCTGTGATTCTGGGCAGCTGCAACTGCTCTGTTTAACGCTGAAATTCCAGGTGATGCACAGTGGAGCTGTTCACAGCCCAGCACACAGGTGCTGCCTGTTTTGTCTCTGGAGGATGCAGAGACTAGCGGTGTCTGCTCACACTCCAGCCCATGAGGGAGGCAACAAGGACAAATGTAACTTCTGACAGACATGGACTGTTTTCTATAACCATTGCAAATGCCATTTCTTTTATTTAAAATTCTTTTTTAAAATGCTGCACTTGATCAGGTCTGTGACACAGGTGAGAAGATCCTTTGTATTTCCTGGAGTGGATGTCCCTTACCCCAACAAGCACCAAATCCAGTGGCAGTCCATGCTATGCACTGAAAACACTGCTTTAAAACAAATAAATAAAATATAGTTACTGAATTTGTTATTCAAAAACAATTTCCAGGTGCACCACAATGTTTCCCAGTGTGCTTGAAACTATTTGAATGTTTCTGTTCTGTGTTTACAGCCAGGGTAATTTACAGGAGGGACAATGTACATTTGAGGGTGGTGAGGCACTACAACAGGTTGTACAAAGAGGTTGTGGCTGTCCCATCCCTGGAAATGTTCAAGGCCAGGTTGGGTGGAGCACCAAACAACCTGGTCAGGTGGAGGTGCCCCTGCCCATGACAGGGGGGTGGTCCCTTCTGACCCTTCTGTGATTCTATGACTTTTGCAGTGGGTAGGATGTGATTTGCTTTATGCTGAGCATACAGGAGTAAATCAGGGCAGAAAGGGCATCACAGGCTGGTGTCTACAGTGAGACTCTATTTCTTCCAGCTGCTCAAGAAGTGAGATGCTGCTGCTGCTGCTCTTTGGCAGGGGCAGCCCAGTGGGTGCCTCGTGCAGCTGCTGCAGTGAGGTGAGGCCGGGGGAGCAGCACTCGTCCCACTGCAAACAGCACCAGGACAGATGGGGAACGGGCAAATGGTGACATTTGCACCTTCACTGCCCTGGGCAGCTGTGTCAGCGTTTGTCACCATCAGTGACAAAGTCCACGGGTAAAGGGATCCTAAAAACAAGGACTGGTACCACAGGGGAATAACACTGAGGACTCACAAATGTGCTGCTTCTGCAGCACCTCTGCAGTATCTCAGGAGCCCAGTTTCCTGTATCACTGAGCACTCTGTGAGAACCAGAGTGTGATCCCCAGGAAGGTGATGCCTGGACAGCTTGTGAGCATCTGTATATTAATGTAAGAGCCAGAGCCAGACACCCAGCCAGACACCCAGGGGCTCTCCTGGGGGCGTTGCTGGCATCAGCTCAATGGGGTGGCTTCTTTTAGCAACACAGAGCTTGCTAAAGGGCCTGTGGCCAAAGTCTCTTGAGCAATAAGAGAAGTTCACACTGATAATCATCTTCAGCTATGTCAGCTGTATTCATAGAAAAACAGAATGATTGAGGCTGAAAAAGACCTCCAAGCCCATCGAGTCCAGCCTGTGCCTGATCCCCACCCTGTCCCCAGCCCAGAGCACTGAGTGTCATGCCCAGGCCTTCCTTGGACACCTCCAGGGATGGGCACTCCAAACCTCCCTGGACATCTCCTGCCAAGGCCTGAGCACCCTTTCAGTGAAGGTTTGATGCACAGCAGGGACAGTAATATCACCTTCCCATTCCTCCCTTCTGAGTGTCTCGGGCTGACGCCGGCAGCGCTGCCTTGTCCCCTCGTCCCTGAGGGTGTGTGGTGTCTGCACAGCAACCGTGGCACACATTTGTCCAGGCAGCTGCAGAGAAATTGCAAAAGCCCATTGCCAGTCAGGGATGGATGGGGATGGTTTTCCTTGTGCCTCACAGTTCCTCACTTACCAGTGGAGCTGCATCCCTGCCACTGTGAGGCATTTCTTACAGCCCAGCCCTGGCAGGCCCTGCTGTGTCACTGGGCACAGGCACTGCAAGGCACAGGGATGCTCTGGAGGCTTTGCAAGCAGCCACTGCTGAGTGAGTGGGATGGTGATTGTGTTTGCAGCCAAGCAGCCACTGGATGAGCACGGGGAGGTTACTGGCACAGTGGGTTGCCCACAGTGGGATGTGGAGCCAATCTGTGGGTCACAGGCATTGCATGTTCTTGCATTTCCTGGAGCCTGTCCTAAGGCCTCTGAGCCTGCTGACTACCCATGGCATTCAGGAGAGTTGGTGTGCCACTGTACTGCTGTGCTTCCTGTCGGGCATCCCACAGGTGTTCCCAGGGCAGTGCCAGGGCTCTCAGCAGCTCCTGCTGGGCCCTTGATCTCCGGCTGCCTTTGCAGTGCTCTCACTCACATTTCCAAATGAAACTTACTGGAATCCCTCTAGCAGCAAAACGAAACCTACACATGCTTAAGATGGTTCTTTCTGTGTTTGTCACTTTCCAAATAAAGATTAACAGAGGGTTTTGAGCTTTTAAACTTCAGCCAGGAGAAGTATTATTGTAGAAGCCAAACAACACTCCTTCCCCCAAACTGTTTGCTGCTCTTTTTTTAAAACATTTTGCCAAATAAAGGTGGTTTTTTGTACATTCTTGCGCCTCTTTGTGTTTCTCATATTTAATTCTCTTCTCACAGTTCTTCCCCTTACAAGGATTTAGCCCCAGATAGATCTGTCTGGTCTGCTAAATGCTATCCAAATATTTACTTTTTACAGCTCATAAAGAGTCACACCTCGCAAACACTCCTTGAGAAATCCTAAAGCATTGTATAGTCTTTGTTTTGGGGTGTTTCATGGATAAATGAGGTGCAGCTGCTCCTGGAGGAGAGCACAGTGACTGCTGATCACAAGGCTGCTACCCTTTCCAGGCAGTGTCAGGTAGGAGGACAGTGCCTGGGAAATCACACCTGCCATTCCCAGCACTGTGCACCCTCACCAGCAGGAAGCCACGTTCCAAGCAACAGCAGTTGGGAAAGGTTGGGCCTGGGGTGTTGGAAAGCTGCAACACCATTTGTTTGTTCAGTAGAAATATGGATTGGGTAGAGATTCATTCCAATACAACAATAAATGTGGTGCTGCCAGGGTGAGTTTCAGCTCTCCTGAGTGCTCCAAGCTCAGCTTTCCTGGTAGCAGAGCAGGGACAGCAGTGTGGGGGAGTGTCACCAGGAGCTGCAGTGCCATCATCACACGGGGGCTCTGTGGCAGCACCAGAGCCTTGGTGAGCAGCCCTGCCGTGCTCTCCTGGCTGCCCTGGCTTTGCCCAGGTACCCCAGTCTGAACCTGCCCAGCCTCCTGAGGCCATTGATGTTCAGGGCAAGGCAACGTGCTCCCAGCCTTTGTCCATCTGTCCTGCCACTGGCAGAAGCCCGGGATGCTGGGGTGGCAGGGGCTCCATGCTGCCCGTGCATCTCAGCCACCAAACGTGGCCTTGGCACACGCAGGAGAACCTTGGGCTTCCCCCTGCCCTGCTCCCTGAGGCAGAGTGTCAAACTGCCTTCTGTCTCCTGGCTCTTTTGTTGATACAAAAGTGAGAAAGTAAAAGAGTAAGGACAGGCAGCTTTCAAAGCCAAACCTTTACCTGGCCATTCCCTGGCAGAGCACCAGGGCAGCTCTGACCCCAATTTTCTGCTGAGAGCATTCAAAACCTCCTACAGCTGGATGGGCCTCTGCCAGCTGGGGATGAGCTGTCTCTGTTTGCTCTTGGCTGAAGTTTAGTCTCTGTTGCAAAAACGTTGTACGTATAGAAAGGTGTGAAATGGACAATTTTATAAATATATGGAAGAGATTAGAGAAGCAGGATATCTAAACAGCAAACCATTGGTCATTCTCCTGGTAACATCTCCCAGAGCCCAGGAACAACCTGAGAGACAAGGTGTGAACTGCACCATTTCCTCCATCTCTTCTAAAGAGTGCAAAGAGTGTAAAAGGAAAGCTTGAGGGCTTTCAGCAGACAAAGAGGGACTTCAGGGGATGTTGAGAAATGCCCGGTTCTGCTCCCTGGTATCAATCCCTCACTTTCATATAAAGCATTAAGAAAAAATCACCAAAACCACTGTGTCATGGGACTCGTGTGGAAAAAAGTCACAGGAGAAAGCAGAGTTTGTTGAGCATGAATATATTCATGCAGCAGCTATCACAATATGATAAACTATTTTTTGAAAATCTGGATTTATTATATTACCCACTTATACCTCATAGAACAAATAATACCCTAAAAATAAAGAAAAAACCCCAGAAAACCATGGGGGGACCTGTGAGATATATGGTGGCATACTAAGGGAATTAAGGATTCATGCTGAGCAATTTCCTCATGAAAAAATTTAAACCCCTCTTCCCAGAAGGCTGATGAGTTTCATGATATTGGCCCTCTTTTGGCCATTTTAAATTACTGAATGGTTTTTGGATGTCTGTGGAGCACTCTCAGGCATCTTGGTGCCCAGCTGTCAGCAGGGCTGGCACTTTGTGACCCCCCTGTGTCTCTATGGGGTTCCTAACCCAGCATAATGATTCCAGTTCTTTTTCTGCACCTGACTTTTTCTAGAAATTTGATTTTCCTCAAAGCTGTTAAGAAAACCTCTGGCTCTATGGGTGAAGCCCAGGGGTGGGACACTGAGGTAAAGGCAGGGTGGCAGGCAGTGAGTCCTCCTGGGGTCTGCAAACCCCCTGGAGAAAATCTGGGCCCTGGCATGCCCCTCCCCACAGCTCCCCACAGAACCAAGGAGCCTCTCACAACAGTGGGCTGGCAAAGCAGGAGCTATTCCTCATGAAGCCTCTTCATCCCTCCATGAGCTGCCCCCACACAAAATACATAAAAGCAGAAATATCTGGATGGAGTTAAGAATGGGGAATACCATAAATTTGGCCTATAGCCTTCTGGGTTGCACAGCCACTGGCACTTTCACCCTTTTCACTCTGCCCTGAGGCTGGGATGGAGAAGGCCTAGAGGAACAGAACTTTTAAACTAAATTACACAAGGAGTAACAGTGTCAATATCATTGCTGCAGAAAGGCTATTACCTAATCACCTAACATTAAAGAAATAGATTAACATTGTGTCTGTTCTCCCAGGACCATAGATATTTTTGTGGGATATGGCATTACAATAAAAATTCCCCAGACTTCTACTTAATCTAGAAAACTCATTAAGTAGATTCAATACACTGTGGAATTCTATATAGAAATATTATTGTTAAATGTGTACCATATTTCTCTGTCTCCTTTGCCCAACCATTTTCATCTTGTAGCATATTTTACAGTGTGAAGGAGATAGAAAGAAGACTCAGAGCTGATGCAGGCTTTAAAGACCAACAACCTGTGTGCTTTCATATAATCATAGAATCACAGAATGCTTTGAGTTGGAAGGGACCTTGAAGCTCATCTCATTCCAAATTAAATAATTTAATCCAAATGATTAAATTATTTAATCATCAAAGGTGAGCTCAGCATGAACAGAAAATCAGGACTGAACCATAACCTGGTGAGGTTTTGGATTCTCAGCCAAAGATGTGTTACAAAAGACATATATCTCACCTGAGCCACAGCAACACAACTTTCCTGAGCCCAGAGCCATCAGCCTGTGGGGAATTTTACCTGAAGATGAGCTCTAGGCATGTCTGACCAGCATGCAGGGGCATGGCCCCCCTGCTCCACCAGAGTCTCCTCCATCAAAGCAGGATCTCCATGTTCCTTCAAGGCCTTCCACTGCTCAGCAGCAGATCAGTGGATGTGCAGGGCAGGTCATGATCAGCAGCTTTGCTCATCTGGAAAACAGATGGTAACCTGTAAAGCTTGGAACTTAAGAGCAGAAAGCAGAACTGTGAGGACCTTGTGTGTTCTTGCAGAAATTCCTACAGGATCTGAGGCTCACCATGAATCTCAGTGCTTTTGCAGCAGGTGCAGTTCTAAAGCAGAGCCTTGCTCCCTTGGGTACTGTCATATTCCCATGGATGTTTAAAGACTGCACACTAGAGGAAAATGCCTCAGCACGAGTGATTTCTGCAGCAGAAAGCAGTCAACCCCTCATGGGCTGCAGTAAAGCACCATCAGGGAGCCAGTCCTGAAATGGCTGTAGCTATGCAGGGGCAACTCTCAAAATGATGCTCTGATTCCACTGGTGTTAAAGCTACTGATGGAGACTTCCTTTGCAGCAGTGGAGCTTCAGGCATTGTGGGACTGAGCTCACCAGAGGTGTGTGTGGCTCAGGAACGTTCTCAGGCTGTGAGGCACTGGGATCACTGAAATACCATAAGCATAGTGAGCTCAGAGTGTGGAGGGGTTTTGGGGTTGTACCCAGGGAGAGCTGTCCTGAAGGAAAATAGCTTTGTCCTGCAAGGCAGAATCCTTGTTTTCAAGCAACATGTGGAAGCAATAGCTTCAAAAATGCATTAGAATAAACTCTCCTGCTGCAGACAAACAACAGGGCACTGAATGGAGTGGCTGCACGGCTCTGTCGCCCTCTTGGACACCACTTGTGTTTAAAAATGAGCTGTTTGGTTTCTGTACCACTAGTGAAAGTAGAGAACGTTCCTGTTTCAGAGGAAATGGCTTCCCATGCAGAGCAGGGAGGGAGGCAGGGAGGGCGAGCAGCCAGAGAGGAGGAAGAGAGAGTTGAAGGCTGAGGCTCCTCCTTCCCAACTGAGTAATGGAAAAACGATGTAAGAATTCCAGCATCTGAATAAATATGTGCCCTATGACCTTAATCCCCTAGGAACCAAAAACATCCAGAGTCAGATAAAAATAGTAAACCCTTTACATTGGTGAGGGAGAACAGCACTGCTCACAGCTAATTAGTTAAATCCTGTTAATAGTGGGGAGCTGGGCAGCCACGGGGAAGCAGGTCTTCCAGAGACGGCTGAGCTGAAGGCATAGCCAAGGATGAAGGCAAGGATGAAGCTGAGGATGATGCTGAGGACACACACACACCTGTTGAACCACATGGAACAGTGAATGGCCACGGGAGATCCACCACAGCCAGGGCTCTGAGTGAGCAACCTGCCCTGGAGGAGACCCCCAGAGCGACTCCTGGTTGATGGCAGCTGCTGTGTTAGACCCAAAACCTCAGATTACAGACCTTGCTTGTGCTGGGAACGGTAGCTGGACAGCAAAGATCCCCTAAAAAAAAAAAAAAAAAGAAAAAAAAAAAAGAATTACAGTGATCCTGACAACAAATGCCAATGAATTGTTCGAGTTCAACTGCGCCACTTTATTTAAAGTATGACAACTTCACAGTGAGCCAAGGATGAACTTTTATTCAGTCTCTGGTGGAGACAATGGATTGCTTCAATCAGCATTCACAGCTATTTGCTCTAGTCCTGAATACCTGTGGCATTAGTCAGTGTGGGGTTTTCCTTACAATTACCCGTGTGCAAACATTAACACCGGGTGAGGGTTTTATTCACCCACACCTGCACACCTATGCAAGGTTATTGTTTGTGCACAGCCAGGAGTCCTGTGTCAATTAAATTTTCTATTTCATAGCTTAGATTTTTCCAGCCAAAGGAAAACTCGTCTGAGGGCAGGAACCTCACTAGTGGATCTCAGTGGCTGTTCACTCTCACTGGAGAGAGATCTGGAGCTGACCCAAACGCGGGATGTTTGCAGGTCCCTCCCAGCACGGCACGCACCGCCCCTGGCCCGCACCCACCCGCAGCATCTTTGCTTCTGCTCCCTGGGCAGCATCTCTGCTCTCTGCTCTCTGTGCAGCATCTCTGCTCTCTGTACAGCATCTCTGCTCCCCGTGCAGCATCTCTGCTCTCTGCTCCCCGTGCAGCATCTCTGCTCCCTGCTCCCTGTACAGCATCTCTGCTCTCTGTACAGCATCTCTGCTCCCCGTGCAGCATCTCTGCTCTCTGCTCCCTGTACAGCATCTCTGCTCCCTGCTCCCTGTACAGCATCTCTGCTCTCTGTACAGCATCTCTGCTCCCCGTGCAGCATCTCTGCTCTCTGCTCCCCGTGCAGCATCTCTGCTCCCTGTGCAGCATCTCTGCTCTCTGCTCCCCGTGCAGCATCTCTGCTCTCTGTGCAGCATCTCTGCTCTCTGCTCCCTGGGCAGCTGGTGCCTCAGGGCTGCTCCTTGGTCACCACCCGCCCTGGCTCCCCCGGGCCTCTGTCCCAGGTGTCCCTGCATGTCCCTGCAGGGTGGGAAGCCTCCGGACCTGGCGGGATGGCAGCATCGGTGCCGGGAGCGGCACCTCCCTTTGCCGTGTGGTTTTGGGCTCCTTCAAAGCCGAGCTGAACCCAACCCCGCCGTCACAGCAACGCATTCGTGTTTCAGCAAACCAGCATGAGAGCTGAGAATTGGCACCCTGTGCCAGCTCCTGGCCGGGTACACAGCCCAGGCCAGGCACAGCATTTCCAGCTGGGACTTTCCATGTGGTTATACTGATAGGGAACCAGGGAATGCCAAAACAAGAGCATCTCATACTGAGTGCCGACTCCTCTAGAGTTACCTTTTCTCCCTCCGTCTCTCCCACTCTGAGCAGGTTTCAGGAGAGCTTTTCCCCAGCAGCAGGCGGTCGCTGGGTGTCAGACAGGTCCTGAAGCAAAGCCTGTGCCCCAGCTCCCAAGTGCAGGCTCAGGAGCCCTGCAGGAAATGCTGAGCACAGCAATCTGGTCAGGTGGGACCGCAGCAGCCCCTCCTTGCCAACAGGACCTTCCACCTCACATAAACCCTTATGAATGGCTTTTGGAAGTCTGTTCATCTCTGAAGTAGGAACAGAGCAATTACTTGCTCACAAAATGTCCTGAGCAAGGGCAGCAGAGCAGCTCCCTCCAGCTCCAGGGCTCGGCTGCAGGGACTGCCCAAAGAGGCAGAGGCAGGGATGCAGGCACCACTCTTTCATTTCTTCTGCTCCAGAACACGAAAGCAGGAAACTAGGAACAAGAATTGGAATAACTCCAAGGCAAGACATGGGTTATTTTCAGTGAATACTTCCTTACTCCTCCCTGCTCTCCAGAAGCCATCCACAGAGACACCTCACCATGAGTCTGTTTGCAGAGCTGTATTTCAATTTCTTTATGAACATGTATTGTCCAGGGCTCCTCTCATAGCCAAAATTGCAAACAATTTTAAAGAAACAGTTTTATTTTTCTTTTTCAATAGCTGTCAAGAGACAGGTAACCAGATGAAAAATATTCTCATGATCCTGTTTCTACTTTTTTGCCAAGAAGCCTAGTAGAGAAAAGTGAATCTGAGAATAAAATCAAATGCTTCCCTTCATGTGAAAATTCTGCAAGACATCATGTTTGTAGGCTACCTGGTAAGCTGGCATCAGTCTTCAGCATGGACTAACTGCACTTCCCGTGTTACTGGTGAGGGCCATGGAGAAGTACAGGAATAGACAGGACCTGGATGTGGTTAAGTGCAAAGTCCTGTTTTCTAAACCCAGCCTTTAATAGAAAAGCTGTTATAAGGACACAATTCCCTTCATTGTAGATACAGACAATTATTTAGGGATAACTTTTTCTCCAAACCGACCCAGCTGGCTCCTGTGGGTTAGCTCAGGAGCACTGGGCTCCAGCCTGGCATGGCCAATGTGATTTCACTTCCCTTTCCAGGGAAGGACCTGCAGAGAATGGGAATCTTGGGCCCACCAGGAGAGTTTGGGTTGGGAAAGCTCAGTGATCTCAACACTTTGGGAGCTCATCTCATCTTGGAGACTGAGGGTGGACAATGGTTGGGCATCTGCTGCCCTTCTTTCCACAGGTATAGAAGCCTTTTTGGCCTTATTTTAACTAACTTGATTTTGTTCCTTCAGGAGCTGTTCAAAACCAAGGGAGAGGTGTGAGCTGGAGACCACCCACTGGCTTACCCTTATGTAAGCCTTTTAAAAACAGTAATAGCCCCATTAAAGGGAATAGATTTGTATCAGGACAGAAACATGGTGAGCAGCAAGAGACTTGGCTGCTTTGGGTATAGATTCATGAAAGTCATTTCAAGGCTCTCTGGGAGCATAATTAGAAACATGAAGTCCTGGGATGTCTTCCTTCCTTTTTAATCCAAAACTACTTTTAAGAGCTGCAGGCAGCTTGAAAAATGGTTATTAAAAGAGAAACAACGCCAGCCAGTTTGAGGGACAATCAGTCTGCAAAGTTTCTCTGCAAATTGTAAGGTTTGGAAAAAGATCTACTTGTTCAATTTGGAACAGGACACAGGCTGATTCTGGAACAAAAAGAGATGTCAGAAACATGGAAGGAAAGCTGTCCTTTAATCTCCCACACAGGGATTTAATTCAAGGTGACAGATACCTTTGCTTTTTGGAGCAACATCACCTGCAGAACTTTCAGATGAAGGCAGGCTTTAAAAGTGTCCATGAGTCCATAAAAGGTACACAGGAGAGCCTGGCAAAAGCTTGTTCCCATTACATTATCTAGGGACAACAAATCAAGCACAGAGATGAAATGTTAATTCATCCAAGATGTTGTTTTCAGAGGCTTCTCTGCCACGTTAAATGATAATTGCCTTTGAGCAGAGCAATAGGTAAGGACAAAGCAGTTACTGGCCATGTGTTAAGCTGCTGGAGGGTGCTCAGACAGCACTGGAAGGTAGGAAAAGGGAGCCAAGCTTGGTGGTTTTCCATGACTGAAAGACACCTTTCCCTTCCCCTTTGCAGAGATTGCACAGTGATGTATAAGTGGGCCTGACCTCCTTTTGGTGCTTACTCTAAGGGTAACACATATCTTTCCTGCTTTCTGTCTTGAAAAGGTTATGTTGATGTTTTAGAGAAAATCACAGAATCCCAGGACTGTTTAGGTTGGAATGAACCCCAAATCCTCCCCAGTGCCACCCCTGCCCTGGCAGGGACACCTCCCACTGCCCCAGGCTGCTCCCAGCCCCAGTGTCCAACCTGGCCTTGGGCACTGCCAGGGATCCAGGGGCAGCCACAGCTGCTCTGGGCACCCTGTGCCAGCCCTGCCCACCCTCCCAGGGAAGCTGTGAATTGCAGAGGTCTGGGGAGGAGTGGGCAGAGCAGAGTGGAATGCCCTACAGGTTTTACATGACAGTGACTCAAGTGGATGAACAAAGGCTTTAAAAATTATTTTAATATTTTCCAAATGTTTGAGAAAGCACAATGTGTCACAGAGATGTGCAGCAGCATCAGGAGCAGGGCTGAGAGGCTTTGTAGCCTCTCCCTGGGATGCAGAGGAAATGTCAAGCTGTCCTTAGCCTGGGTATGAAAAGGTTACACTGAATTAGGAAGTCAGCACTGCTGAACAACTTTTTCTCCCCCTTAAGTCTGAAAAAATGTCAAGAAGCTGTTGAGCCTGCAGCACAAGGATGGGGGCCCAGGGCAGTCTGGGACCATGGGAGAGCTGGAAGAGCCCTTGGGCAGGAGTCTGCCAGGACACAGGGCTGGCCATGGACCCTTGGTGCCTGGCAGCCTCTGGCTGCAGCAGAGCCAAGAGCTGAGCAGGGGCACCCTGGTGCCTGGGCTGGAGCTGCCTGCCCTCCCCCAGGAGCCAGGAGTGGGTGCAAACCCCAGGCCTTGATGCCTGTCTGCAGCTGATAAATAGGGCAGCATGACTGTAGGAAACAGTTTGTCAGGGAGAAAAGCCAGAGGAAAAAGTGACTCATGACTTGGCCCTGAGGAAGTGCCATCCAAGACCAGTCACAGCGTGCCAACGTGAGCTCCTCTGCCTACCTGGGATGCACCACCAGGCAGCTGGGAGAGCTCTTCTCCAGGAAGGATATGAATGTGTTAAACGTGGGCACTCAGGAGCATCTCCCAGTCTGAAGCACATTACAGACTGTTACTGTTTGCTGTGACTGCTGAGCCCAGCTGGGCTCTCACCCCAGGCATTAGTCCCAGCCTCTGTCACCTGGACAGGGTGACAGTGGTGTCACCAGACACATAATATGCTCTGGGTGAGCACCAGACCATATTACTGTGTGAACTCTAACAAAATACTTTTTCCAGGATGTACTAATACACCACAAAGCTGGCTGATGCCAGGAAAGAGCCACTGGATCCACTGTCCCAAAGACAGAGTGTGAAGTGAACCCCGCTGCAAGCAGCCCTGTGTCCCTGGGGCAGCAGCAGCAGCAGCAGCAGCAGGGTCTGCACAGGGTCTGCACAGGGTCTGCACAGGGTCCCAAAACTGCACAGGGTCCCAAAACTGCACAGGGTCCCAAGCTGCTCCCAGGCTGGGTGTGTCACAGTGTCCCCGCTCTTCAGCTCGGACAGTCGGCAGTGCCAAACGCTTGTAACTTCAGAGAAAGGATATTCTTAGTGTAACTATAATTTTTTTTCTTTTTCTATAATTGAGGTGAATTAAGTGTAATTGGAAGCATCTGCTCCGATTTTGGCGCCAGATATAGCGTGGTATTCTGCATCTCCTGGAAGGCACTCTCCTTCAACTCCCACTAGATCCAGCTAAAAATAGTTAATCTAAATCACATTCTCTCGGGCAGAAGTGCTCTTCAGCTCTCAGGATTTGCCCCTCTGTGGTACCAGACTTCTTGTCCTGGCAGGAGCAGGGGGAAGGCACCCGGGGCCTGGAGGGTGCAGGGGAGAAGCCCCATTTTGTCAGCAGTGTCTCACCTGGGGGAGGTGGCAGCTGATGATTCACAAAGCTGTGACACCAGGGAAAGGCACATGGCCCTGGCACGAGGCAGGGTGTGACCCCAGGGGACCCCAGCTCCTCCAGTGACACAGACTGCAGTGGCTGCAGCCAGGGCAGTGATGGGCTGGGGCCTGACACTGCTTCACCTCCTGAGTCACAGGGGCCAGCTGGGTCCGGTCGGTCTTCGAGGCATTGCTACTGTGAGCAGGAGGCACCCCTCCCACCGTGAGCACCAGCACAGTGCTCCCTCTGCCAGGGACTGGGGAGTTCCTCTGGCCCAGGGCAACCACAGTTGTGTTCCTCACAATGGTTACAACCTATTCTAGGCTTAGGTTTTCTCCCCATTTTTGAGCTTAGCTTACACTGAACAAACCTAGAACATTTCTGGAAAGGAGACAGAGAAAACTTGTACAAAAGGGTCTGCAGAGATGTCTTGTCACAGCTGCAGAAAGTTGTGGGAGCGCTGCCCTGTAGCCAGCAGGCCTTTGTGATGAGGTCAGTGCATTTTCCAGAGAGCAGCATTTTGGTGGGGAGAGCTCTCTTTGTGCCACTTTACCCCAAAATCATCCCCTGCCTGCAGGATGGCCGGGCTGTGCTGGAGCCATGACCTGCACACACAGGCAGGATGTGTCTGGCTGAACAGGAAAGGTCACAGCAATGTTCTCATTTGCCCAAATCTGTGCTTAGTGCATGCATTTACACACAAGTGCACATTTCAGATTGGGTTCCAGTGCCCAGCCAATCCCCTGGTTCTCAGTGTATAAAACTGAGCATTTCACTGTATTACAGAAATTGATTCATTGAGCTTTGTCTAAAATTTATCATGATAGAATGAACACTTGTGAATATTGCAAGTAATTTTTCCTGTAGTCAAGGGTTAATCCTTTCCTGGGAAGGCTCACAGCCTCAGAGCATGGGTTTTGATCGAGTTCATATTCCCCTGCAGGAACTGTCACCATGACTGAGTCAGGATTGAGAGTACCTGGAGAATGAGATGAATAACACGGGAACTATGTTGCAGTTTCATGAGACCAATAACTGGAGATTCAGAAATTCATTTAACCCTGAAAACTAAAAGCAGTGAAGCTGTGAAGAAGGCCAGGGTATTTGCTCAGGTTTCTTGGTCTCCTCCCATGATCATGCCAGCAGACCCTGCTTGTGAGAAGGAGGATTCCCAAATGAATTCCTTTCAGAAAGTGCTTCAGGGTGTGAAGCAATTAAAGCACAAATACCCAAGTCATGAAAGAGCAGCATCTGAAGACCCAAAAGATGATGACAGCCCAGATATTTTTTATTTCCTAGTGGCAATGAGAGCTTCAACATTTTGTCTTTCTCACTCTGCTAAGCCTGAAGAAGTCAGGGGTGTGGGTGGGGCCTCTGAGGACCTGTGGAATCTGAGGGGCTGAGGGGACCTGAGGGACCAGATGGGATCAAGGGGCTGCAGCTCCTTTATGCCAGGTCATGGGTGTAGGAGCTGGGACTTCTCCACTCCCAGCTTTCATCCTTGCCTCCCTCCTTCCCTCCTTTCCTCTCTGCCACTCCAGGGAGCACAGGCAGTATTTCCTACAGGCTGTGTTTGGATATCAGAGGGGGCAAGGGCTAGGAAACTCTGGCTAAGGCTTCTGAATCTTATTGTAACATCTGCTCCCTGTGAGCAGCAGCAGTGCTCCCCATCACCCCAGGACACTGTGCACCCTGCAGCCCTGTGCTCCCTGCAGCCCTGTGCACCCCACAGCACTGTGCTCCCCTGTGCTCCCCTGTGCTCCCCTGTGCTCCCCAGGTGCCCTGTGCTCCCCTGTGCTCCCCTGTGCTCCCCTGTGCTCCCCTGTGCTCCCCAGGTGCCCTGTGCTCCCCTGTGCTCCCCTGTGCTCCCCCAGGAGCCCTGGCCCCTGACACTTGCTGACCCGGGCCCAGGCACTCAGACCTGCTGTCCTGCCAGGCATTCCGGGCTGTTCCCATCCCCTGTTTGTGCTGGGACTTTGGTTCTGTTGGGGCTGCAGCAGAGATGGAGCTCCAGGGACCCATTCCCACCTTGCAGGTCACCCTGGCCACCCCCACCCTCCTCTGCCAAACTCCCTTCCCTGCGCTCTCCACTCAGCAGAGGCTGCCCCAGTTGCCTGGTTCAGGTGTGGGCAAAGCTGCTGGACATTCCCCTTGCTGCTGGACATTCCCCTTGCTGCTGGACATTCCCCTTGCTCCACAGCACCGTGGGCACCCTGTGACCACCTGCATCCAGGCTCTGCTTCCCAGCTCCTGTGGCAGCTGCCAGAGGGGCAGAGAGGTGCAGAGAGTGACCTTCCCTCCTCCTCTGCCCCGGGACAAGGACATGGGCCCTCTGGGCTGTGCCAGAGCCTTTTGTGCCTTTTGTGTGCCTGGAGGAGCTCGGAGCACTCTCCTGCCTGCAGCAATGTGCCTGGGGTAGGAGCCAGCAGTGTGCCTGTGCCTGGGGTATGTGCCTGGGGTAGGAGCCACAGGAAGCCACATTCACCCCAAATGTGCAGGCACAGCTCAGGGAGAGGCAGTTTGCAGAATGATTCCTTGTGATCCTGGCTCTGCCTGGCTTTGCCCATGGTAACTGGACCCACCAGCAGCTCCAGGACTGCAAGGGGGGAGAAGTTTGATGATGTTCCTGCCCCTCAACACCCCCCTGAATGTGCTGTGGAGGTCGGCAAGTGTTCCTGCCCACACAGACAGGGTTCCCTCTCAACTCACATCCATCCTGTGTTCATGAGGGCTATAAATACATCTGGTATTCTATACAAATCAGGCGTGCACTGAAAATATTTATGCATTGCATCCACTCACACAGTCCTCTGGATTCCAGCCCCGACAACAGCAAAAGCTGTCATTACTCCATAGTGTGCAGGGAAGAAAATTCTAGTGTGGAAGCAGTTTATCTTTTAGGGAGTTTGAGGAAATTTCAGTTGTGCACACACTGCAGCTCTGGCAGCTGAGCTGGGCCCTTTAAGGAAATGTCCTCCATAAGAAGGCAAGGTTTATTGGGTTTTGTGCTGTTGCACTTTTAGACTGTTCAAAATTCTCCCAGGAATCCTTTTAATATTCCCATAAAATTGAAATATGAGTTATGCAATTATAATTAGAGCACCATACTCCTGATAACATTCACTTCAAGTCTTTAGACTATTTACTTCCTAACTTGTACCTAGAAGAAATCTTAAAACCCCAAAACCAACGGCTCCCCTCTCCCCTGTCACAGCACAGACCAAAACAAACAGCCAATTGCTCTGAATGTAATAAATCAGTTTTCATGAGAGCTGTTTCCATAGAGCTGCTGCTGCTGTAACCACAGCTGGGCAGGAGGGCTCAGCACGGGGCTTTTCCACCTTTAAGTGTCAGTGGCACCATTGAGGCAAGAGGAGCTGAGAGCCATAAGTTCATGTGACATTATCTTTTCTTCCTTTAAAAGCAGGACACATGAAATTTGGCAAGGGCTGGATGCATCAAGTCCCCTCACATGTCAGCTGCCTTCCCTGGGTACGTCACAAATGTCTCATGAATGAAACACCCCGTGCCCAGACTGGCAAAGACCTGGGTGCTGTTTGCTCTCTTCTCCCAAGGAACAAGCAGCAGAACAAGAGGGAAACCCCTGAAGTTGCACCAGGAGAGGTTTAGGGTGGATATTAAGGAAAATTCCTGTCTGGAAAGGAATTTACAAGCACAGGCTGTCCAGGGAAGCAGTGGAGTCACCATTCCTGGGGGATGTAAAAGCCATGTGGATGTGGCACTTGGGGACATGCTTGAGGGGTGGCGCTGGCAGTGCTGGTTGGAACAGTTGGACTCAATGACCTTAGAGAGTTTTTTCAGATTAATGACCTCACTGCGCCTCACTGACCCTTCTGGGGCACGAGCTCCTCATGCAGGGGCTGGTGGCTCCTTGGAAGAGGGGTTTGTGGCAGTCCTCAGTGCAAGCTCAGGTAGCTCAGTGAAAGACAAGAGATTAATGCTGAGGCGGTCTGTGCTCTTCCAGACCAGTTTCATTTTGAAAGTAGAAATTACACAGTTTAAGCCTTTTATGCTGTGGTTTGACCGCTGTTAGCACCCAATGCAAGCATTACCAAGCAATTTCCCTTTTGCTTCCCTTTGATTTTAGCACTCTTGGGCCTAGTGCTGCCACGTTTAATTATTAGGCAGCAATAGCTGTGGTGTAACCCACAGAATTTTAATTCTGCAGACTGCTGGGGAGCACAGATTTTATTTTATTCGAGAGGAGTTCACGTATGTGAGCAGCAGAGAGATGATAGCACTGAACGTGATGAGCCCTTTGGACACCATCTCAGAATTTTGGGATTTGGAATTTGACTCGTCCAGGGCAGTTCTGGCCCAGCCCCTCTGTCCCCAGGCTGTGTCCCCGCTGTCCCCAGGCTGTGTCCCTCTGTCCCCAGGCTGTGTCCCTGCTGTCCCCGGGCTGTGTCCCTGCTGTCCCCGGGCTGTGTCCCTGCTATCCCCGGGCTGTGTCCCTCTGTCCCCGGGCTGTGTCCCTCTGTCCCCAGGCTGTGTCCCTGCTGTCCCCGGGCTGTGTCCCGCTGTCCCCAGGCTGTGTCCCTCTGTCCCCGGGCTGTGTCCCTCTGTCCCCAGACTGTGTCCCTGCTGTCCCCGGGCTGTGTCCCTGCTGTCCCCAGGCGGTGTCCCTCTGTCCCCAGGCTGTGTCCCTCTGTCCCCAGGCTGTGTCCCTCTGTCCCCGGGCTGTGTCCCTCTGTCCCCAGGCTGTGTCCTGCTGTCCCCGGGCTGTGTCCCTGCTGTCCCCGGGCTGTGTCCCTCTGTCCCCAGGCTGTGTCCTGCTGTCCCCGGGCTGTGTCCCTGCTGTCCCCGGGCTGTGTCCCTCTGTCCCCAGGCTGTGTCCCTGCTGTCCCCGGGCTGTGTCCCTCTGTCCCCGGGCTGTGTCCCTGCTGTCCCCAGGCTGTGTCCCTCTGTCCCCAGGCTGTGTCCCTGCTGTCCCCAGGCTGTGTCCCGCTGTCCCCGGGCTGTGTCCCTCTGTCCCCGGGCTGTGTCCTGCTGTCCCCGGGCTGTGTCCCTCTGTCCCCGGGCTGTGTCCCTGCTGTCCCCAGGCTGTGTCCCTGCTGTCCCCAGGCTGTGTCCTGCTGTCCCCGGGCTGTGTCCCTCTGTCCCCAGGCTGTGTCCCTGCTGTCCCCGGGCTGTGTCCCTCTGTCCCCAGGCTGTGTCCCTCTGTCCCCAGGCGGTGTCCCTCTGTCCCCAGGCTGTGTCCCCACTGTCCCCAGGCTGTGTCCCGCTGTCCCCAGGCTGTGTCCCCACTGTCCCCAGGCTGTGTCCCGCTGTCCCCAGGCTGTGTCCCTCTGTCCCCAGGCGGTGTCCCGCTGTCCCCGGTGACAGAGCGCTGCCAGGGCGACACCGGGCTGCGGGCAGGGGAGGTTGGGACCGGCCGGGGAGCAGCTGTCCGTGCCGCCGAGGCAGGCAGGGTGGCTGGCCAGGGAATGCCGTGAGGGCAGGGAATCCTCCCAAGGCCGGGGAGAGGCTGGCCCGGGCGGAGCAGCCCCCGGCCGGGGCAGCCCGGTGAGCGCATCCCGCCCGGGGCGCTGCATCCTCCCGGCTCGCCCTGGAGCTCGGAGCTGCCGCAAAACGGAGCCTCCATCCCCTCCCCTTGTGCCCGGGCCGGGCCAGGTTTGCCCGGTGCCCCGGGAACAGGAGCTGTCCCTTGCCCAAAGCTCCCTTGGTGCCCCGTGCTCCACTGTCCAGCCCCAGAGCACCCTGGCCAACAGTCCAATTGTGATTTTAAAGTCAAAATGTTTGATTACCCTAATGACACTGAGGTTTAAAAAAAGTTTATCCCACACAGTTCTGTCCTCACCTCACACATCCTCGGAAGTCTCGAAGGCATCTTTGCCAGTAGCTGCAGTAGTCAATAAACCAGCCCCTCAGATGTGAGCAGAATATGAACTGAATGCCAGGGGACAGTACAGCCAGCAGAGCTCCAAAGCCCCCTGGAGCCAAACTGGGACTGAGCTGTGCCAGAGCCCTCATCCCAGTCCCCAACTCCTGCCCTTCTCCAGCCAGCCAGGAGCTGCAGGTCAATGTGTTCTTAACCTTTGCAAGGAAGTGGGAGCTCTGGGGTTGGTATTTGCACTTCAGAGCTGGAACCAATGCCATCCTCAGAGGACAGAATAAAGGAGCGGTTTTATTTGCTTATTATTTTGTTTATTTGGCACATAAATACTTTTGAAATCATGCAATATGAAATGAAATGATTGTTAACACTCTGTGAGCTTGCGCAAAGCTGAGTAATGTTATTCTCAGTGATGTTATTAAACCTCAGACAGCATGTGTCACCCAAAGCTAACAAAGTCCTGCTCCAAATACTTCAGAAGAGCCAGGCAGATTTCAGCTGGCTGCAGAGAGCAAGTGGAGCCCCAGCCAGGGCCACAGGACATGCCAGCAGCCCTGTCACCATCCCACAGACCCAGGCAGGGTCACAAGGAGTGCCCACAGCTCCCCTGTTGCTGGGATGGCAGCAGAACCTGGGCTTGTGCTGTTTGGACAGAGCTCAGGCACTCCCCAAGCTGTGCTGCCGCTCCCAAAGCTGCTGGAGCACCCTCCCAGGCACCCCCAGATGGATCCATCCCAGACATGGCCTTCTTCAGAGGATGGCTGTGCCTGTGGGACCAAAGGGATGGAAGAGCTTCATCAGCCACCCCTGCCAGGAAAAGGGCCACCCTGCCTTTCTCCCCAGGGCTGACAGGTTGGCTTTTAATGCAGAAACAATTTCCTGAAGAACCCAAAAAAGGAGACTGGCAGTTGACATTAAAATCTAATAAAGTTAGAAAAGCAAGGGGACAGATAGTTTAACAAGGAGCCATTTCTGGTGGTTACTAGATAAGATTTAAAAAAATTGTTTCATCCTGACTTGACCTAAATGGAGTGGAAAATTACCATGACTACATTTATCTGAAATCATAAAGTGTGTTCTGATTAGAGCATGATAAAAAGGATGGTATAAATTGATCCAAAGATAAAGAAAGGGCAGGGGAAATGAGATTAAGAAAAGAAGCAGACGCTAAAAAGGCAGGATAATACGGCAAGTCTCTGAAGCTCTATTAAAAATAGCTGTAGGAACTGGAACATAAATAGTTTGGTGCTTCACTTTCTGCATTGGGCTGCGGCCCAGCCGCTGTGCTGGGGAGCCCAAGTTATCACCTCGTTAATCCCAATTCAGCAGCCTGCGAAATGGGAAGCAGGTCTAAACCAGGCAGCCTGGGCTGGAGAGCACTGTCTGTCCGTCTGTCTGTCTGGAGCAGTGTCCATCTGTCCATTCAGAGTGGTGCCCCTGCACCGGGGTCCCTCCTGGCTGTGCTCATCTCTGCGGGACCTCCTGCCTCCTCTCCTCAGTGAAACCTGCAGCTGCTTAATGTGCTTCAGTCCCTATCAAATTACATGGAAATTGGTCAAAAGACTAGGAAACTAGTGCAGTGGGTCTGGAAAACAAACCAAGCCAAGAGGAGCCTTTGGCTGAACTTCACTTCCTAGAGAGACAGCAGTTGCCTCTGGCAGAAGCCTTCACGGTCATGGAAGCAAATTTACCTCTGATAAAAGTTGTGTTTCAATTTCCTAGAAACAAATTTAAAAATGTAAAAAAACCCTGAATATTGTTTTTCCCCCCTGCCTGGCTGGATAACTGGCAGCCAGGGATTTGGTGTGTGCACCACTGCCAGGAGCAGGGAGGAGAACAGCAGCCACAGGGCCAGAGGAGGCTGCTGAGAACAGGAGCAGGGCTGTCACTGGAGGGGCTCTGTGGGCTGGCAGAGTGGGGGCAGAGCCTGGCCCTCCCCTGGCTGCAGTGCCCCCCAGACAGCCCCCAGCTCTGCCCTCCTCAGCAGCAGCCGGGGTCCTGCCCTGCCCTGCCCTGAGACCAGCACTGTGCTCCTGCTGCTCCTCCGCTCTGAGGGGCCCAGCCCAGCCCAGGAACAAGGCCCTGGGACTGGCAGTAAATTGTCCTGAGATAATCTCTGTCCCAAAGCCCATCCCTGACAGTCCAGAAATGCTGCTGCTGCTGCTGCTGCTGCTGCTGCTGCTTGTACCGTGCTGGTACCGGTGGTTTAGGGATGGATGAAGGGCTGACACCACCTTCCTCTAAAGCTGGTTTTTTTCTCTTCCACCTAAAGACTGGAATGTCCAGCCTGTCTCTCTGCAGAACAGGAAAGTTTATTTACCTAATCCCCGGTTAGTCTAATCTCAATCAGCCTTTTTCTGAGTGCAGCACTGAAATCCCCATCATCTTGTGTCCATGTGACCCCCCAGCAAAGAACTCCCTCCTGGGCCTTCCCTGGATAGCCAAGCATGGCTGGTTCATTTAGATGAGGCTCAGCAAAAAGCCTGTTTGGAAAACTGTTTCTCTTTCCATTTGGTGTAAACTTCCTTTTCCACTCTCTGTTTACGTTAATGTAGACATCCATAAATCTTCCACCAGATTTCCTTCAAGGAGAAGGTCAAGGCAGAGAGTGAGAGGAAGCCCCATTCCCTCCGTGCATTCAGATGGTGTCAGCAGAGAGGTACTGATGTCCCCTCCATGCTGAGGTGGCCCTGGCATTGCAGACAGACAGACACTTTCCTACAGGACTCCAGGGACAACTCAGGGTTTTCCTTCTGTGCAAGAAACATCCTGGTATCCAAGGTATCCATGTCTGTTCTTGCCGTCCTTGCCAGTGCCACAGGTCCATGGCAACATTATCATTCTCTCACTGGTGAGCTCTCTGCAGTGCCATCAACCAGTCACAGGTAATTTAATATCCTTAGATTTGTTTTAATTAATGTCCAGCTACTCAGCTGTTCCAAAGGGTGTCTGAGCTCTCCCCTCATATTCCATCCTTGCAAACAGGACTGACACAGCTGATGGGGAGGGATGGTGAGGGGGTTGGAGGCCAGTGCCAAAGCTGACCACAGCCCTGTGCCACCATCACCTTCTTCCTGCCTTGTTCTCCTCTGAGATCCCTGCAGAAGGATTTGGTAACGATGCTTTGAGTGCTGGGTGATGTCCCTGGGGACATCCTGGGGATGTCCCTCTACTTCCAGAGCCTGGCAGGATTCTCTTTTTTTGCTGGATTTAGGGGGTACAGGATGAGGGCTCACTTACTCCTTACACAGGTGCCAACTAAACAAACAAGGCAGGTATTTTGTGTTGCTGTGGGAGCAAATTTGTCTTTGCTGATCAGCAGCAGAAAGAAACCTGGGAAGATGGCAGTAAAGCAGAGCCTGGGTCCTAAATTCAATGTGATGAAAAAGAGCTCTGTGCCATGCCTGGGAAGGGATCCCAGGCAGGAGAGGGTGCCCAGCTCCCAGCAGCTTGGCAAAGGAATCAGCCCTTGCTGGGGAAACTCACTCTCTTGGGAACTAGTGGATCCAAGAGCAATAGAGATGGCAAAAACAACATCCAGCTATTCTCTGGTCTCATCTGTGCTGAAGTCTATTTTCATTCATGTGAGTCTGCCATTGCTGCCATGGTGACCAACTTAGAAATTAATTCTATAAAGACGTTAACAACATTTTTAAATAGGAAGATTCAACCCACGGTTCTGGCAAAAAGATCCAAGTATTCCTAGATTGTGCCCCTCCCACCTTCCCCTGAGTCCTTAGATATGCTGTTTCTTTCCCACACTTACCTCTGTGCTGATGTTAACAAATATAACCAGTCTTCTGCATTTTTAATTTTTTTTTAAATTCTGACTTACATAAACCAGATACTCTTTAAACAATTCTGTTCTGTCCAAACCCTGTGTTGCTGTGAGCACCAAGGCCATCCTCATGTAGTGCACGAGGTGTGGGGTTTGTAATTCTGGCCTCAGACAAAGGAAGCCCCAGAGCAGTGCCTGGCAGAGCTCGGGCTCGCTGTGACACACACTGGGCTCCTGCCTTGGTTTCTTTGGGGTTCTCCACAGCAGATGGGTCAAAAGGTGCACCACCAGAATCAAAAGCTGGTCCGTGGCTGTGGCAGGAACAGAACCTTACAGAGACTGCCTTGCTCCTCAGCCTCCTTTCCCGGAGGGAGGCAGCAGCTCAGCCTTGCTTGTTCTCCTCTTGTGACTGTTCTCCAAGCAATGAGGCTTTTCAGTGCCTGAGGAGACACCTCCACACCTGCTGTGACCCAGCTCTGCCTAATGGCACCTCCTGTGCCCTTCTGTCACACCCAGCCTTTGATGCTGGCGCTGTCATGGAGATTATTTTTGTGCTCTGTTCTGCAACTCCTTCACCATTGGCTCGTGTTGTTTCTTTTTCCTGTGTGTTTTTCTAATGCATGAACATATATCCACCCTTACCACATTCCTTTCTGTTCAGATTTGTGTCCTCTGGGGAGGTGGGGACAAGCAAGAGGGGAGTGAACTGCACCTCAGTGTCAGGGCATCTGGCTTTTCAGAGCCCCTGTGAAGTGATGCAGACCCAGCTGTGCTGCAGGGAGTGTGTGCCTGCTGGCAGGGGTTTGTGCAGGGAAGGACTCACCCCTGGATGCAGGCCTGAGCTTTCCCACTGTCCAGCTCGTTTGTTTTGGCACTCTCAGGGCTGGTTTACATGCCTCTGCATCCAGCCACTGCTCAGCTGCTGGAGCATTTTCCTTCAAAGAGCTATTGGGAAAGAGGCCTAAAAAAACTTTGCAGAGATGCCTGCATTAGTTCTGCTGGAAGGGACACTAACCAGAGTGGTGTGACAGATGCCTTTCCCCAGAGAAGTGCTGGTCGTTGGTGGAGCAGTGGCTGATGTCTGGGTGCTGTGGCTCAGGGGCAGCCAGCCTTCCCTTCATTTGTTGTTCAGGGACTGATTTTCAGAGTTATCAGCCTGTGCAAACAGGAAATAACAAAAGAAGCAAACAAAAATCAGTATCAAGAGGACTCAATAGGCTCACAGAAAGAAGGTGACTTCTCCACAGATGGAGTTTGCTGGATCAGCTGAGGTGGTGCCTCAGAACCTCACACAGACAGCACTTTCCAAGAGATGTGCTAAAACTGCTGGAAGGTAGCAAATTCTCACAGACATTTATTCACAACTACCTCTGTAAAGGTTCAGTCTGCTCTTCCAACACAGCCTTCCTGGGAGAGGAATGGAATGAATGGAGGGAAACTGTAAAGGGTACAAGGAGATGATGAGGGTGAAAGAGAGCAGAAAAAAATGCAGCTGAAATTAGCACATAATCAGGATTAGCAGGAGAGTTTACTGTGTTTCTGAAGATCAGTGCACCATCACCTTTCAGATGGATGCCATCCCAAGAGGAAATGGTTCACCTCTCAAATCCCTGGTGTCTGGATTAAAAAGTCTCCTTTAATGATCAGCTGGTTGAAGAAAGAGCAAGGCCTGATCCCAGCCCATCAGACAGGGATTTACATTGGCTGGTGTGCCTGAAGCTGTAGGAAGAGAGGCCTGATGCAGGTGGCAGGAGGAGGCATCAACCTTGTCCCTTTGGAGCAGAGATCCTGTGAGAATGGGGAGCACAGGGCTGACTGCAAGCATCTTTTCAGCTTTTTGGTGTGAAGCAGTTGGGTCCTGAAGATGGCAAATGTTTGATGGACAGAAAGACTGGGGTTCAGCAAGCCAAATCCATCGTGTCTCTGATCTGGTGGCTTTAGGGAACATATAAAACAGAAGAGAGTAAAATGAATGTACAAAAGATGAGCACAGAGCAGCATCAAAGAAATAAGAACTATTGGCCTGAATAAATAAAAGCCTGAAACTCAACTCAAATCAGCTCAAGGATGGTTCTTGGACCTCCTGGGGGAGGTGGATATTCAAAACCCACTGAGGCCTGAGGAGGGGGAGCATCCCCACTGGTGTGTCATGCTGGAGCCCTGTTGGGTGGGTGCCACTGGCAGGGCAGGGCTGGCTGCTGAGCTGCAGGGTGGTGGCAGATGGCAGGAATATCTCCCCATCTGCCTGCCCAACACAGTGCCTGGAGCCATCCCAGGAGGGGTGCTGCTGGCTGCATCCCAAACGTGGCCCCAAGCCTGGGGACCAGCAGTGGGAAGAGCTCACTCTGGGAAATCATTGTCCCTCTGTGGGGGGAGCAGAGCAGCTCACACAGCACAGCAGACAGAAAACCTCTGCCAGACAGAGCAGGGATACTGAGAGCAGGTTCTGGCAGATGACACCACACAGCTGCTCAGCTCTACATCTGAAACAGGGCTGTGGGCAAATCCGTGTTCCTTCAGAGCCCAGCACACCTTCAGCTGCAGGGAGGGGGTGAGCCCCAGGCTGGCATTGCCCAGGGCACGTGAGCAGG
The DNA here is from genome assembly GCA_017589585.1 of Phylloscopus whistleri. Taxonomy (NCBI): domain Eukaryota; kingdom Metazoa; phylum Chordata; class Aves; order Passeriformes; family Phylloscopidae; genus Phylloscopus; species Phylloscopus whistleri. Next base: position 72,160 of record JADMLD010001533.1, on the reverse strand, counting down.
AGTGGCACCCTGTCCTCCCACCCCCGTGGTGTCCCTGGCCAGGGCTTCTTGCCCTCAGCTGGGGCCTAAAACGGATCTCAAGTGTTGCATTTGCAAACCTTTAACAAAGATCACGCTGACATGCAAATAGGAGAATGGCAAAACAATACGTGACAGCCAGCTTGCTTCTCTTCTTTGGAAAACTCAGATGTTTTCTTGCCACAAAGCTGCTCATTCTTCCTCTTAACATAAACATTGTAATGAGAATAAAATGGTTCTCTTTTATAAAATGCTGTGTGTTGGTGGTTAAGCAAAATTAACGTTTTGAGAGCAAATGAAGGAGAAAGGCAGCTCTGTGACAAATTCTGTGAGCAAAGAAATGGTTGTTTTATGTTCTGAACAAATTAACTTCTCTTTTCTTGGATGCTGACCCAGATGCAAAGCTGTGTCCTGGGGCACTCAGAAGGGAAATGGTTAAGAAAGTGAGCAATCGTCCCACCCCTCCCTGACCCGCCCCGCGGTGTGTGAGCCCAGAGAGAAGGGATGTTTTAGTAATGCTCACACCTTGTGCCTTCACCAGCTCCACAGAGGGCAGATAAACATCCTGTGCTTGTCTGTACAGATTCTTCTGAGCAACCTGGGCTGCTGGAAAGTGTCCCTGCCCATGGCAGGGGGTGGAATGAGATGAGTGTTAAGGGCCCTTCAAACCCAAACTCTGAGAATCTGTGATTCCATAAACCATTAATCCCAATTAAACCACAGTAATTGCGTGTTATCACTCACATCAACAGTCTGACTGATTTTTGTGGGACTGTCAGGATGGCCAAAGTTTGTCAGTGTCAACTTCAGCTCAGAAAAATATTCCTATGAGTGGTCTCCAAGAAACAGAATGGAACTGCTCTGTTTGGTAAAAGTGAGGAGACAAAATTAAATTGGAATTGTTGTCCCCTCTTGCTGGAGATTTTTTCTTTTAATTTGGAAAAGTGCCTATACCGTAGGCCCTGAGCAGCAGCAAGGAATCTCCTGCTGACATAAATGGGAATTACGTTTTTGGCACCCGTTCCTGAGTTGCTCAATGAATTCCATCGCATTTTATGGCAAAGACTGTTCTCCAGCACAAGCCCTTCCTGTTCCAGACCTTGGAGTTGGGAATGTGCAGATTAAGGCATTATTTTGACTACAATCTAAAGACCTTGTAGAAAAGTTGAAAAAATTCCAAGGTGCTGCCAGTGGTTTTTCGGGGGACAAGATTAATATTTGCTGGATTTGCTCTATCCTTTTAACTGCTGCTTCCCTCCTCCTTTCAGTAAATAAATCTGCCTATTAGTTAAACAAACTGACTCTGATAGAAACCAAACACGAGAGATGTATTAACAATAATCCGCTGTTCTTAAAATAGAAAGGCAATAGTGAGGAGAGCCCGTGGGTTCCGGCTCACGGCTGGGCACTGCTTGCTCCTGCCCTGAACTCCTGAAGGAGACAAAATGGGCTGTGGCAACCCCCAAAAGCTGCAGAGGTGGCTGTGGGCTGGAGCGTGTCGTGACAGCCACGTCACCGTGACAGGGCAGGGCAGTGCCCCCAGGGCCGGGCCCGACAGACACAGCAGCAGCAGCAGCAGAGGAGAGTGAGGGATGCAGCAATGATCCTGATCTTACTCACCCCTCGGCGTTTCTTGCCCTCTCTGGGTGAGCTGTGTGACACAGCAGACACGGAGCCGCTGGCATTGCCACTGCCACCCATGGCTGGCACAGCATTGATCACAGAATCACAGACTGCTTTGGCTTGGAAGGGAATTCAAAGTTCACCTCATTCCCACCCCCTGTCGTGAGCAGGGACACCTTCCACTGGAGCAGGTTGCTCCAAGCCCTGTCCAACCTGGCACTGAACACTGTTCCTGGTGAACGTGCCACCGCCAGTGTCTTTTCTTAAGAGAAATGAAAGCTGTTTTTAAAAAGTGCAGATTATTTGTTACCCAGAAACAAGCAGGAAAATCTGGCATGCAGTTTTTGAGACAGGCATCTGCTCAGCAGAGATGCTCTGCTTCTGTGTGACATTTAAAGCACACAGGGTCGGGGCCCTTGGTGGTGGCTTTGCTGTGTGCCGAGGAGGATGTGCCAGCCACGCCATGCTGCTGCCTGCAGAGGCAGGTTAGGAGCAGCCAGACATCCTTGTTCATGCTCAATTCCCAACAAGCAGAAGTAGGAAATTCTGGGAAGCCTTTGGGGGCCCTAGCTGCCCTCCCTGCCCTGGGAGCAGGTGTCTTGGGGATGTCTGAGCTCCATCCCACCCCGCCTGTCCCTGCCTCCCCAAAACCTACTCTTGGCTCCATCAGGATTGCAAGAACATGCTTTGCCCTGATTTTTACTGCATGCTTGGGACCGTAGGACCTTGCTCTGGAACATCCAGAGGACACTTCCTTGACCTTGCTGCATGCTGTGGCTGCTGTCACGGCCGAGGTGCTCCTTCCATCACCCTCCTCTCCAGGATACATGGAGCTCCTGGCGGTCTCAGCAGTCTCCCTTCAGTTTGGGCTGAACGAGCCATTAATATTTAGCGAAGTGTAGAAAAACCCCTGAAGCCCACAAGGACCGGGGACGCCTCATCCCCCTCCTTTCCCAGTATTTAAATTGGAGTCAGCCTCTCGTGCTGGCAGGAGCCGATTTCTCAGTGGGAAGGGCAGCACCTGTCCCGGGGAGCGCGGGGACCCGCGGGCCCGGAGCTCTCGTGGCCTTTTTAGGAAGAGCCGGGCCGGGCTCGGTGCGGCGCCGCGGCTTTGCTGCGGCTGAGGGAGGGCTCCTCCGGCCCACATTCCTTGCTAATTTTAACCAGCTCCCTCGAGAAGGGCCTGCAGCAGTATGGTCTTGATTTATTAGTCTTCTCTTTCTGAAAACTTTGTTCAAGTGTCTTGGGGCAGAGGTAAAACCAGACTGGGATTCTCAGTCTGGATCCTGACCGATGTTTGTCCGCATCACCAAGCACTGCCAGGGTTTTTCAGCATCAGCAGTTTTCCCCCTCCTGCAGCACAGAGAGCAAACCCAGTGTGCTTAACCTGGGGCCAGAAAGGCTGGGCTTAGACACAAGGAAACTCAGAGGTAAATTCAGCTGACGGCAGAAGCAGCTGTCTAGGGACTCTTGTGTCCGTATTGTTGGATATTCCCGAGTGCACGTTCAACAAGCACATGCCAGGTAAAACCCTCAGAGCTGCTCCTGGCCTGGGGAGAAGCACAGTCTGGGAGACCAGGGCATTGCTGAACCCTGCAGCAGCAGCCAGAGCCCCCAGGGTCCCAGTGCCACGCAGGGCTAGCCCAGCACTGGCACAGACGGGGTTCCTGGAAAAGCTCCCCTTCCTGACTGGCTATCACAGCACATCCTCAGTGCAAAACCAGTGTATCGATCTCAGTCTGCACCAGTACCCAAATCAGCAGGAAATCCACAAGCTGGGTATTCTGTAGGAAACATTCCGAAGGGAAATACTGAATGTTTTCTTCTAGCCAATTTCACTTGCTTGTTTCCCATTTTGATTTTGTGTGTGCATGCACTCACACCCATCGCCAAAATGAGGCTCCTGGAGAACGGACAGGACAGTGCTGGTCATGCTTTTCATTTTCTTTTCTCTTTATTAATGCAGAGGGAAAGATGCTCTGTGCTTCTGCTTGGCTGTCCCAACCCATGCCCTGTGCCATGGGGAAGGTGCCCGGGGCTCTGTGGTGCCCTCAGGTCCAGCCCGTGCTGTGCCCACAGCAACCACCCCCAAACCCAAAGGCTGTGTCTTGGGATGAAACAGCTCTGGCCTCGTTACTCTTACAGAACTGATGATTTCTCGAAGGTGTTTTGTACTCAAGACTGAAGAATTAAGCAATGCCTAGAGTTTAAGGAGGTTTTGTTTGTTTGTTTGAGATTTTCCTGTCCAGCTGCCAAGAGTTTCTGGCTCAGCCTTCAAACAAATTAACTCTGCTATGACCAACCAATTTAAATAAACACTGGTTGAAATGTGAGGCTTGAAACAGTGGGGAAAGTGGGGCTGGCCATGCTCCAGACGTTGTTGCTGGGACGGTGGGGCCCCGAGCCCTGCCTGGGGCACAGCCCTGGCCTCGTGCCCTGTGTGAGGAGGGCTGAGGACAGGAGATGCAGCAGTGAGAGCCCCTGGAGCAGCACTGGCCCCAGCAGCCACTGCTGTCATTGTGGTGCTGACAGGTGCCTTGATTCCTGCCAGTCACCTGCACTCTGCTGCCAGCTGGGCTCTGCTGTGGGGCTGCTCGGGGCCCTCCTGCCACGGCTGCAGCTCCAGCACGGGGCCACAGGCAGCTTCTCCCAGCTCACCTGGGCTTCTTCCCGGCCCACACAGTGACCCCTGCGCTCTGTAATTGCCAGCTGTAATTAAAGCATAGGAGCTGAAAAATAGAAATTAATCGAAAAGGAAACTCCTGATCATCCTTCGCTGTTATTGGCAATATTGCTGCTGATTACTCTGGAGCTTGTGCTTTGAGATACACAATGGAGAGATTGAGGAGGGGTCTGAAACACGGCAGCACGCCAGCACCTGCACTGGCCAAGGCCCTGTGCAGCCTCCCAGGACACCCACATGGCAGCAGCTTCCCTGCCCCTCCCTCTGTGCCTCTCCCTCTTCTTCCCCCACGTCAAACTCAGTGCTGCTCACTCTGCTGACTCTGTCCAGAGCTCTCACACCGCCTGGCACACAAAATTGGTCTCATCACCTTTTGTCTTTTGTGTTGTTCTTCTTCACTTTCCACCGGGGCTCTGAGTGGGAACCTTTACCTGTTCCCCATTCCTTCTGTTGGGCTGTACAGCCATGGTTAATATCCAACCCCACGAGTTTATGAGCCCTGTGGGCTCCCAGGAAACTCTCCATGCAGGAAACAAGCTCCTTTCAGCATTCCATGAAAAATGACTTTGAATTCTTAAAGTACCCTGGAATCCAGCTCAGGTTTGTGCACTTTTTCAGCCCTATTTAATACATTTTAGAAGTATTTTCAGTTTTCTTAAGGAATTTCTGTTACCATTAAAGCTTCACACAGGAATAAGGTTTGTGGAAAAGGCTGGCTGAGATATCTTTTGGCCTGGCAGACTGGGGAACTCTGACAGCCCCAGTGCCTGGTCACTGGAGCCCAGAACAACCCTGAGCAGCCTCTCAACAGGAGTTATCCCCCCAATCACACCATATGTCTCTTTACATAATATGCTTTTATCTCATGGTCTGAATCGCCTCAAAACAGAAAAGAAAAAAAACAAAACAAAACAAAACAAAACAAAAAAGAATAGTATCTGGGTAACAACAGGAGATGAGGAAAATGGATTTAGGGAGACAAGAAGTTTAACCTGATGGCATTCACATCAGCCCATTAAACTGCTCTTACAGTTCTCAGCAGCATTATCTGCTGGGACTATAAATTGGAATTCCTAATCTTTTCTGATTTGTTACAGCCCTAATGCTTTAATCCACCTTGTTTTCTCCTCCAGATACTTCTCTCCTGATCTCATTGTTGCCTGATTAGAAGTAGTTGAAAATAATCAAACAGCCAGGGAAGAAGGAAAAGGAACATCCTAGTGAGAGGCGTTTTTAGAAAATGGGATTACATTTGAAAAAGGAGTTCACACGTTATACAGAATAACAGTCCCATGAGTTTCAGCAGCTGAGAATGGATTTACTTTTCTCAGTATAAATTGATTCTGTTTCTCCCCAATGTGCGTCATCATTTCCTGTTATTTTGAGGATGGAACGAGGCAACTGAGAAAATTAATGCACTCTATATCCATGTCTTCACTTTTAGGATTAAAGACTGCTGTCAATATAGCTAACTTAGGGCTAACACTTAAAAAAGAGGTTTAAAAAAATTAACAGTGAAAATACTTTTTTCTTTGCTCGTGTTTTTGGTCAGCTGAAGTCCCCCAAGGTGGGGCTGTGGGTGAGCAGCAGTGGCTGTTTGGCTGTGGGGAGCAGGGAGCACAGTGGCAGCCAGGGACGGGGCAGACACGGATGGGGCAGTGCTGGGTGTCAGGGTGGGGCTGCACCAGCTGCTTCTGGATCTTTAGTTTGGACCTTCAGTTCACCCAGCAGCCTCACAAACACCCAGCCACGCTGATTAACCCGTGCAAAGGACTCCTCCAGCACCCCAGCCAGCCTGCAGCACGAGCACGGGGGGAAGCAGGACCCTCAGGCCGTGTCTGAGCTCATGGGAGGTGTCATCGCTGCAGGCACCTCCCGGGGCTTCTTTGTGCCTCCATCCTTTCCTCTGCCTGCTCCATCTCCTTGATTTCCGATGTGCCTTCTTGGGCTGGGAATGCTGGACCTGACTCGAACTTGGCACCTGGTGTCTGGAGCACAGTGCAGGGTGCCAGTGCTGGGTGCTGGGTGCTGGGTGCTGGGTGCCAGTGCAGGGTGCCAGCACTGGGTGCCGTGTCCATGGCCGTGCCAGTGCCCAGTGCCACTGCCCAGTGCCAGTGCCCCGTGCCCGTGCCCCGTGCCAGTGCCAGCTGCAGGAATGCCACACCCGTGGCACAGCCCCGGCAGACGTGGGGCTCCCTGGGTGGTGCCAGCTGCCCCCTCCACAGCTGGCACTCTTCCCTGGTGACTGCTCCATGATTTGTCAGTGCTCCCCCAGGGCCTGGCAGTCGCACACCCCGAGGAGCGCCCGGCGCTCGTGTTCTCCTCTCCAGGTAGAAAAATCAATCAGAGGTTTTCACTGTGCAGTAAATGTCAATTGTGCAAACATTACAAACCCAGAAACATCTGTAACTATGGAAACTTCAGAGGCAGTACTCATTTCAAGAATAAATTATGACAAGAAGCTTTTTATAGCTGTTTTTAAAGAATAAACATAAATTAAAACAAGTAAATTTCATAGGCAGAAGTTAATTTTACTTTTTAACCTTTAGTGCTATAGCTTTTCAAGACATGTTCATCAATAGTGATGTAGAGAAAAATGGTATTTTATTGATATTTGCATCCTAAAATTGGCATCACTCTTTGTATCACTTCAAAATGTTCTGCTAAGACAATCTCCACTGTATTTCAAAAGGGAGAACACTTTTCAGATGACTAATGGCGACCCTTAGAGTTTATATTGTTATTTATGCTTTTTGCTACATTTTACAGATACAAAGAAAAAAAAAATCATCAAGTGTGTGAAAGGAAAACTCAGTCACGCCTTTCTCGGAGCTGCTGGGACATTGCAGGATATGAGCACACGGCCTGCCCCCAGCCACAGATTGGGGGAGAAACCTGGGACTTGTTCTTTGCCCTCTGCACTTGCTCCCTGCTCACAGCCAGTGTGAGGTGTCAGGACTGAGCTCAGGCTGGCAGTGAGGGAGTCCCTCCTCTCTTCTCCCCTTTACGATTTGCACACCCCTAATGCATAGAAGGCAAATCCTTGGAGATAAAATTTGCTGTTACTTTCAAAAAAGAGAAAAGCCTGATCACTGAAGGTGTTGCTGTGACAGCTGAACTGCTCTGACTGGCAGCTTGTTGTCCATTCCTTGTTGGTGGCACATAAACCCTGGCATGGTTCACCCTCAGTGTCGGTGTGGCCGTGTGTGCCCGCACAGCTGTGAACACCCAACTGCAGGGTCACCCTGGGAGGCTCCAACACTCAGTGCTCAAACTTGTTCCTGGCAGCTCAGCAGGGTCTGCTCTTCATCAAAGAAAACCCTCAGAGCTAAAACCTGGATACAGTTCCGTTCAAGAAAATAAAAGCTTAAGGACATGCTTATATAGCATTTCCCTGTGTCCATGGGAGTGTGTGCTGGGGAGGCAAAAGGGTTGTGCTGTTTGCAAAGACACCTCTCAGCATCCTCTCACAGCTCTGTCCTCCAGCGGGATGGGACTCCCAAATCCTCCTCTGCTGATGGTGGAACCAGACCTTCCATCGCTTCAGGGGGATTTACTGTGGAACCAGACCTTCCATCGCTTCAGGGGGATTTACTGTGGAACCAGGCCTTCCATCGCTTCAGGGGGATTTACTAAGCCCCCACTTCCCATAGGGAAGAAGCAGCACAAGAAGAGGCTTAAAAATGCAGCGACCACTGGGGTTTGGGGACAGGGGCACAGAGGGGGCAGGGCAGTGGTCAGAGGGGCGGCGGGGGGGTGGGCAGGGCAGGGGTGGGCAGGGCAGGGCAGGGCAGGGCAGGGCAGGGCAGGGGTGGGCAGGGCAGGGCAGGGCAGGGCAGGGCAGGGCAGGGCAGGGCAGGGGTGGGCAGGGCAGGGCAGGGCAGGGCAGGCGTGGGCAGGGGTGGGCAGGGCAGGGCAGGGCAGGGGAGGGCAGGGCAGGGGTGGGCAGGGCAGGGCAGGGCAGGGCAGGGCAGGGGTGGGCAGGCGTGGGCAGGGGTGGGCAGGGCAGGGGTGGGCAGGGGTGGGCAGGGCAGGCGTGGGCAGGCGTGGGCAGGGGTGGGCAGGGGTGGGCAGGGCAGGCGTGGCAGCCCCGGCTGGCACCGAGCAGTGCCCAGCACGGGCACGGCGGGCTCGGCCGGCGCTCCCCGGCAGCCAGCACAGCACAGCACAGCACGGCTGTTTCCTTGGCTGCGTTTGTGTTCGGAAACCTCCGCTTCCTCCTACAGAAGTCTGTGGAAATCAGGGCGAAACAATAAAGCGAGTCAGTCGGAAGGAGGCCGCGGCTGCCGGGGCTCAGACTCCCTCTGCCTGCGGAAACACAAACAGGCGCTGGTGGGAAAGATGCTCCCGCGGTCCCGCAGCTCTGCCATCCCCAGTGTCCCCTGCTGCCATCCCATCCCCAGTGTCCCCTGCTGCCATCCCGACTGTCCCCTGCTGCCATCCCCAGTGTCCCCTGCTGCCATCCCATCCCCAGTGTCCCCTGCTGCCATCCCGAGTGTCCCCTGCTGCCATCCCCAGTGTCCCCTGCTGCCATCCCATCCCCAGTGTCCCCTGCTGCCATCCCCAGTGTCCCCTGCTGCCATCCCATCCCCAGTGTCCCACGCTGCCATCCCCAGTGTCCCCTGCTGCCATCCCCAGTGTCCCCTGCTGCCATCCCATCCCCAGTGTCCCCTGCTGCCGTCCCATCCCCAGTGTCCCCTGCTGCCATCCCATCCCCAGTGTCCCCTGCTGCCATCCCGAGTGTCCCCTGCTGCCATCCCCAGTGTCCCCTGCTGCCGTCCCATCCCCAGTGTCCCCTGCTGCCATCCCATCCCGAGTGTCCCCTGCTGCCGTCCCATCCCCAGTGTCCCCTGCTGCCATCCCATCCCCAGTGTCCCCTGCTGCCATCCCCAGTGTCCCCTGCTGCCATCCCATCCCCAGTGTCCCCTGCTGCCGTCCCATCCCCAGTGTCCCCTGCTGCCATCCCATCCCCAGTGTCCCCTGCTGCCGTCCCATCCCCAGTGTCCCCTGCTGCCATCCCATCCCCGGTGTCCCCTGCTGCCATCCCCAGTGTTCCCTGCTGCCATCCCATCCCGAGTGTCCCCTGCTGCCATCCCCGGTGTCCCCTGCTGCCATCCCCAGTGTTCCCTGCTGCCATCCCATCCCCAGTGTCCCCTGCTGCCACCCCCGGTGTCCGGAGCCGCGGGACGGGACAGCGCTGTCCCCCGCAGGAACCTGCACACGGTGGCACCGCTGAGCGTTCCCGAAATCAAAGCACCGCGGTCTGCCAGAGCCAACGTTATTGTGAGTGTCCTCCAGGCCTTCAGGAAGTGAAAGACTCTGGACATACTCCACGAGGAGCAAACTTGCTGCTAACAATGGCCTAAAAACGAGTGTGCAATCGGATATGTGGGCGATTCTACCAGAAATGCTCAGCACGGTCACAGGGGTAGAGATGGCACGGGCCAGGAGACAAAAGGACGTGTGGCAGCATCAGTGCAGGGCACAGAGCCCCTGGCTGGGGCACGGGACAGAGCTGTGCCCTCAGGCCTGATACCTTGGGATAAAACACAGCACTCTGAAGGCCAGACTAGAAAAGCAGTTTATGACTTTGTGACCCTATGATGTCCTGGAGCACAGGAGAGGAGCAGCCCAGCTCCTTCCCAGCCAGCGTTTCCCTGGCACTTCACCTGCCCTTGCAATGATGGCTCAGGATCAAGCTGGCAGAGCATTCTCAGCAATGCCAACACCTCTTCCACAACTGGCCACAGCCACGCCACAACCCATTGCTGCCTCTAACTTCTCTCATCTCCCTGTACTCTGCCTCTCTTTTGGCCCACTTTGAGCAGTCTCTCGGTATTTTTTGTTTGGGTACTGTATGACTGTGCTCTGGTCAGCAGGCAGTGGCACCTCACTCCCACTCTTTTACAGTTGTTTCTTTTTTGTGGTTTTTGTTTTGTTTGGGGGGTTGGTGTTTTTGTTTGTTTTATTTTGGTTTGTTTGTTTTGCCTCTTCTCCCTTTACACCACCTCTCTCTCCCTGCTGGGAACTGCAGCTGACATCAGCTGTGGGCTCTGGGTGCAGAACCACTCCAAGCTGTCTGAATCCAGGTGCACCTATGGAACACAGCACCCCCTCTCTCCCACTGACCCTTCCAGAGACCTCAATGCACTCACAGGGAATTGTTTCCTTCCACAGCCACCTGCTGCCCCTTTCCCAGCACACCACCCACCCAGGGTCTGATAATGCCCCTTCCTCCCGGCTGGGGGGCAGAGCCCCTCTCAGGGGTAAGTGCTTCCTCCTCCAGAGTTACATAAAGGGATTACAGCCCACACACGCTGCCCAGGGGATCAGGATAATGCAGATTAGAAACACCAGCTGGATATTTCAGCATTAAGCCTGCTTTTAGCTCCCTCTCTGTGTATTCTGGCCAAGGGTACCAATCCCCCTGGCCTCACTCCCTCAGACAGGCACCTCCTGCAGGGCTGAAGGACAGAGCAAAATTTCCAGGTCTCTTCTAAATCTAGGTCTTCCACAGGGGCTGCCATGTACCAAGCCCTCAAATGAAAGCTAGGAAGGCACTTTTCAGAATAAAAGGGATATTTCCACTGTCAATTGCACAACCAATACAGCTGTAAAATACAAAATCTGATTTTAAAGTGTCTTACTGAAATCAGACAAATTGTAGCTGTTTACAGAATGCTGCTGAGAAAAAGGCTGGGTTTTAAACAGGGTCACTGCACAGACTGACGAGAGGCACACAGCTTACACCTGCAGCAGGCTGTGCCCCCATGGGACAACCTGGTTCACTCCTCAGGTGGCTCGTGCCCTTTTGCTCACACCTCACCTGAGGAGGTTACAACAGTCCCAGTGCCAGTGCTGAGCATCAAACCACACTGAGCTCACAATATCGAGTGTTCCTGTCAGGACTTTCACTGCTCCACCTCTAATGCCCATTTCCAGCCTGGCTCCCAAGCTCACTTCCCTAAACAAATGAACAAAGGGGCACTGGAAAGGGGAACTGAATGGTCCAGCTGCAGAGCTGGAGGAGGAGCCCAGGGCCAACAGGGTCCCAAACCTGTGTCCAAAGGAGGGCAACAGAGCTGGAGAAGGGTCTGGAGCACAAGTCTGATGGGGAGTGGGTGAGGGAACTTGGGGGGCTCAGCCTGGAGCAAAGGAGGCTCAGGGGGCCCTGGTGGCTCTGCACAGCTCCTGCCAGGAGGGGACAGCCGGGGGGGTCGGGCTCTGCTCCCAGGGCACAGGGACAGGAGGAGAGGGAACGGCCCCAGGCTGGGCCAGGGGACATTCAGGTTGGTTATCAGGGAAAATTTCTTCATGGAGAGGGCTGTCAAGGCCAGGATGGGCAGGGCTTGGGCCATCTGGTCTAGTGGAAGGTGTCCCTGCTTGGGACAGGGGTTTGGAGCTGGGTGGTCTGTAAGGTCCTTTTCAACCCAAACCAGTCTGGAATTCCACAGAATCCTTGAATGGAATGGGCTTAAGACAATCAATCCCCTGGGACCCCTTGCTGTGCCTTCAGAGGCTTCACTCAACACAGGGTGAGCTGTGGCAGCTGATCTCCTGAGCTGCTCTGCTACCTGGGAACACCTCTGTGAGACTGCAATTCCACCTTGTTTGAAGTGCACTGTGATGGCTTTAAAATGAAGGAGGCTTGAAAAATAAACCTGGAATGCTGCTCTAGTTGTGTTTTAAAACAAAATAAATTTCCAAAGAGAAGACTTGGCAGAGGGGAGGTAAAAATAGATTTTTTTTTTGGCACTTACACTGCAGCCAATTTAAATTAGGTAACTGAATATCTATAAATTGTCTAATTAGGTCAACTTTCATTGCAAACTCGTCCTGAATTGCCCCAGCAATAAGTGTTCTTCAGAGAATGTCTTTTACACCCCTTGATCCCAGATAGTACTTCAAAATGATAATGATCCACTTAATCCCCATAACTGACTTAAGGTTTTCCAGAAAACACTCTGACTTCAAACAAATCCATTTCTTGGGAATGCATGTCTCTACATATGGAAGGATTTGTCCTGAAAACCATAAAATCTCTGTAACAGAACTCTGCAGTGCAGTTGCATAATGATATAAAAGGTGGCTTCAAAAGGACAGCCATGTTTGCTTTTCATAACACTCTGAAATAACAGAATTAACTAAGAAAAAACCAATTTTGTTAAAATAAACCTGCCCTCTCCTTAATGAGAAATGAGGGCTGACATGGTCACAGGCCCATCTGGCCAGAGCTCAGGGAGTGTTGGACAAGGCTCTCAGGCACAGGGTGTCCTGTGCAGGGCCAGGAGCTGGGCTCAGTGATCCTGGGGTCCCCTCCAGCTCAGGATGTTCTCTGATTCCTTCATTTCCACTGCCCACTGACCCCCTGCAGCAGCTGCTGCTGACTCTGTCCCATCACACCTGCAGTGTCCTCTCCTCTGCCCACTGTTGCTGAGCACCTCTGAGCACCTCTGAGAACTTCTGAGAACTTCTGACCACCACTGAGCACCTCTGAGAACTTCTGACCACCACTGAGTACCACTGAGCTCCTCTGAGAACCTCTGAGCTCCTGCCAGCTGCCTGTCCAGTCCTGCCCCCAGGCCTCCTCAGCTCACTGCCCCTTTGCATCTCTGGTTGGATGGTCCCTGTCCCTGCCTCATGGTGCTCACCTGGGTGCCCCACCTGCTCCCATGCTGGCTAATAGTGGGGAGCTGTGCCAACTGAAAAATGATCCACCTTTCTTGCCTTGTTTTGGGCTGAGTTAAGTCCCAAGTGCAAGTGGCAGGTTGGTTGTGTTGGCATGAGCCCAAGGGCACGGGGGGCACCGAGAGACAGAGCAGCCTGTGCCAGGGCAGCCAGCTTCCAGTGCCCTGGGGAGCTGAAGGGTGACAACATCAGCCCTGAGACAGACACTAACTGAGCAAAAACTGACTGGAATCAGTGCTCTGGGGGGCATTTCTGCATGGTGCTATTATCCTGTGCAGCCTGGAATTCTGCCACAATCACCACCCTCTCCCTGTGTCTGGGTTCCTGCTCCCCTCCCCTCTCAATATGGCTTTGTAAGAGGCAGTCAGAACAGGAATTAAAAGCAGCAGCATCGTGCTGGGACACACCCAGAGGTCACTGGGGTGCCTGGAGCTTCCTTCCTTGGCAGCAGAGCTGCAGCCAGAGCCTCGGAGCAGAGAGCACCAGCAGCAGTGCTGGGGTGCCCCAGAGACAGCCCCTGTGCCTGGGACAGGACACATTTCCCCCCAGATCTCCTGTGGGGGAAGCCCACCATCTGGCACTGGTGTGCTCTAGGAAACCATGGTATTGTCTGTGTGGAGAAAGCCCTCTCAGACCATCAGCTCCAACCTTCTCCCAGCACTGCTAAGGACCCCAGTAACCCACATCTCCAGAGGCCACATCCACATGGCTTCTATGATTACTGGGAAGAGAAACTGGAAAAAAAGGACAAACAGGAGGCCAAAAACCTCACATTGAAATGCTGAATTTCCTCTCCAATTCGGCCATGGGATCTGGCCCTCCCCAAAGCACTGCAGCTCCCAGCAAAGATAAACCCTTTGCCTTTGTTTATCTGCTCAGAAACAGATCATCACTCCCCAAATTAGGGCAAGCCTGCAATTAGTCTTTAATTGGTTTTATTTTTTTTTTCCTGCCATTACAACTAATTAGAATGACCAGGCAGTATCTTGGAGAGGATTTTGGTTGAGGTAAGGGCAGCAGGCAGCCTGACACACCCTGGGGCTCCCCCAGGTCTGGAGCACTGGGGCACCTGGAGCTCCTGGGAACACCCCAAGGTGAGGAGCTCTGCCCAGGCATCAGCTGGTGCTGCCCCAGCACTGTGCACTGACCCCAGCCTGGCCCTGAGCAGTGCCCCCACCACCCACCCTGCTCCTCCTGCCCGTGCTGTCCATACTGCCCATCCCACCCACAGCATCCACCCACACCTGCCATGGCATCCACATCTGCCATCCACACTGCTGTGCCATCCACACTGCTGTGCCATCCACACCTCCTGTGCCATCCACACCTCCTGTGCCATCCACAGCTCCTGTGCCATCCACAGCTCCCATGCCATCCACACCTCCCGTGCCATCCACACCTCCCGTGCCATCCACACCTGCCATGGCATCCACACCTGCCATCCACAGCTCCTGTGCCACCCACACCTCCTGTGCCACCCACGCCGCTTACCCTGCCCACACTGCCCGCACAGCCCCTCCTTCCCCACGTGCAGGACACCTCCATTTGGCACAGGAATACTCCTGTGACTTCCCTGAAGCCCCAGGAGTGGTTTGGTGGTGGGTCTCCTCAGGCACAGCTTGGGCAGGCCCCTCAAGCACTGCCTGAGAAGCCCAGTGTGCCTTCCCAGGATACAGGGGGGTGACAAGAGCTGCACCCAGGCCATTTGGGGGATCTCAGGTGACACTGGGCTGAAGTGGGGGCTTGGGGACACGCCGAGGGCTGCAGCAGGATGTGCCACTGCTCACAGTGCAGCCCAGCAGCTGACCAGGAAAAACGTGTCCAGCTCTTCCCAACACTGCAACCCTCACATTGCACAGGGGTGCTTAAAAACAATGTCCCCAAACAAGGGGGGAACGGCTGTTCCTGGTGTGTTCCCCTGGGCTGAGCAGACACAGGGACCACCTGCATTAATCCACCAGGGAATCAGCATTTGGAATTTGCCTCCTGGAATCCCAGGTTACCTTCACCCTCAATCTCAGCTCCCTGACATCTTGGTTATTAGATAGATCATTTTTATGGGTTATGTCTTGCAAGGGCAACATTTTAATGAATAGTGGAATTAAATGTTTGCCAGAATTTTTTATATAAATGATCAATTACCTCTGGGTGCATTCATCACATTTATTAGCTCCTTCCAGAAACATTTCTCATAACTTGCAAATTGAAATGGGGCTGAAGTTGAATTTTATTTCTTCTTCAATTGCCTGTAGTAAATACAGTTCTTGCACATAAGCCAGTGGGGTTTTCATGTAATTCTTTTTATGACATGGGATAAAATTCTTACTAAAATGCTTATTCATTTCAGCCTTTTTCTGCTGTAGTATCAGCCCCATGTTCCCACGGGTTTTAGAAAACCATTACTAAGGAGAAAACTTGGAAAGAAAATTCTGAATGTTCACCATTTGGAGCTGCATCTGGAAGCAGAGGCCTTTTCCAGAATGCTGTGCCTGTGCTGAGGAAGGGAGCTGCTGCTTCCCCCACTGCCCCTTCCAGCACATCCTCCTGGGGCTCCTCCTCCACCCCACTCTCCTGCACCCTCCAGGGTGGCCAGCAGCCTGAGTGACCACACGTGGCCACCAACTCGAGTGACCACAAGTGGCCAGCAGCCTGAGTGACCACAAGTGGCCAGCAGCCTGAGTGACCACACGGGCTCTCCTCTGTGCTTGCTCAGGGAATGTCCTTTATGGGGTCTCATTGCCACTTTCACAGCTTCCCCAGCCACTCTGCCTTCTCGAGGGCTGAAGGCTGGGTTAATTAGCCCATGCTGATGAATCATGGTGGGCTCTGAGAGTGCTGTGTCTGTGAATGCAGACATAAATAATATACAGACATAAATAATAAACAGACATCCCATCCCAGCTGGGGAGGTAGCTGCTTTACTCCTGGCACAGCTGGTTATTCCCTGGCTCTGGTGAGTCCATTTCCCCCTTGTATTCACAGCTCTTTCAGCACGGGGTGCATTGGAGTTCCAGTGCTGTGCTGCAGCCCTGAGGTGACACCTTCTGTGTGAGGCCAGAGTGGTTTTAGCCCCACCAAGGTGCATCCAGCTCTGAGGGCTGCCAGCAGCCTCCCAGAAATGGGTTAAGAAAAATTAGTGAGACAGCTGATGGGAGGTGTTTTGAAAAAGCAAAAAGGTTTTAGTTAAAGCAGAAAATAACAAACCATACAGAACAAAAGAACAAAAATCCTGCACGGTGCAGGGAGGCCCCTTGCACTGCTGAGACACCCCAAAAGCCCCCAGGATCTCTGTGCTCTCTCTGAAGGATTCCATGATCTCTGTGGGGTTTTGGCAAGCTGCCCAAGAGCAAACAGCCACATCCCTGAGGAACAGCTCCAGGGCCCAACAGGAGCCTTTGTGCTGGCCAGCTGTGGTGAGAGGAGCGTTGAAGTTTCTGGTTCTTCCTTAAAGCTCAGGGGTGAAACTGAAACTCTTTTCCTGAAAAGGGAACACCTGCTGGGGTGTGGGGGTGCACTGAGGTGTGTGTGCTCCATGCCTGGGGAGCAATCCCCACTCCTGCCACCACCCAGGAGCTGGGGCTGAGGGGGATCCCATTCCACAGAGAGATTGAGATTCACCTCTGCTTTACCGTGTGCTGCTGACAAACGTCTGCATTTGGTGATAATGCAAGTGAGAAATAACATGATAACGGATGGAGAGATCACATCTAACAGGAGCTGGAGGTGGTTTTTCTCAGACAGATTGCTTTCTCAAATCAGATCCATCCCTCCAATGGATTGGTTGTGGAATAACATTAAAGGAAAAGTCAACCCAACAGCATGACAAATGATGTTCTAAAATAGAGAGAAGTGCACACTGATTATATCAAACATAGCTTAAAAGCACATAGCTCCATCCCAAAATTGTTTTCCGATGTGCAGCAGTTCCCACGCCAGCCACAAGGAGGGGCCGCAGGGGTGGGCGGGGGGAGCCGGGTCCGAGCGGTGCGGGGCTGTGACAGGGGCTGCGACAGGGGCTGTGTGACAGGGGCTGTGTGACAGGGGCTGTGACAGGGGCTGTGACAGGGGCTGTGTGACAGGGGCTGCGACAGGGGCTGTGTGACAGGGGCTGTGTGACAGGGGCTGTGACAGGGGCTGTGTGACAGGGGCTGCGACAGGGGCTGTGTGACCGGGGCTGTGACAGGGGCTGTGACAGGGGCTGTGACAGGGGCTGTGACAGGGGCTGTGACAGGGGCTGTGTGACAGGGGCTGCGACAGGGGCTGCGACAGGGGCTGTGTGACAGGGGCTGTGACAGGGGCTGTGACAGGGGCTGTGACAGGGGCTGTGTGACAGGGGCTGTGACAGGGGCTGTGTGACAGGAGCTGTGACAGGGGCTGTGACAGGGGCTGTGTGACAGGGGCTGCGACAGGGGCTGTGACAGGGGCTGCGACAGGGGCTGTGTGACCGGGGCTGTGACAGGGGCTGCGACAGGGGCTGTGACAGGGGCTGTGACAGGGGCTGTGTGACAGGGGCTGCGACAGGGGCTGCGACAGGGGCTGTGTGACAGGGGCTGTGACAGGGGCTGTGACAGGGGCTGTGACAGGGGCTGTGTGACAGGGGCTGTGACAGGGGCTGTGTGACAGGAGCTGTGTGACAGGGGCTGTGTGACCAGGTCTGTGACAGGGGCTGTGTGACAGGGGCTGTGTGACAGGGGCTGTGACAGGGGCTGTGTGACAGGGGCTGTGTGACAGGGGCTGTGACAGGGGCTGTGACAGGGGCTGTGTGACAGGGGCTGTGTGACAGGGGCTGTGACAGGGGCTGTGACAGGGGCTGTGTGACAGGGGCTGTGACAGGGGCTGTGTGACAGGGGCTGTGTGACAGGGGCTGTGTGACAGGAGCTGTGTGACAGGGGCTGTGACAGGGGCTGTGTGACAGGGGCTGTGACAGGGGCTGTAACAGGGGCTGTGTGACAGGGGCTGTGTGACAGGAGCTGTGTGACAGGGGCTGTGACAGGGGCTGTGTGACAGGGGCTGTGACAGGGGCTGTAACAGGGGCTGTGTGACAGGGGCTGTGTGACAGGGGCTGTGTGACCGGGGCTGTGTGACAGGGGCTGTGACAGGGGCTGTGACAGGGGCTGCGACAGGGGCTGTGTGACAGGGGCTGTGTGACAGGGGCTGTGTGACAGGGGCTGTGTGACAGGGGCTGTGACAGGGGCTGTGACAGGGGCTGTGTGACAGGGGCTGTGTGACAGGGGCTGTGTGACAGGGGCTGTGACAGGAGCTGTGTGACAGGGGCTGTGACAGGGGCTGTGACAGGGGCTGTGTGACAGGGGCTGTGTGACAGGGGCTGTGACAGGAGCTGTGTGACAGGGGCTGTGTGACAGGGGCTGTGTGACAGGGGCTGTGACAGGGGCTGTGTGTGACAGGGGCTGTGACAGGGGCTGTGACAGGGGCTGTGTGACAGGGGCTGTGACAGGGGCTGTGACAGGGGCTGTGACAGGGGCTGTGTGACAGGGGCTGTGTGACAGGGGCTGTGACAGGGGCTGTGTGACAGGGGCTGTGACAGGGGCTGTGTGACAGGAGCTGTGTGACAGGGGCTGTGACAGGGGCTGCGACAGGGGCTGTGTGACAGGGGCTGTGTGACAGGGGCTGTGACTGGGGCTGTGACAGGGGCTGTGACCGGGTCTGCGACAGGAGCTGTGTGACAGGGGCTGTGTGACAGGGGCTGTGACAGGGGCTGTGTGACAGGGGCTGTGACAGGGGCTGTGACAGGGGCTGTGACAGGGGCTGTGTGACAGGGGCTGTGTGACAGGGGCTGTGACAGGGGCTGTGACAGGGGCTGTGTGACAGGGGCTGTGTGACAGGGGCTGCGGGACCGCGGCTGCGGGGCCAGGGCAGCTCCGCCCTGCTGAGCACAGCCAGGTCCTGCTGGGCACAGCTCCGCCCTGCTGGGCACAGCTCTGCCCTCCTGGGCACAGCCCGGTCCTGCCAGGCCTGATGTGTTAACTGGAGAGTTTTGCCCCAGGTGACGGGATGGAGCTGTGCCTGTGGGTGCAGGTTTCAGCCCTTTTCCATATTCCCAATGACCAGAAGCTCCTCAGTGCCCCTGGGGGGCAGCTGCCAGCTCAGGGCAGTGCCTGCCCTGGGGCATGGGGCACAGGGCTGTCTTGGCTGCTGGAAGCACCAGGGGTGATTGGTGAGCAGGGAATGGGATCAGGGATCTGCACTGCTTCAGGGAAGGAGTTTGTCATCGTCAGAACCACTCTGGCTCCTGAACCATGGGCAAATAGCACAGTGGCACACGAGTGAGCCCTTATTTCTGCTGCTTCTCTTTCCAGTGTGTGCAGCCCCTGGAACAAACCTCTCATATTGTCCCCAGGAGCTTCATTCCTGGCCCCGGCCACTGGGTTTGTTGGGCAGAGGCACTGAGGGGCAGTTTGGCTGTTCCCACCTGTGGGCAGGCAGCATGGGCACCAGAGCCAGGCAGCCTCTGCGTTTTCCCTGGCTACACTGGTCTCCCATGGGTAGAGTTATTTTAATAAATGATGGTTTTGTGCAAGGAGATTTTCCTGGGAGGCTGTGCCCTGATGGGCATGGTGCAGCCTGCTGCCACGACTGCTCAGGTCCTTCCTTTGCCACGTGAATGGCATCACAGGAATCCTGCTTGCACGAGTTGGTGGCACACAGCCAGCTGCATGGGGTGGGTCTGTCCAGCCACCAGGGAGCTGCTGGTGCCACTGTCTGTGCTACTGGTGTGGTCAGCAAGCTCTCTGTGAACCCAGAGCTGCTATTAGAGCTCCACAAGTCCTCTGCTCACTGCCAGACCTTGTGTGTAACGAGGCAGCACTCCTTGTTTTAATTTGAAATGCCATATGGAATTTCACTGAAGCTCTTCAGTCCCGTGTGTCAGAGGAACATAAAACAACACAGGCTTTTCCCACCAAAGCCTCTGGGGTCAGACAGCAAGGGAATGTGTGCAGTGCCCTGTGTGGGTAGTGCCCTGTGCCACTGCCAGGCCCTCTCCAGCAGAAGCTGCTGGGGGTTCAAACCTCCCCATTTCTGCTTGCAAATGCTTCCAAGTGTAATTTTATTTCTTTGGGTTTCCCGGAACGACTCAGCAGCTGTAACCCCGTGTGTGGGTGTGTGCCTGGGAGGGGTCCCTGCCACAGAGGCTGTCCTGAGCCACTTGGCTGCAGGACCTTGGGGGTTTGGGTGGAGATACAGAATTAGTGGGTTTCAGTATCTCGTTTGCCTGCAGAAGCTCCTTTCTAATTATCTGCAGTGCCTTGTGGCTGTAGACTCATGCCTGAAAAATAGAAAAGGGGGTCTCCTGAGGGAGTTATTTCTGCTCCTACTTCATAGGCCCGAGCAAAGTTACAGTGATCAAAACTCACGTGGACAATCCAGTTTTACCCCTGGCCCAGGGTGGGTGCTCCACACGAGCTGCAGCCCGCAGAGGCACTGATGAGGGATTGCAGGGACAAAGTGCTGCCCTGGCAGATGCAGCTGGAGGCACCACCCCAGCCTCAGCACTCTCTGAATGCTGCTGACCAGTCTGTGGTGTGGGGCACACAGCTCCAGGCAGGGCTGAGGCAACTTGAACTCATCCATGCCTTGCTCTCCCCCTTCCCATGGGCTGGTGACTGGCTGAGCATGAGAGCCACCACCACCACCAGAGCCACCACCACCAGAGCCAGTGCCACCAGAGCCATCATCCCTGGAGCCATTGTCAGCAGAGCCACCATCACCAGAGCCGGAGCCACAGCCCTGGCCTCATCCTTGCCCTGCTCCCCTGAGAATTTCTCTCCCCACATGCTGTGAGTCCATCCCACCCCAATCGCTGCTGAAGGTGACCCAGTGCTCCACTTCTCCTCACAAAACTGCTTTTCATGGTCATCTGGGCAGCAGAACCTTGGAGGTAATTAACAGCACTTCAGGGGAGGCTGTTTGCCACAAGGGCCTCCCTCACTGGGAGGGGCACACGTGGCCCAGTGTTCAGGTGACCCCAAATATCCCAAGCCCATCATCCCATTCACTGCAGGCTTTATCCCTCTGTGGCTCATCTGCTTACTCAGCTCTAAGATGTGGGCTAGGAAATGGATTATTTTGGGCACTCCCAAGCTACTGTGGTGTTTCATTACAAGGAAAACTGCTATTTTAGGGCTATGGAACCAGACCTTAAAATATTGAAAGCCAAGAATACCTTGTGTTCTCCATCTCCCTGCTGGATGGGTGTGCCCAGCCACCAGAGCAGCTCTGTCCCACCACCTCGTGCATGGGCAGCAGCCCCATCCTTCACATACCTGTCCTGGCAGAAGCAGCTGGTGTGTGGGTGAAGCACCATCTGCCCCAGTACCTCACATGTGCTCTGGAGGGCTTGGAGCAGCTGCCACAAGCCCCTGTCGTGCCCACAGCAGGGCAGGGGCTCCTGGGCTGCCAGGCTGGAGGGGACAGGGACAACCACAGGCGGCTGTGCCAGCAGGTCAGGGTGTGCTTAGCTGAACAGCACCATTTCCTTTTGTGGCCACGTTCTTCTGGACTTGTAAAAGCTCTCCAGCATTTATGTCAGGCGGGAGCTGCAGCATGGTGCACTGGGTGCTGGTGTCCCCACAGCACAGCAGTGCCAGCAGCACCTGTGCCCCTGGCTGCTGGGGCTCCCTGCCCGTGTCCCCTGTGCCCAACATCCTCCTGCTGAGAGCATCTGGTGGCTTTGTGTGCCAACAGCAGCTGCAGCACGGGGTGACTGCTCTGTAGGAAGGTGCATCATCTCCAGCTCAGTGCTGCTGGCCCTGACTCGGAGGGCAGGGGGGCTCCACACAGTCAGTCCTGTGTGCACAGACAGGCACTGGGAGCTCTGGGGCTCCAGCCCCTCCTGAGTCAGCACTGCAGCTCCTGAGCCGCGGGTGAGTCACTGCTGCCTGGGTCCTGTGGCACAGGCACCAGTGTCCCAGCCCCGCCCCCATGGCTCTCCATGAGGTGGTTTTGTTTTGCCAGATGTGTGCCATGTTTGGCCATAATGTGGTTTAATTTTGCCAGATGTGTGCCATGTTTGGCCATAATGTGGTTTTATTTTGCCAGATATGTGCGAGGTTTGTCCATGAGGTGGTTTTATTTTGCCAGATGTGTGCCATGTTTGGCCATGAGGTGGTTTAATTTTGCCAGATGTGTGTGAGGTTTGTCCACGATAGGGTTTAACTTTGCCAGATGTGTGCCATGTTTGTCCATGATGTGGTTTCATTTTGCCAGATGTGTGTGATGTTTGTCCATGATATGGTTTTATTTTGCCAGATGTGTGCCATGTTTGTCCATGATGTGGTTTAATTTTGCCAGATGTGTGCCATGTTTGATGAGGGGTACGAGAGCCAGGTGAGGTCGGTAAGAGGCAGTGCTGCTGCTGCCCACCTCTGGCTGGAACCACACTCTGGAGTAGCTCAGGCTGTGTGGCCTGAGGGCCTCCCTGCCCCCTGTGTTGGGTAGCTGTGTGTCTGCCTTGTTTTCATGGATGCATCCAGTGTGCCCTGCCACACTCAGGGATACCAAATCTAACAGCCATGAGGGCAGGAGCTCTGTGAACCTTTCCTGTCAGCACAGCATGAGAGGCAGCTAGGATTTCCTACTTGGAAACTCACCCAGTGTTAAATTTTTCTTTGAAAATTTTGCCTGAGCACAACATTTTCCTGGAGCAGGACACGCCTCCACTCAAGGGGTGGCACTGCAGCCACCAAGCACCCTCCGAGGGCAGGGGGGTGGGCACAGGAGCAGCTGGGGTGGCATGGTGTGACATCAGGTACCACACGGCCACCGGCCACGTGTCACCGCTGGCCACAGGGAGGGAAAGGGGGCTCGGCACCACCACAGCCCCAGCAGCCTGCGAGGTCCAGGGTGCCCTGGTCCTGCTCAGGAGCTCCTGGAGACCTCTGCGGGCTTTGGTTCTGGTCTGGGCTCCCCAGCCCCGCCGTGCTGGGAGGAGCAGAGGCTTCAGCTGCAGCTCTGCCTCTGCGAGCAATTCCCCGGGCCAGGGAGCCCTGTGCAGCCCTGGCTGAGCTCTGCAGCCTCGACTGCAGAGGAACAGGTTCTGACAGCTCCCGAGCTCTTCTCCACCATCTGCGAGTCAGATGAGGAAGCCAAACCACTCTTCCCTCTCCACAAATAATAATAATCATCATGATAATATTATATCAGCATTTTCCGTGGGATTAACTTTCTGTGCAAATAAAACCAAAGCGTGGAGTCTGCTTTCCTGCCGCGTTCCCGGAGGAGTCCCGCCGCTCCCGGGCTCTCCCGCTTGCTGTTCCCGGCTGCGGCCAGGAGATGGGATGCTCGCACAGCGCCGGGATGCTCGCACAGCGCCGGGATGCTCGCACAGCGCCGGGATGCTCGCACAGCGCCGGGATGCTCGCACAGCGCCGGGAGCCGCCTCCTCCGGCCCAGCCCGGGCAGCATTTCCCTGCTCATTTCTGGAGTTACACGCTTGTGCTTCAGCTGCTGAGAATTAGGAGCTCGAACCAAATGCAGCCCCACACTCTCCCCAATCCCGGGGGCTCCAAAGAGCCGTTCGTTCAGTCGGGTTTGATTATTGGGCAGAAAACAATATCACCCCCAAAACTTTCTCTTTAGGGATTTTAAGAAATCTCCTCTAAGCTCCCATCACTGCCTGGTTTCTCACTGGTTTAGCAGCTCACTGGGGTCACTGTGGATTTCATGGGAATATCTGGGGCCTCCTCTACGAGGAACAGGGAACAGGACAAGAGGAAATGGCCCCAAGTTGTGCCAGGGAAGGTTTAGGTTGGATATTAGGGAAAATTTCTTCTTGGAAAGGGCTGTCCAGCTCTGGCACAGCTGTCCAGGGCAGAGTCCTCATCCCTGGAAGGGTTAAAAAGCCATGTGGCTGTGGCACCTGGGGACAGGGCTCAGTGCTTGGCAGTGCTGCAGGCACACACACACTGTGGTTTCCCAGGAGCTGCAGAGCCCCTGTCACTGCTCCTGCACGGGATCCCTGCCTCACCCCCAGCAGGGCTCCCCGAGCCCGGCCCTGCTCCCCCCTGCCCCCTGCACATTCAGCTCAGCCCTGAGAACAAAGCAGATTCCCAGTGGCTGAATGAAGGGCTGTGACACAGCCAGTGCTGCCCCTTGCATGCACACTTGAATTTTACAAGTGAAATGCAACCTCCAGAAGAGCCAGCACAGGTTCTGCTCCAAACAATCTGGAGAAAAACCTTACCTCATTTGAAATGTTCATCCTGCAGCTGCAATTTAATTCTTCAATCCCCACAGCAACAGTTTTCTTGTAAATTAGCAGCATGAAATATATTAGGAAATTAAAGTGGCTTCTTTGGCACTCATGTTTTTGTGCCTTCTTATCTTCCTGGTCTATTTTTAGAATATGAGATGTTATTGATCAAAATCTCATAAAAATGATTTATAATGGTTAATAATTACTGTATTAATGCACCAGACTGCAGCTAATTAATGCAGACTGTGTCTGCTGGGCTGGATTCTGCACTGTGCACTCGAGCAGCAGCAAAACCAATCCCCAGAGCTGTGAGGGAGGTCCTGGGAAAATGTTCTCGTGCTGGGAGATGCCAGGGTGACACGGTGGAGCCTTCACCATCCTGCTCCATCCCCAGCCCAGGGGCAGGCTGGGGAGGGGTGGATCACCATCCCACATCCCATCCCAGACAGGCTGGAAACCCTCCAGTGATCCAGCTGAAAGGAAAAACAGGATGTTTTCCTGCACCAGAAACCTCTGACTGACCCAAATGAGCTCTGGGAAACGGTGACAGTGACAGAGCAGATGACAGGATTGAAGGGGTTTGTCATGTATTCCATGATAAGGAGCCTTTTAGTAAATTCAGCATTTTACTGCACCAAATTGGAGAGGGGGCACAATTTGATCCAGGCTTTGATCCCAAGGGCTAGCCCTCCTTCCCAGACAAAGAGCACCACGAATTTAGTGAGACAAGTTCTCCCTCTACAGATCTTTTTGGTAGTGATAAAATCCTGCAACAACCAGCTTTTGCCACAGTCCCTTGCTTTCAGGCATCTGCAAAAGCTGGATACCCCCAGAAAACAAAAGGAAGAGGCAGGTTCCTCATGATGACACAAAAATGGGGTCTTTTCCTTGCACCCTTTACAGAATCCAGCAGGTAAAATACAGCACTAAGCTCCAACAGCTGCTCTGGAATTTTGGTGTGTTTCAGATTTTTTCTTTGTTTTCCTCCCTCCAATGTCTCCACCCCGTCCTGAGAGCTCAAACACCAGGAGCCCCCTTCAGGGTCAGAACATTGTCAGGTGCTTAGAACACTAATCTCTGGTTCCGAAAGGCACCCCTGAAGTCCAGGGAGTATTTTATCCGTCAGAGGTCATTGCTGGTGTTTTGCAGAGGAGCAGTCAAGCCCTGGCTGAGGGGAGATGGGGCTTGGTGCTCCGGAGGTGGGAGCAGAGCAGGGGACACTGAGTGCCTCGGGTCACACACGGCCTCTTGCTGGGACACCGGCCAGGGCTCCTGAGCCAGAACTTTCCAGTCCATCAGCACATTCGGATTATTCTCCGACAGGAAGGATCTGCAGACAGCAGCACTCAGGCACAGCGCTGCTGCAACATGAGCTGTGTGCAGGGCAGGGAGCGCCGGGATGGGCGGGACGTGGAGGGGCTGTCCCTGCTGCCATCCCATCCCATCCCATCCCATCCCATCCCATCCCATCCCATCCCATCCCATCCCATCCCATCCCATCCCATCCCATCCCATCCCATCCCATCCCATCCCATCCCATCCCACCCCATCCCATCCCATCCCATCCCATCCCATCCCATCCCACCCCATCCCATCCCATCCCATCCCATCCCACCCCATCCCATCCCATCAATCCCATCCCATCCCATCCCATCCCATCCCATCCCATCCCATCCCATCCCACCCCACCCCACACACAGGGACAGATGCCGGGCACTGCTGGGACAGCCCCAGCACAGCCCCCGTGCTGCCCAAGGGCCCGGAGCTGCTCAGGGCTCTGCCCTGGGCTCTCTGCCCGGGACACAGGGCCAGTCCCACCGGGCACAAGGTGTCTGTGCCCCGCGGGGCAGTGCCACCCCAGGCACTCTGGGCTCTGCGGGGAGAGGGGCACAGGCAGGGCGGTGCCAGCCCCGCCGGGGTGGTGGGGACAGAGCCCCGGCAGTGCCAGGGGTGGCACAGAGCCCCGGCAGTGCCAGGGGTGGCACAGAGCCCCGGCAGTGCCAGGGGTGGCACAGAGCCCGGCAGTGCCAGGGGTGGCACAGAGCCCCGGCAGTGCCAGGGGTGGCACAGAGCCCCAGCAGTGCCAGGGGTGGCACAGAGCCCCGGCAGTGCCAGGGGTGGCACAGAGCCCCAGCAGTGCCAGGGGTGGCACAGAGCCCCGGCAGTGCCAGGGGTGGCACAGAGCCCGGCGGTGCCAGGGGTGGCACAGAGCCCGGCAGTGCCAGGGGTGGCACAGAGCCCCAGCAGTGCCAGGGGTGGCACAGAGCCCCGGCAGTGCCAGGGGTGGCACAGAGCCCCGGCAGTGCTGGAGGGTGGCACAGAGCCCCGGCAGTGCCAGGGGTGGCACAGAGCCCGGCAGTGCCAGGGGTGGCACAGAGCCCCGGCAGTGCTGGAGGGTGGCACAGAGCCCCAGCAGTGCCAGGGGTGGCACAGAGCCCCAGCAGTGCCAGGGGTGGCACAGAGCCCCGGCAGTGCTGGAGGGTGGCACAGAGCCCCGGCAGTGCTGGAGGGTGGCACAGAGCCCCGGCAGTGCCAGGGGTGGCACAGAGCCCCGGCAGTGCTGGAGGGTGGCACAGAGCCCCGGCAGTGCTGGAGGGTGGCACAGAGCCCCGGCAGTGCCAGGGGTGGCACAGAGCCCGGCAGTGCCAGGGGTGGCACAGAGCCCCGGCAGTGCCAGGGGTGGCACAGAGCCCGGCAGTGCCAGGGGTGGCACAGAGCCCCGGCAGTGCCAGGGGTGGCACAGAGCCCCGGCAGTGCCAGGGGGTGGCACAGAGCCCCGGCAGTGCCAGGGGTGGCACGGATGGCCCTGTCCATCGCTGCCCTCCCCTCCCCGCCGCCTCGGGCAGAGCTGCTCCCGGCCGCGGTTCCGGCTGCTGCGCTGCCTCCAGCGCACACTCCCGGGCCACTCTGCACTCCGGCAGGGAAAACCAAGGGAAGGCCAGGCAGGGGGAGAGGGGCCCAGCCTGCCCTTGGCAGGGCTGACTCTGAGCACTGATACCAGGAACCGCTGAGGCAGCTTTGATGGAACTCCAGAAAAGAAAAATCTTTATTAGGTAAATCCAGTCTTCCAGTGGAAAAGCAACAAGGGCAGGAACAAAGGAAAATGAAATGAAATGAAATGAAATGAACACGTGCAAAAGCTGCTTGGCAGCTGTGTCACAGCCTGCCCATGCACAGCCCAGCATCCTTTGTTTGCTCTCCTATTCTTAGGAAATAGTTTAAATTTTATTCGGTGTTTTTCAGAAATCAATAAAGCTGTTCATATGAAGGCTCAGTGTGTTAATAAATCAATCAGACAAAGGAAACCCACAAATGAACCTTCTTAGTTTCGTAAATTCACCTGCTGCAGACCCCATTGGTGACAGGCATGCATTCTGTAACTGGAGTCTGTTTCCAGAGGTGGCCTCAGGTCCTGGGACCCCCCTGAGGTGCCTGCCTGGAAGCCTCCGTGATTTCTGAATAGAAACACGCTGCTCAAGGGTTTCCTTGTAACCCTGAGCCCTTCCAAAAGGGAGATATTTCCTGTAAGGTTCCAGAGAACTGGCAGCTCCTGCACTTGTATTTCCTGCTTTGCTATTTTAACTATTATTCAGTTCATTTGATAGTAGATAAAGAAGCAGCAGCTCTGCCTTGTGCAGCCCAGGTTTGCGAAAGCACAAACCCCTGGATTTACAGACACACAGCACGAGGACCCACACAGCTCTGAGTGACAACTCCTAAAGCCAGGAGCCATCCTGCTGCCTGCCTGCGTGCACAGACAGCAAGAGCTGACACAGCTGGGACAAAGCAGCCTGGAACACCTGGATCCCCAGCTGGGCACTGCGGGGTACAGGTGACAAACTCTGAAGTCCAGCAGTGCTGTGCTCGACTCACCTGGGTGCACCAAGCAGGGACTGTGCTGGGTGAGCCAGCTCTGCCAGGGCTGCCAGGCACAGCCAGGGCCCAGCACCCCAGCCTGGGCTGGAGGGGCTCCTGAGCACGTCTGGAGCTGGGGCTGCTCAGGGACACTGGGGCTCCTCAGTGCTGACGTCCCACAGCCAGGCAGCTTGGAGAGGCTGTTTGCCTGGCTGTTCACTCCTGTAGAATCAGCCCTCAGTGGCTGCTGTGCCATGGGGCTGTCTGCAGGGAAGGGTGGGTGTCCTGTGAGGGCTGCAGGTGTCACCTGCTCGGGGACCCTGGCTGCCCAAGTCTTTGCTAAGGTGCTGGGGATGGTGCAGGGGCTGGAAGGGCTGGAGGAGTTGGAGGTGCTGGAAGCTCTGGAGGATGGGCTGGAGGTGGCTGCTGTGGGCCTGCACAAGGTGCTAAGGGCCCTGCTCCTGCCTCAGTTTCCCTCTGCAGCTGCACTGACCTGGAAGGATTCCTGTCATTTCCTCTGCTGGCATGTGGTGACTGTCCTTCAGCAGCATGGCAAGGAATTAACTCAGCCAGAGGGGAATCTCCCCTGGGAATGCTGTCATTCTGACATCCCATTTTATCCAAAATGAGGGTGGGAGACAAGGAGCAGTTTCACAAGACTTCAGCTCAACAACAGCTAACTGAGCTGTCCTGGCAGTCAGAAATCTCAGCACAAAACTGATTTAAAATCTTTCATTTCAAATTACCATTTTAGAAGCACAATTTAGGGAAAGATTCACCCTCCCACTGAAACTATTCCAGGGAGAAATGTTCCACTGACTTTAATGCTGAACATGCAGGAGCTTAATCTGTAACAACCCAAGTGACTGTGCTGGTGTGTGCTGTTCTGCACTGGAAGAGCAGCTTTTTCTTATCTCTTTTCCATGACGTCCTATGTAGAATAAAGTAAATTTCATGGAAATTTGGATGGATGTTATCAGAGAAACCCGGTGTGAAACTCAGATGGACGCTGAGTTTGTCCCTTTAACCAACTCCCATTCCAACCTAATTTGCATTGATCATGAATGTGGAGATGGGTTTCAGACCAACTGTGCTGCTCCTGTTTGCAAACAGCTGCTTTGCACTTACAAACTGCTGGATTTTCATGTCCTCAAGGAAAAAAAAATCTGTGAATATAAAGTATTCTGATATATGGATGCTCCAGAATATTCTGGAATAGAATACTGGAGCAAACAGGCTCCCTGCATCCCTCTTGGCTTGCTTTCTTAGTGAGCACCAAAGCCAGCATTTACTAGTGATTTAAATGACTATTCTTTTACAGCTGATCCAGCATGGAAGCCAATAATTCCTCACATCAGCTTCTCTACCATTTTGTAAAAGCTCTGGTGGCAAAACTCTGCCTTAGGATCTTGTCCATGTCAGCCAGAGGGTGCCCAGCAGGTAACAGAAGCCCTGGAGAGGAGAGTTGGAAATGTTGAAGCAGGCTGATGTCCACACGCTGGGGCACTGCACAGGCTGTGGGTCTGACCCCCCCCAGGCCATGGGGACTGACCCCTGCCCCAGGGCATGCTGTCCCCAGGGTGCTGTGCCCCTGGCAGTGCCCTCGGGCCAGCTGGGGCCTGCCTCTCCCACCCAGCTGGTTTGTAACCAGCAGGGCGAGGTGCTGGAAGCCTTCCTGCAGGTGAGCTCATCTGGCATCCCTTGGAAAAAAGCATGGCCTGTGCTGGATGTCTCCCTCCTCAAACCCACGGTTATTGGCTTTCTTTATGCTCAAACCCAGAAGAAAAAAGAGAATAGACCAAAAGGGTTGCCAGACAAACAATCCCCACCATCTGCACCGCAGTGGCAGCAGAGCCCAGAGCCTTCCCCTCAGCTCTGTCTGCAGGGATGAACAGTCCCTGTCCCAGCTGAGGGACACCCACCCTGAGGGTGCTGCCTGGAGCTGAGTGGCTCTCCTGAGCACCAGGGCTCTGCTCTGGAGCTCAGTCACACCTGAGCACAGAGGGAACAGGGCCGGCAGGCAGGACTCCCAGCCACAGGGATGTGCCACCGTCACACCAATAAGGAGATTTCCACAGTCCATTGGAAATGCTGTCAGTTGAGAGCACAATCCATCTGGGAACACGGTGCTATGAGAATCTTGGCCCTGGGTAAGAAGTCACAACCCAGGAGCCAAAGACAGGACCCAGGTGCCTGTCCCCTCAGGTTTTATTGCCTGCTACCCTGGAAGGGCTGGTGGCAGCAGCACTGGCAGTTCAGCAGGATGGGCTCTGACAGGAGCAGGGGTCTCTGCAGGGGAAAGTGGGGCTGCCTGGGGGTGCCACAACGAGCAGGGACACGACTGGGTCCCTGAAATGGGCAGATGCTGCTGATATGCCACCAAGTCACTGTCCTTAAGGCACTTCTCTGGTAAGAGATGTTTCCATAATTCATTACCTGCCATAATTTAAAACCCCACTCTGAATTTGAGGCTGTCTTCCTCTTGTTCAGCTTTTGAACCAATAGAGAAAAAAAAAAATCACTATTCTTTTAATTTCAAACACAATCAATATCAGTCTATACAGTCCAAGGTTCACTGCTTTCAGGCAACTGCTCATAAATATTCATTAGAGAATTAAAGAGCTATTAACAAGGGTAACTGTTGAGGAGCATTTTTTAACTGTCTTCCACAAGAAATGAAATTTGCATTTCTCAGTATGGAAACCCACAATGAGCAATGGCTCCTTGCATGCCAATAAACCATCAGGTAAAAGCTGGTGGGAAGGCAGGAACGCCCCTGGTCCTCACACAAAGGATGGAGCAGATATCTTCAGCTACCTGGAGCTGATGAAAAGGCACTTCTGGTGACCCTGACTCACTTCACCCTGCCCAAGCCCAGAACCCCAACCCCAGCAGCCTGTGCCTCTGCCCCCTGCACCTCTGCCCCCTGCACCTCTGCTCCCTGCACCTCTGCCTCCTGCACCTCTGCTCCCTGCACCTCTGCTCCCAGCACCTCTGCTCCCAGCACCTCTGCCCCCTGCACCTCTGCTCCCTGCACTGCAGCAGCACAGAACTCATCTCGTCGGTGACTCTGATTCATCCCGATTTGCATATCGCGGTCACTGCCTCCACACTCCCTCTGATGAATTCCCCGGGAGGACCCTGGCCCTGCTGGCAGCGCGGTGACAAGTCCTGATCGCGTTTGTCACCGCACGAGGCTGTGTCCGTGCGGGGCCCGGCTGCGTGGCCACCAGGGGATCAGCATCTCTCACCCCAGAGGTGGCTTTGCTCGGGGGGCTCTGTGCCGCTCCCCCCGTGCACACAGGGACCTTCATTATCCACTCACACCTGGCCTGGCAGGTCCTGGCAGGTCCATCACCTCAGCAGTACCCAGGGGTCCCCGGAGCCACCACAGGAGCAGGGTGGGGACTCCAGGGATTTTAGCTAAGAACCCAGGCAAGGCTTTCTCAGCTAAAACCGAGGGTCTCGGTGGGGAGCAGGAGGAAAAGGATCCTTTTGGGGGCAGGGGAGTGGATCAGCAGGCGGGCTGTGCCGGGGGCTGCCACCAGCCCTGCAAGAGAGAACAACCCCGTGCTGATTCCCGGGGCTGTGCCCCACCACCGAGGCTGTGGAGCTGCTGGGCTTCCCTGCAGCTGCAGCAAATGGAAATGTGTAAGAGAATCCCAGGGGAGGAGCTGTTATGTGAAGCAATTATTTCTCAACCTGAAAGACAAGGCAGGAGTCACCTCCTCTCGTGTCTCTTATAAAGGACAATCCCATAATTAATATCAGTTCCTTGGCATTTGTAAAGTCAGGGTGTCTGGGAACAGGGAGCCCAGTGCAGCCTGAGGTTCCCCTCAGCTGGGGCCATCATGATCCATGAGATTTTCCCCAATGGATCAGCAGTTACTGGCTTTTGCCCTGGGATTCCCAGACCTGTGGGTCCAAGGGGGCCACAAAATGCAGGAGTGTTCTCAGCAGCCTGGAATTCATGTGGCTCCAACGGAGAATTTCTAGGGCTCTGCATGAGGAAAGAAATACTGACAACCAACAAGAGATAGAAGAGGTGCCTTTGCTTCAGGGGTTATTTGATGCTGCAGGCTGTGGCCTTGGGAAGGAGAGAGACACTGGGCTGGTGCCCAAGTTCCCACCGGTGATTTCTCCTTCCCAGGTCTGAACCATCTCAGTGTGGATTGCAGGGAGAGGAACAGACCCACTGAGCCAGTCCTGACTCCCAGAACTCCTGCAGGAAACTGGAGTCTCATTCTGCTCCCATCAAATCAGCCATGAGTTATTCCCTCCATCTCTGAATAGGTGTGTTTGAAATTGCAGAGTCACTGTGGCCAGGAGCTCTCAGGTTTTCCTGTAAAACCACAGCGAGCTCTATGTACATGTGGATATGCATACACATGCACACAAACACAGCTGGTTATGTATACACACACATAAAAATACATAGGTAAGTAAGCTAACCCAGTGAGTGGCAGTGGGATCGTGCTGAGGTGTGGCAGTGCCCAGGGAGCTCCCCACCAGTGCTGTGCCAGCCTCAGCAGCCACGTGCCAGGGCCCTGGGAGATGAGGGGTATGGATATTCCTCCCACTCCCAGAGGAGTGACAGGAAAGCAGCAATACACACCTTGGGAAAAATCGTGTCTCCCCTCAGTCGGTTTTGCAAAGCTAAGCTTTGTCCCTCCATGCTCCTGGGGTGACTCTCCCCATGGATCCTGAGCCACAGCCCTGGAACAAAGGGCAAACAGGATGCTGAGGGCTGGTCTGAAGTCATACAAGTTAGGAAATACTTTCTGCCTTTCAGGAATGATTCATGACTTTTACATTTCTGGGTTGGACATTTTCCTTAGGCACCAGCAGGGTTTCAGTGACGGATGAGCCTCTCAGAGCCTTCAGCTCTCATTTTCACATCCAGACTTTGAAACTTCCTGAATTATATGTTGTGGAGCTCCTTCTTCCCCTCTCTCTGAAGATGTTGTCAATGTGTCTGCTTTTAGCTTGCAGAAGAATCTGAGCCTTGCCATGGCTTTCTCCTCTGTCCCAGGACGTGGCCAGTGGCCTTGCAGGGTGCTGTGTCAGGGCAGAGATGTGGCTCCTGCTCCTGGATGCTGCCTGTTTCCTGCAGGCACTGTCCTCTCACAGCCTTTCTCCTGCAAGGAAGGCAACTACAAAACACAAAGCTAAAAGCTGGAATTAAATGAAATCCCAGGAAAGGTAACATTCAGAGTTAGCTTGATGGAATATAAAGATTTAAAGAAATCTGCATCCAAAGGGTTGAAACTAAAGACTAAGTATTTGCAAGTATGGGTCACAACTCCCTCAGTCAGCACAGGGACACTGGGAATTGGGATGGAATTGGGATGGGATTGGGGTGGAATGGGGATAGAATCAGGATGGAATCGGGATGGAATCAGGACAGCCCCGGTGCCCGCCCGCCCCCAGCAGCATTCCAGCAGGCAGCCCCAGTGCTGGGGAACATTGGGCACTGAGGTGGCAGGAGGTGGCAGGGAGATGGTAGGAAGTGGCAGGGAGGTGGCAGGGAGGTGGCAGGAGATGGCAGGAGGTGGCAGGGAGATGGCAGGAGGTGGCAGGGAGATGGCAGGAGTGGCAGGAGGTGGCAGGAGGTGGCAGGAGTGGCAGGAGGTGCCAGTGGTGAGGCAGTCGCAGGGCTGGCAGAGCCAGGACACACATGCCGAACGTGGGTCTGTTCCCAGGAGGGAGCAGGCGGTGCAAACACATCAGTGGTGCTCACACACCCCCCCAGGAGGGAGGGGAATGTCTCCATTATCAAGTCATTTCTCCAGACAAAGGAGTCTGTTCACAGAGCCCTAATCCGCCCGTGCCCCCCACCCCGTTCGTAAATGACGCTTCCCAATGATCCACCTCCAGCAGCCCAAGGTTATTTCTTGTCAAGCAGGTTTTCGAGCCACTGTGCCAGCGCTCCACATTTTCCATTACTCCACCCTGACGTGTTAGAAATACCTGATAGGGAATTACCCACATGCTAATTCCTTCCCGGGCCTGTCCGAGCGGCTCCCCCCGCCCAGCAGCACCTATCAGCCAAAATTCCTCTGAACTACTCAGGCATGGCCCGAGTGCAGGAATCGGCTTCAGCCTCCTCCGCTATGGGATTTTCCATTTCCTGGTGGCACCTCCTGCCCAGCGGCCGCCCAGGGGCTCCATCTGTGTGCCGGGGTCTGCACTGCCCCAGCCGTGCAGGTGCCCAGGGGCAGGGCCAGCACCCCGGGATGGGCATCCTCTCCCACTGTGCCAGCAGCTGCTGGGCTCTGCTTCCAGAGCCGGCACGGCCACAGCCCTGGAAGGCAGAAAATGCAGCTCAGCACCCACCAAAGCCACAGCACCTGGGTTCCACCTGAACACCAGCTCCAGCCCTGCTCGGGTGGGTTTGCAGCACCCCGGTGTCTCCTGCCTGGGGCGGGCGGTCAGGCTGGCTCTGATTGTGCACTGCAGAGTGGCAGTGAGCAGCACGGTCTGTGTGCACTGCAGGGCTGGCAGTGAGCAGCACGGTCTGTGTGCACTGCAGGGCTGGCAGTGAGCAGCACGGTCTGTGTGCACTGCAGGGCTGGCAGTGAGCAGCACGGTCTGTGTGCACTGCAGGGCTGGCAGTGAGCAGCACGGTCTGTGTGCACTGCAGAGTGGCAGTGAGCAGCACGGTCTGTGTGCACTGCAGGGCTGGCAGTGAGCAGCACGGTCTGTGTGCACTGCAGAGTGGCAGTGAGCAGCACGGTCTGTGTGCATTGCAGAGTGGCAGTGAGCAGCACGGTCTGTGTGCACTGCAGGGCTGGCAGTGAGCAGCACGGTCTGTGTGCACTGCAGGGCTGGCAGTGAGCAGCACGGTCTGTGTGCACTGCAGAGTGGCAGTGAGCAGCACGGTCTGTGTGCACTGCAGAGTGGCAGTGAGCAGCACGGTCTGTGTGCACTGCAGGGCTGGCAGTGAGCAGCATGGTCTGTGTGCACTGCAGGGCTGGCAGTGAGCAGCACGGTCTGTGTGCACTGCAGGGCTGGCAGTGAGCAGCACGGTCTGTGTGCATTGCAGAGTGGCAGTGAGCAGCACGGTCTGTGTGCACTGCAGGGCTGGCAGTGAGCAGCACGGTCTGTGTGCACTGCAGGGCTGGCAGTGAGCAGCACGGTCTGTGTGCACTGCAGAGTGGCAGTGAGCAGCACTGTCTGTGTGCACTGCAGAGTGGCAGTGAGCAGCACGGTCTGTGTGCACTGCAGGGCTGGCAGTGAGCAGCATGGTCTGTGTGCACTGCAGAGTGGCAGTGAGCAGCATGGTCCCTGTGCACTGCAGGGCTGGCAGTGAGCAGCACGGTCTGTGTGCACTGCAGGGCTGGCAGTGAGCAGCATGGTCCCTGTGCACTGCAGAGTGGCAGTGAGCAGCACGGTCTGTGTGCACTGCAGAGTGGCAGTGAGCAGCACGGTCTGTGTGCACTGCAGGGCTGGCAGTGAGCAGCACGGTCTGTGTGCACTGCAGGGCTGGCAGTGAGCAGCACGGTCTGTGTGCACTGCAGAGTGGCAGTGAGCAGCACGGTCTGTGTGCACTGCAGGGCTGGCAGTGAGCAGCACGGTCTGTGTGCACTGCAGGGCTGGCAGTGAGCAGCACGGTCTGTGTGCACTGCAGGGCTGGCAGTGAGCAGCACGGTCTGTGTGCACTGCAGGGCTCGCAGTGAGCAGCACGGTCCCTGTGCACTGCAGGGCTGGCAGTGAGCAGCACGGTCTGTGTGCACTGCAGAGTGGCAGTGAGCAGCACGGTCTGTGTGCACTGCAGGGCTGGCAGTGAGCAGCACGGTCTGTGTGCACTGCAGAGTGGCAGTGAGCAGCACGGTCTGTGTGCACTGCAGGGCTGGCAGTGAGCAGCACGGTCTGTGTGCACTGCAGAGTGGCAGTGAGCAGCATGGTCTGTGTGCACTGCAGGGCTGGCAGTGAGCAGCACGGTCTGTGTGCACTGCAGAGTGGCAGTGAGCAGCACAGTCACTGTGCACTGCAGGGCTGGCAGTGAGCAGCACGGTCTGTGTGCACTGCAGAGTGGCAGTGAGCAGCACGGTCTGTGTGCACTGCAGGGCTGGCAGTGAGCAGCACGGTCTGTGTGCACTGCAGGGCTGGCAGTGAGCAGCACGGTCTGTGTGCACTGCAGGGCTCGCAGTGAGCAGCACGGTCCCTGTGCACTGCAGGGCTGGCAGTGAGCAGCACGGTCTGTGTGCACTGCAGAGTGGCAGTGAGCAGCACGGTCTGTGTGCACTGCAGGGCTGGCAGTGAGCAGCACGGTCTGTGTGCACTGCAGGGCTGGCAGTGAGCAGCACGGTCTGTGTGCACTGCAGAGTGGCAGTGAGCAGCATGGTCTGTGTGCACTGCAGGGCTGGCAGTGAGCAGCACGGTCTGTGTGCACTGCAGAGTGGCAGTGAGCAGCACGGTCTGTGTGCACTGCAGAGTGGCAGTGAGCAGCACGGTCTGTGTGCACTGCAGGGCTGGCAGTGAGCAGCACGGTCTGTGTGCACTGCAGAGTGGCAGTGAGCAGCACGGTCTGTGTGCACTGCAGGGCTGGCAGTGAGCAGCACGGTCTGTGTGCACTGCAGGGCTGGCAGTGAGCAGCACGGTCTGTGTGCACTGCAGAGTGGCAGTGAGCAGCATGGTCCCTGTGCCTGGGCCACGGTGGGTCCTGTTGGGGGCCAGCAGTGTCCTGGAGGTGCCTCCAGGGGCTGGGGTCTCTGCAGTCCGTGTGTCCGTGTGGGAATCATGGCACTGTCACTGTCACACCGCAGCACCGCGCCCGCCGCCCTGCGCTGCACTGGGTTATTTTTAGATGCATTTCCACATCTCTCTGTTTAATCTCCGTGTGTTTAATCTGGTTTTGCACTCCCTTCTGACACCAGCAATAGGCAAAAACCCCATCAGGTTTAAAACCCCATCCCCAAACCCCAAGTCTGCCTGTCAGTGACCACAGCGAGAGCAAATGCAGACACGGGGAAACTATTTATAGCTCAGATAAACAAGGCAGAGGCTTTGCTTAATGAGAGGGGATGGAAGAACAGTGCTCACACACAGACCTGGCATGTGCTGCCCTTGCCTGGCTCGGGAGGGCTCCTGCTGTCCCTGCAGCCCACAGGGAGGGAGCCAGGGATCAGATCCCATCAGTGTGGCTGGATGGGACCAGGGATCAGATCAGTGTGGCTGGATTGGAACAGGGATCAGATCCCATCAGTGTGGCTGGAAATGGGGACAGGGATCAGATCAAATCAGTGTGGCTGGATTGGGACATGGTGCAGCCACGGCGAGGGGCACTTGATGAGGGCTGGGCTGCCAGGGGCAGTTCTGGTTTCACACAAACCTGAGTGGCAGTTCTGGGAGTGCAGGGTGATGCCCTGTGCCAGCAGAGGATGTGTGCTGTGCCCTCGGGCAGGGTCTGCAGGGGCATGGCCTGAGGCAGTGCTGCTCATCCAGAAAGGGGACAGAGCACTGGGCCTGTCCTTGTCACAGGGGCTCTGAACAGCCCGAAACACATTAGGTAGAGCTAAGCCATCTGAGGTTTCCAGGGAAGAAGGACACACAGCAAATCCATCCTGACCACAGCTTTTCCTCAGCTCCTGCTCCCTCAGCTCCTGTCACAGCACTTTGGGTTGGTCACTGGACCCCTGTTTTACACTGACTGGGGTCGGGCCCCTGCACTGGGGGACTGAGGTGATGGGGTGGGGATGGAGGGGTGCCCAGTGCCCGTCCCACAGCAGTGACAGCAGTGTGACCCTGCACACAGCATCCCCACATGCTGCTGGCAGCGTTCCTGATCCTTGTTCTGACCTTGGGGAACTCTAAGCTGACTGCACTCCTGCTTTCTCGGCCTGCTTGAAGCCAGCAGGAATCAGTCAGAGGGTTAATCCCTCATTCCAGGCCCAGGGAATGGGGCCATGCTAATTCTTTCCTGTAGATTTGCTAAT
Source organism: Phylloscopus whistleri (assembly GCA_017589585.1). NCBI lineage: Eukaryota > Metazoa > Chordata > Aves > Passeriformes > Phylloscopidae > Phylloscopus > Phylloscopus whistleri. Next base: position 34,143 of record JADMLD010001533.1, on the reverse strand, counting down.
TTGATTTTTCTTTTCCTGAGACATCAAAGCCAACCTCCAGAGGAGAGCTTCCTAATCAGCAAGGAGAAAAGGAAATCACTTATTTAGTGGGAAGGATGTAGATGTACCAAAGGGAAACATTTCCATTTTCTTTTTATAGCTATGAAAAACAACTTTACACAGTGAGTCCCCTAAATTCTATTTTTATTGCAATGTGTCGTTGGGACCCTTCCATGCAGCTGTCTTGTCTCTGTACAGAACTTCACTGAGATGAGGTGAACTGCATCATCTTTTCCTTCTTCAAAACCTTTTGTGTTATGGATGGGAAGGGGAGGGAGACCAGGAGGAAGTAAAGAGCTCCTGAAGAGTGCAAAGCCAGCCCTTCAATCTAACCTGGGCTCTGAGTCTGTCCTGCCTTTCCACATGGCCTGTGAGCAGTTTTTGGACCCCCTGACTCCACAGAAGCCCAGGTGTAGGCGTTCAGCTGGGTGCTTATTGCCATCCCAAACACACCTGTATCAGTCACACAATATTTAGTGACTCATAAGGAAAGCTGTGCCAGTGAGGGGGGCCTGAGATAATTAATAATTCCACGAGGAGTGCAGCAGGCTGGGAACAGCCCTGGATGCTCCCGTGGGGATCTGGGGGCCCAGCAGGAACCCCAGCACCCCGGGGCCCTGCAGGGTGGGGGGCACTGGCTGTGGGTCTGTCTGTGCTGTGGGGCAAAGGCAGCATTGGGGCACTGCAGGGCCACACTCTGTCCCCTCTGCCACCACCAGGGCCGGGAGTGCTGCCAGCCCGAGGCACAAGGAGCATCTGTTTGACACCCAAGGTCTGTTTAATTTCAGAAATTTTGTGCCAGTCTCCCTGATCTGCAGCAGTGACAGTGCCAGGCTGTGTGTTTGGGGGTCACTAGGGTAGGGACAGCAGCGGTGTGCCCTGTCCTGGTGAGTTCAGCTGGACACTTGGGCAGGGTGAGCTGGTCACCAACCACCCTGGGAAGCCTGTGGAATTCCCAAGCCTTTCTTTCATTTATCAAAATTTCTTGAAACGTGATGTGAGCTGGAACTTCCTGTGTGCCTCGTGGGTGTCTCTCCCCCCTTACAAGGGGCTAAAGACACCTGAGAGGCCAAGGAGCTGCCAGGGCTGTGGGGAGCCCTTGCAATGCCCCATCCTTTCCCAAAGAGGTTTGATGTGCCACACAGCTTTGGGCGTGCTAAGCAACATTTTCCTGTGTATCAGTTGGATATTTTAATGGGACAGAAGCTGAACAGCAGATTTATTCTTTTTTTGTAACAAAACCAATGACTTCACTGAAAGTACAACCCTCCCTGAGGCAGTGCCAGTCAGGCTCCCTCCTGATCCACAACACTCGTGTGTGTGCCCGGGGCAGGAGTGGCCAGGGAGGGGGAGGAGGAGGAGGGGGAGGAGGAGGAGGAGGATGATGATGATGATGTTCCCTTGGGCAGAGGCTGCACTGGGATGTGCTTGGCCCTGTGGCCGTTCCCAGACTGTAAACACCACGGAGGTGAGCCACCAGAAATAACCCAGTTGGGTTTTTTCCTTTTCTCTTTTCACCCTTATCCAAAAGCCGTGACCCAATGATTTCCCTGGTCTTTGACCTCCGGCCTGGCTGCGTTTCCAAGTGAGCCTGTGACCTGAGCTGCCTGAGCCAGGGCAGCCACCCATCACCCTTGGCTCCCTGCCCATCCTGCTCCCACCCCTGCCCATCCTGTCCCAGTGTGGATTCTGGTTATGCAGATACCACTGGCCAGAGCCTGCACAGCCCCAGATGCTATAAATGGACACACAGTGATCCTGCCAAAGCTTTTCTTTTTATTCTAGCCAAGCTATGTGCTTAAATCTCCTCTGTACATGAATTCCAAAGGGATACAATACTCTATGAGAAGAACATTTCTTCCACGAGTTCTAAACATACCAACCCTTCCATTTGTATGTGGCCTCTCAGTAAAAACTGCTGGGTATTATTATTATTGTTATTATTATTATTACCACCAGCAGCATGGATGTGCAGCATGGGGAGGCTGTGCTGGCACAGGCAGCTTCTGCCCCAGCACTGGGGCCCTGGAGCTGAGTCTCTGCCCAGGCAGGAGGGTCTGGCTCACAGTGAGCACCAACCACAAGCTGCAGCACAGCCAGTGTCACATGTGGGTGAGCAGCCTCAGGGCTCATAAACAACAACTTCCCATTACCTTGGGGTTATTCTATAACTTCATGCACACTCGTAGCTTGGCAGGAAGCAGATCCCAAGCTGAGTGTGCAGAGCACACGTGTGCTCAGCACTGGGGTGGTCACACTTGTGCAGCGTTTGGCCCAGGTGCCTGCTATGTCTGCTTACACATCCTACCAGTATGGAAAATTAATCCTAAGGAAACAAGCACTCCTGTCTCACGTTCCTGGCACCGTGGAGAGGGATGGTTACTCTGGTTTTTATTGCTAGAAAAATCTTTCTTTTGATGTCCTTTGAAAGTGTGTCCTTTGAACCCCAGCCTTTTGCTGCTGGCTCACACTCCCAACAGCCAAGTGACGTCAGGTCCAATTGCAGGCTGCTCAGGAATTGCTATTGCAGATCACTGAGCTTTGAGCAAGAGACCTGTGGAAACTCACCAGTGAAATGCAGAGCTGCAGCTTTCCCCCAAAGCACAGTATTTCCAACACTCTTGTACATCTCCAGCATCTGTGATATTTAGAAACAGTACTGGCCACGGCTGAGAGTAGAAGCCACCGTGTACTTGCCATCACATACGAGTGGCTAAATATAACACCTGATGGCAAATGGCAACAAACAGGGTGATTATGGCCTGGGATGAACCCAGGAGACAAATAAACCTCACCCATGAATAAACAAACTAGTACATAAAAGACAGTCCCTTTCCAAGTGCCCACAGCCTATTTGGAAACAGACATTTCTGTGTGTGACTGATGAACTTGCAGAGAAAACACATCAGACTTTGGGGCCCCTGTTCTGCAGTGGAGGGGTGAGCAGGTCTGAGCAGCCTGGCTGTGCCTCCCACCCTGCCCGTCCCCCTTGCTGCAGGGACAGAAGAGCAGAGAGTGGGGCAGTGGTGTGGCCCAAAGCCCAAAGCCCAAAGCCCAAAGCCCAGAGCCCAAAGCCCAAAGCCCAAAGCCCAAAGCCCAGAGCCCAGAGCCCAGAGCCCAAAGCCCAAAGCCCAAAGCCCAAAGCCCAGAGCCCAAAGCCCAAAGCCCAGAGCCCAGAGCCCAAAGCCCAAAGCCCAAAGCCCAGAGCCCAGAGCCCAAAGCCCAGAGCCCAAAGCCCAAAGCCCAAAGCCCAAAGCCCAGAGCCCAAAGCCCAAAGCCCAGAGCCCAGAGCCCAAAGCCCAGAGCCCAAAGCCCAAAGCCCAAAGCCCAAAGCCCAGAGCCCAGAGCCCAAAGCCCAGAGCCCAAAGCCCAGAGCCCAGAGCCCAAAGCCCAAAGCCCAAAGCCCAAAGCCCAAAGCCCAAAGCCCAAAGCCCAAGGCCCAAGGCCCAAGGCCCAGCCCTGTGCCCAGGCACGAGGAGCTCCCGGGGTCCCTGAGGGCCCTGGGCTCCCTCCATCAGCCATCCCTCGAGGGCAAACGAAGCACAGTCTGTGCAGCAGGCTGTGCACACCTGTGATAGGCACCAAACTGATCCCCACCGGGCCAAACAAGAGATGTCAAAGCCTACTCTTGACCTCTGGGTGCTGGGACAGGGGTATTGGGAATGGTGGCTTGGCCCCCACTTCTCACAAGCGTAGAAGGAGCGAGCTCGAGTGCCAGTGGGTGGTTTCTCCCTGGGCTGCACCTCTGGAGCTGCACAGAATGTGCATTTTGCACAGAATGCAGCCCCTCCTGGGTGACTGGTGGCTCACCAGCAGCCAAGGGTTTCACCAACCCTGCCATAAATCTCCTCTGCTTTCAGTCACTCAGCTTTCAGACCCTGTCACAGCTATTTATAGTTTCCATACTGAGTTCCTGGACAGATGAAACCTCAACATCTCATGGAAAAAAACAAGCAGGGGCAAAATAAAAGGCCACAGAATATTTAAAAAATCATTGAATTCTCAAGCTTTCTCATCCAGAGGCAGAACAAGCTCACTCCTATCACCCTGGCACTCACCCTGCCTGGTCAGCAAACTGCTCAAGCTCAAGCAGAGCTCTTTTCCTCTCCCCATTCACAGATGGGTTAGCACCTCCTGTTTGTCCTTTTAATTCCTTTGTGTGTTGAAGTGCAGCCGTGAGTCACCCCAAGCCCTCGGGGTGCTGTGACACAGCCCCAGCAGGAACACCACCGAGTAAATAATGGGCTCCTATTCCAGCAGCCCATGGGAGCGTGGCCATGCCTGAGGGTCAGTCCTGGGGACCCCAGCTGGGAGCAGCAGCGTGGCCACCGAGGGGAGAGCTGCTGTGAGACCCCCGGCCAGCCCAGACACACCGCCCTGCCCTCAGGGGGGCAGTGGGAGCCACTGCTTGATGAGGAAGGAAAACTGCTCCCTTTCAAAGCAGATGACAGGCCACTGCTTGGATCCTTTCAAAGGAAGACTTTGCATTGTTGATGCATAGAAATGTCTTTTTTTTCTTCTCCTAAGACCTGTGCTTCCCACAGAAGACAGGGAACACAACACAGCCAGCAATGCACTGGTGGCCAGGCACATATTGCCCATCAGATTCACGTCCAGCAGAGATCTACTCCCAAACGTGGTCCTCAGCTCCGTGAAACTTCTCCTCTACCGACTCAAAGCACTAGAGACAGTAACACTTTCCAAACCCTTGGAAACTTCCCGGCCAAGCTTCCTAGGGCCAAGTCCCAAGCAGAAGCACAGACCTTGGTAGAAAACGTGTTCTTGGCTAGAGCTTTATGGAGCTTTTAACTCAGGTGTCTCCTCCCTGACCTTCCCGTCACACACAGCTGATGCTTTCACCATGAACACCCTGTTTATAAACACAGTTTCTCTTTCCAGATGAGCTGTGTCTCTGCTGAGCTGCTCTGTGGTGCTGCCATTGACTGTTTGGACACAAACTCCCAGGGTTCCTCCTGCACACCTCCCACAGCCCCATGGCATCCACCCACCCCCAGACCCACAGCCAGGGGTCTCTGCTGCAGACCCCGGGGTGCAGATCCCACCCTGCCTGAGGTGAGTGCCCCATCCCTGCTCCCACGGGCCCCACTCAGTGCCTGCAGCCACCCAGCCCTTCCTCTGCCCTTCTTTTTTGCCACTCAGGGCAACAAGACTTGTCTGTGCTTCTGCCAACACCTGAAGAGGTTAAGAGTGCTGGGAGAAGAGCTCTGCTCCCTCTGGGTGAGGTTTGATTGCTCTGGGAGGGTGAGGTGCAGATCCCAGAGCTGCACCTGGTGTGACTCAGCAGGGACTCGTGGCTCTGCAGTCTGGGCATGAGCGCAGCCACTCCATCCCCTGAGCAGCCCCACGTGTCACTGGTGGGGTTTAAAGCAGGGAGATGTCCTGGGTGCTACCAGCCATTGCTCCCCAGAGGCTCAGACTGACAGAGGACAAGAGAGCCCTGGGAGCCAGCTGGGGGTGCCATGTGGGCACACGATGGATGGACAGCCACCGCTGTTCAGAAAACCCCACCCATTCCACTCTCTTCAGGCTGAAAACCAAGGCCAGGAGCAGGAAACCCATCCCTGCTTGCAAAGCCAGGTTTGTGGCACGTCACCAAGGATGTCCTGCCAGCAGCCTGTGCACCTCTGACCAGCCTGGCTGGTCAGCAGGTCCCACCTCATTGCTGCTGCAGCAGTGCTGAGGGGGGCAGGACTGAGAGGGGAGATTCTCTTTTCTCTTTCAAAGGACTCCTGTGCTTCTCCCTGCAGCACCTGCCATCACTGACCCCACCCCGGGCGGTGTTCCTGGGGGGACTGTGGGGCATTCCTGCTGGCCCAGGACAGCTGCCCTGCACCCCTGCACTGCTGCGTGCAGCACACCCCTCCTGACCAGAAAACTAACTAGAAAACACGAGCTGGTCACAACACAGATCCTGTGTGTGCCTCAGCTGAAACGCTGGTCGATTCACAGCCCCCAAACCCCGGCCAGCTGCAATCAGCCTGTCCAGCCAGTGGCAAATGGGCAGAAGCACTAGAGAGGCAGGGAATCATTTGCTCAAGGTAGGAAGTTTTTCTAGTTAGGACCTCAGAAAGTTTCGGGACCAAGGTCGAGCTCCCAGCTGGCCTGGAGCACAGCCAGCTGGCAGCCTCGTTGGTTAATTCCCGAAAGGACAGAGACATGTGCTGTCGGTGCTGTCGGTGCTGCGGTGACGGGAGGAGCAGCCGAGCCCAGCCCTGCTCCTGGCCCTGCCCTGCCCCGGGATCAGCGAGCCCCAGCTCCTCTCTGCTCCTGATCCATCCGAGGGGCCTGTTCTGCTCGGGCACCGTGGCTGCAGCCCCGTGATTGATGGAACCCCATCCGTGCTGCTGCTGGGCCAGCCGGGGATGGCTCCGGGGGTTCCCTGCTGGTGCCGCCCGGAGGAGCCGGGCACGGGCTGCACGTGGAGCAGCAGCTCACAGGGATCATTTACCCTGCTCCCCAAGCAACAGCAGCTAAATTTAGTTCTCCACCTAACTCCCTCTCTGCAGGAAGCGTCAGGTTTCCCCCGGGCTGGCACTGGCTGGGAGCCTGCCCGCAGTGCCGGACAGCCGGCACCAGCACAGCCCGGGCCGGGGTCCCTCCAGCACGGGGCCCGCTGGCACAGCCTTGAGAGCTCACAGAAAGGTCTGAGGGGCACGGGGAGCCCACCTCAGCACCCCGAGGGACCCCTCCCTGCACTCAGCAAACAACACAGGCCAGGATTTCTGCAGCACAGCTCCTTTCTGTGTTGCCCGAGTCCCCTCAAAACGTGTCAGAGGGAAACAGCACTGCTGGTGCTCAGAATTCCAATTTCTCACTGAATTCTTCCCCTCAGTCCTGGCACCCACAACAAAACCACCCAGCTAAAACCCATGTCTCAAGGAGACATTCACTTCCCATCTTGTGTCTGAGAAGGGAGAGAGGCCTGAGTCCATCAAAGGGAAACTCAAAGGGCACGTAAACCCCATCATTTGGTCTCCTCCCTGGAGAAGCACACACTCTTTCCCCTGCTGCCCTCCAGCCTCTCCAGCTCCCTTTTTCTGTCCCTCCACCTGTCAGGATCTCCTCTGGGGTGACATCCAACCCAGTGGTGCTGGGCTTCCCTGGGACAGGGGCTGTGCTGCTTTGGGCCTGGCCAGAGCACTCTGGTAGAGACAACTGCAAACATTGCAACAAATTATTGCCAGGACAGGGATTTCGTTAACAAGGCCTAATAACTGCAATTGAAAGGCCAAACCAAAATGTCTGAAATGCCCAATTTCTAGTGCATGGACTAGATTTCTAGTTCATTTATTGCCTTTCAGTCAGAGACCCGATGCACTGGAATAACAGGCTCCCTGTGTTTGTCTGGCTTTTCAGTTCTGCTGCAAACAAATGTTTATTGACCTAAGTGGCACTTCCTCTCCACGGCATCAGGAATGTGGTGGCTGGCTGCTGTTTTTTTGAGCAATTCAGTGAGACCAGGGTACATTGCCACCGTAGAAGTGAGTATTTGCAGTCCTGCAGAGTTGCTTTCAGTCTCTCAGGGACAAGGAAGTTTCTGAGAGAACCTGCCTGAACCCTCTTCTTGCTGAAGATGTGACACGTGTGTGATGCCCCTGTGTGATGTGACACAGCCCAAATCTGCTGTGCAGGCCCTGAGCTGAGCTCCCCGTGCCTCCTGTGAGCTGAGTGCCAGCTCTGGCACAGAGGGCACGGCTGGGCCCTGTGCTGGCAGCAGGACACAGCTCCTGCCCGCCCAGCAGCGGATGGGAGCAGTAAGAACATGTTTTCTAGACAGGAAAACAGCACAATTGGTCAGGGATGTGTCTCGGCATGACCTCACTTCTCTTTATGGTCGGGTTCTGCAGCCCGGGCTGCACCTTCCCGTCAGCCCCAGCCCTTCCCCTGCTGGCACCGCCACTGCTGCAGCTCCCAGAGTGTCCCTGTGCCTGGGGGGCTGCGTCCAGCACCCCTGGGGGGCTCCATCCAGCACCCTGGGGCTGCATCCAGCACCCCTGGGGCTCCATCCAGCACCCTTGGGGGGCTCCCTGTGCCACTGACAGTGGCCTGGGGGTCTGGCTGGCTGTGCCTGTGTCCCCTGAGCTGACACGGGGCTGTGCCTGTGTCCCCTGGGCTGACACGGGGCTGTGCCTGTGTCCCCTGGGCTGTGTCTGTGTCCGTGTCCCCTGAGCTGACACGGGGCTGTGCCTGTGTCCCCTGGGCTGACACGGGGCTGTGCCTGTGTCCCCTGAGCTGTGCCTGTGTCCCCTGAGCTGACACGGGGCTGTGCCTGTGTCCCCTGGGCTGTGCCTGTGTCCCCTGGGCTGACACGGGGCTGTGCCTGTGTCCCCTGGGCTGTGTCTGTGTCCCCTGGGCTGACACGGGGCTGTGCCTGTGTCCCCTGAGCTGTGCCTGTGTCCCCTGAGCTGACAGGGGGCTGTGCCTGTGTCCCCTGGGCTGACATGGGGCTGTGCCTGTGTCCCCTGAGCTGGCAGGGGGCTGTGCCTGTGTCCCCTGGGCTGTGCCTGTGTCCCCTGAGCTGACAGGGGGCTGTGCCTGTGTGTCCCCTGCCCAGGGCACTGCACATTCCACATTCAGCTTCAACCAACACCAGCAGGAACAGCAGTCTGGGTAACCCATTTTGGCATGAAATGTGTCTGGGTTTTTCTTCTGCAGCAAAGTACTTCCAGAAGGAATGATTACTGCATTTACCCATAAATTCCCAAAGGAGGGAGGCCCTGACTTCTGGCCACAGCCACTTGTACCCCCCTGCAGAGGCTACAGGACCTGTTTTGCAAGGGCAGCACTGGTAAACAGCACTTTTGTTTGCTGACTTGTAGCAAAGGGAAAGCCCAAAGCCCTGCACAAAAAATGCTTTTCTAAACAGAATGCTGCTCCACACTTCCCAGAGACATTGGTGACTCCTAACAAAGGAAACATTGGTGGCACCACCCAGGAAGGAGCATCCATCACCACTGTGCAAGGAGCTGCTCTGAACTGCTGGCCATAACTCAGCCCCAGTATCTGCAGCAGAGGGGGGTTGGGAGCCCATTAATTGCAGCTGATAATTAACATCTGTCACAGAGAGAACAGTTTAACCTTGGAACAAGGAGGAATTAAATCGGGGTGTGGTGGGATGCAGGGACCCCCCGTGCCCTGCTGAGAGCAGCAGCAGCCCCTGGCACAGGCAGTGGGGCTGGGGCCAGGCACAGCAGAGAACTGTGCTATGGAACAGGCACTGCCTTCCCTCAGGGCCTTCTGCAGCCTGCACCAAGGGGGACACCCCTCTGTGCCCAGGAGCTGCTGGGTTTCTCCCCACACAGAGCTGCTGGGCAGGGGCAGCCCCTGCACACACACAGGGGAGGGCACAGGGGGTCCCCGTGTCTCAGCGCCCTCCCCACTGCACCAAGGAGCCAAATCAGCTCCTTTGGCTCCTCTGTGCTGGCTCTGCCTGGCTCTGGTCAGAGCCAGCTGGGGCCTGCAGAGGAGAGATGGATCAGCACGGCCTTCCCTTGGGAATGTGATGGATTTCAGGTCTCTGAAGGCAGCAAACCTGGTGCAGCTCCAGCTCCAGGAGACTCAGAAATCAGCGTTCCCAGCCTGAGCTGAGGGTGGCACACACAGGCCGGGGAGTTCTCTTAGAACCCCAGAATCTCTGGGGCTGGAGAGGAGCCCCAACACCATCGAGTGACTGATCCCCTCCTTGGCACTCAGCCCACAGCACTGAGTGCCATGGCCAGTTACTCCTTGGACACCTCCAGGGATGGTGACTCCATCACCCCCGTGGGCAGCCCCTGCCAAAGCCTGGAAACCCTTTTCCCACCATTTGTACAGGAGAAGTTGCACTTGTGGAGCTCTCACAGCCATTTGTGAGTCACTCCAAGACTGGGTTATACTGAACAAGCTTTGTTCTTTCAGTTGAAAAGATGCTTTCAGAAAGAGGTCACAGACAGAAAGGTGAAACAGATGTTCCCAAAGGCAATTCTTGCCCAGACCCCTACTCCTGTTTCTTGAAATTGCTGCAATTATCATACCAAGAGCTGTTTCATGTGTCAGGGACCATCCCCTGAGGCTGAGCTGGCGGCACAAATCAGCAGCTGACAGCGTCTGGCACCAGGCAGAAAAATTACCTGTATATTGCAATAAACTTTGTTAGTCCAAGCCACGGTGGGAACAACCACTGGGGAAAATGTTGATGGAATTTTTGGTGCACACACACACAAGCCATAATAAAAAGAAAGATAAAAATCATGATAGCAGCAGCAGTAATTCCCTGCTGCTCCCCCAGGAAATGCCTCCCACCACCCCAAAAAGGTCCTGCAAGGTCCTGCAGTTTGACAGCTGCCCATGGGCATTGCCCTGTGGCTGCCAGAGCCTGGCAGGTGCTGCCCACAGGGACATGTGCCTGCCCAGGGAGCACTCAGGGATTTCGAGTTCATGATCCCATCATGTTTTCCAGGGGAAAGATGGACATTTCTCAGAGAACATGTGTGATCTTGCTTCCTCAGACACCTTTTTGGGGGACTTGAGGAGAAATCATCAGCTCCAGAGAAAAGCTAAAAACTACAGAATTCATAGAATTGTAGAATCTCCTGCACTGGATGGGAGCCATAAGGATCATTGGGTCCATCTCCAGGCCCTGCATGGGACATCCCCAAGAATCCCACCTCAATCTCACTTTTGTACTCCCCCATTACCAACTTCATCATTTAATGTTCCCAAAATAAACCCTGTCCTCCCCAAACCCGTCTCACTAGGGGTAGTGACCCATCTAATTCAGCAGGGACTCACACTGAGTTATTTCCCAATGTCAAACACCCTCACACACTGAAGTTCACCCATGGATCTGACTGGAGACAGCAGCACAGGCTCTGGGACTTTCATGTGTTGGGACCCCCTTGGGAGACCAGCATGCACCCACATAATGGCTTTGAACCCCCGCACACTCACACCCTCTCCTGCCAGGAAAGAGACCCAAATTCCAAAATTATCCTCTCCAAAGGAGTATTTTCCCAGCCTACTGTGTATCAGCAGCCAGTGAGTAATTCACCGTGGGTCTAAGATTAGCCAGAGCGCCGTGACTCACCAGCCAAGCCTCCGCGCCGCTGGGGAAACTCGAGTTTTCTTTAGCAACAGAGCTTCAACCGTGGAAATTATAAATAATTAGGGTTTGGAGAGGCTGCAGTAACATGAGGATTCTTATTTAAACCCCCTGATATTGGTGCCCCTGGTGCCTTTGTGCCAAGAGCATCCCCGGTGCCCTGGCACAGCCAGGCCGGTGTCCGACCAGCAGAGCCTGATCCCCAACCCTCATCAGCTCACACCCAGCAGCCAATTAAAACCACAGAGAGCCATTACAGCTCCTGCCAACGTGCAGCAAAATGATGGGGTGGGGGAAGAGTCATGAGCAGAATCAAAGCAGGCAGGATCCCCACCCCCAGCCAGCCGGGAGCCGCAGAACCAGAGCGAGTTCCCACCCTGGAGTGAGCACCCTGCTCCCTGTGCCTGTGGGGCCACGGGCTGGCACCCCTCACTCCAGCTCCCATGGGAGCAGTGTTCCCCTGCCCATCCCCTCTGCTCTCCTGAGGCCAGCCCTACTGCCCAGCCCAAGCCTGTCCACCAGCAGAGCCACCTTCACCTTCAGCAGCCGCCACACGTGGCCCTGGTGTCACCGCCCCTGTGCCAGGTCTGCCAGCAGGGCAGCGCAGCCCCATTCCAGCCAAGGGTGTGCCAGTGTCTCCCTGTCTCGCCTGGCAAGCCCCTGGGACAGCCCTCCACCCAACAGGGGGCAAAAGCACACAGGAAATGTGTTTCAGGGGATTTGGCCCCAAAAGGTTTCCCTGCTCCAGGCTGGACACTGGGAAATCTGACACAGGGGGATGGGCTCTGCTGGCTGAGCCCTGGGCAGTGGCTCCAGCCCTGGCACAGCAGGACCCCTGTGCCCCTCAGGACCAATGCTTTGTCCCCCCAGCACTGCCTTCAGTGTTACTCCATGGCACCAAGGGCTTTCAGCAAGGAAACCCAGCCCTCTCCCTGCCTAGAGCCACAGGCAGCTCAGCTGCCCTCAGCATTCCCTGTTTCAGCCACCTTCTGCTTCCAGCCACGTTGGGCCTCACTTATCAAAGCCAAATGCTCCAGGTTTTGGTGTCTAATGCAAACCAGCTTGCACTTTATGTGCTTTCCCTCAGAAACCTGCTTTAAAAACAACTTGCCCAACTTTGTATTTTATAAGATGCACTTAGGAAAAAGAGTTTAGGAGCAAGGAAATATTTTCCATACACGACAGACATTTGACTGGATTAAAGCAAGCTGCCCTTTAATGGTGCTTGCCTGAGCCACCCTGGAGAGCTGGGCACCCATTCCCTGCCATGCTCAGCCCCATTCCCCATGTCCAGGCTGGTCCCTCCTGTGCTGGCAGAGCTCAGGCTGGAGGCACAGGAACGTGGATCAGCTCTGGTGAGAGCAGGGCTCCCCAGCAGCCTCGGCTGGACCCCGCTGGGTGCAGGCAGGGATGGACAGCAGGGATGGACAGCAGGACATGGGGAGCCAGGCAGGGATGGACAGAGGATGGGGGGAGCCAGGCAGGGATGGACAGCAGGACATGGGGAGCCAGGCAGGGATGGACACAGGATGGGGGGAGCCAGGCAGGGATGGACAGCAGGATGGGGAGAGCCAGGCAGGGATGGACAGCAGGACATGGGGAGCCAGGCAGGGATGGACAGCAGGATGGGGGGAGCCAGGCAGGGATGGACACAGGATGGGGGGAGCCAGGCAGGGATGGACACAGGATGGGGAGAGCCAGGCAGGGATGGACAGCAGGACATGGGGAGCCAGGCAGGGATGGATACAGGATGGGGGGAGCCAGGCAGGGATGGACAGCAGGACATGGGGAGCCAGGCAGGGATGGACAGCAGGACATGGGGAGCCAGGCAGGGATGGATACAGGATGGGGGGAGCCAGGCAGGGATGGACAGCAGGACGTGGGGAGCCAGGCAGGGATGGACAGCAGGACATGGGGAGCCAGGCAGGGATGGACAGCAGGATGGGGGGAGCCAGGCAGGGATGGACAGCAGGACATGGGGAGCCAGGCAGGGATGGACACAGGATGGGGGGAGCCAGGCAGGGATGGACACAGGATGGGGGGAGCCAGGCAGGGATGGACAGCAGGACATGGGGAGCCAGGCAGGGATGGACAGCAGGACATGGGGAGCCAGGCAGGGATGGACACAGGATGGGGGGAGCCGGGGCACTCGGTGATGATCCAGGCATCCTGGCCTCGGGGTCCCTGCTGAGGGAGGAGAAAGCTGTGGGGCAGGGGATCCCAGGTCCCACCTGGCTGCTGATGCTTGAGGTCACTCCCTGGTCTAACAGCAGGGCCATAAATCCTGAGACACGGAATAAAACACACTGAGGCTGCTTGGAAGTCCTCTGCTACAGGCAGGAATAAAAAAAATGGACAGTATTTAATCTGAAGATCTAGTAAAATAAGAGGATTCCCACATTCCAGAAGAGCAGGTATCTCTTTTGCCAGGATAAAGCTATTTTCACATTTAAAGCTCCATTTTCTCATGAAGGAACACTCCAGCCTCAGGAAGGATCACTGCAGTGAGGCTACAGCCAGGCCAGGAGCACAGATCAATGCTAAACTGCTTCCCAGGATCCCTGGGAAGTGCCCAAAGAGGGAACTGAGAACAGAAATCTTGAAGCTGGAAGAGAGGCAAGAGGAGAAGGTTTAGGGAAACATCACAGGTTTAACAGAAGCATGTGCTACAATGGTTTGCCCATCACCACTCCAAATTTTAATCTATAAATTTAGAAAACTAGCAAAGAGCCTTATTACAGAAATTCTGATGAGGTTTGGTATTGGTTTGAATAATGGTGAGGGACTTTGGACAAGGGCCTGGAGGGACAGGACGAGAGGGAATGGCTTCATCCTGACAGAGGGCAGGGTCAGCTGGGATACTGGAAATTCTGCCCTGTGAGGGAGGTGAGGCCCTGGCAAAGGTTGCCCAGGGAAACTGTGGCTGCCCCATCCCTGGAAGTGTTCCAGGCCAAGCTGGATGAGACTTGGAGCAGCCTGCTCTAGAGGAAGGTGTCCCTGCCCGTGGCAGGGGCTGGGACTGGATGGGAAGCACAGAGAATGCTGTAGGCCACTCACTATTCCTGAATGTTACATTCAGGTTTTTAACCCAATGCAGCTTTTACTCTGACAGAGTAAAAGACTGAATTAAGCCATTCCAACATCATGTTATTAAAAGTGGTATTTAGACTCTTCCCCATTAGCTTTTTCAAACCAGTTAAGTAATGAACCATCACTGTATTCTTGGCTTATGAATTTGTACTTGGTTAGAAATTATTTTCATTTATCTGCATAATGGGCAAGGCAAAGAAGCAATTTGCTACAAGATTCATCCTTTCAGGCTTGCCAAAACCTGAGTCACCTTCTCAGTGAGGAGCAGTGGGGCAGCTCTGGCAGCCCCCACACAGCCCCGGGCTGGGCTGGGCTTTGGTGCTGTGTAGGGCTGGGGTTTCAGCCACCTCTGGCTCTGAGCTGCTGAGCCCGAGCAGGACCCGTGTCCCCTGCACTCCCTGGCCTCCCAAGCACCATTTTCTCTGTTACCATGTTTGTACTGGAACTCTCTGTGGCACATCTTAGTCAAGTGTCAAAAATCCAGTGACTCACCTGCAGCACTGAAATGTCACTCCTCTGTTTCATTCTTCAAGCTGGTGTTAGGACAGACAGACAGACAGACAGACAGACAGACAGACAGCTGTCAGACCAACGGGCACCACAAGGGACACAGGGAAAACAAGGAGACTTGTCACACCAACTTTTCAGTGCTCTCTGGAGGGTCCCTGCCCAGCCCCTGGCACAAAGGGCAGCAAACAGCTTTGGAATCCTGCTGGCACTGGCATTTCCCTCACCTCCCAGCAGCAGAGCCCGGGGCAGGAACAGCCCATTGTTTGCTCTCCACAGGGCACAGCAATGTCAGGAATGTCACACACCCAGGTGGAAGGACAGAGAGCCCCTGCCTGGACACAGCAGCCTGCAAGGGAGGACAGGGAAGGTTCCTGGCATGGACACAGGTCCCCCATCAGCCCCAAGGAGCAGAGCACTGCTGTCCCAGAGCTGGCAGTGCCAATCTGTGCCCGTGGTGGGCAGGGGGCAAGGCCAGCAGGTCCCACTGTGCTGTGACACAGCTGGCAGGGCTGATGTGCAGCAGGGGCTTTACTGCAGGCAGCGTGGGGAAAAGCTGGACATCCCCTTCAACATCTCCACCCTGGGAACCACTCCAGCATTACAGGATGACACCGGGCCTGAGCAAACCCTCCAAGCCATCTCACGACCCAGGCCTAGAGAAAAGCAGTGGCCCCACCTGTGAGGTAGCACACAATTCCCTCACAACCAGCAGAGACTGAACAGCTGGTCTGAAGAATGCTCCTGCCTGCTCATGGGACCCCAGTGCCATGGGCTCTCTGCTCAGGAACGGGGCCAGCACTCACCTATGTCCTTGGAGACATCTCCTCCAACCTTGGAGCAGCCTCTCCCCAGGTGTGGTGGAGCAGCCCCTCACTGGAGATGGGAGCAGACAAGTGCTTTTCCTGGGAGTAGTGAGGAGTAGGGTCCTGGTTAATTTTGTTTGCCTTTTCAAATTATTTTTGAACAGAAGGCTGCTTGTACCTCCCTGCAGCTCACTGCTGTAATGCTACAGCCAAACGCTTGGCAGCACTTTGGGGCAGGAGTTTTGTACAATGCACAACTGTGTGAGCAGAAAACACAAAAACCACCTCACAGCCATCAGGTCAGCCCAGGCCTAGCTCGAGAAGATGCTAGAACAAACCTCACAAAGAGTCCCTGAGGCAGACAGGCAGGAGCTAAGAAAGGCAGGGCTGTTCCTCCTGCAGCAGGAGCACTCCCAGCACAGGAGCACCTCTGCCCGCCTGGGTAAACACCCACTGCACAAAGGCTGCACACAAGGTGCAGGAACACATCTCCCGCTATACACTGCTGTCCTTCTTGCACTTATTTTTGGAAAACAGGAAGCTCATTGATTTGTTTGCAGAGGTGACCAAAATGGGCCTTGGGAAACAGCTGTCCTGGTTCAACACCTCCTGTTCCACACCACAGCCTTCCTGCTGCTCCAAGGGATGCAGATCTCACTCAGTGAGTGCTGGGCTGAGACTCAGCAGAAGGGCTTTGGTGCTGAGCTCTCCTTGTGACACTTTGTTGCTGAAAGGGGAAGCTCTGCCCTCTCTTGCTGACATTCAAAGACCACAGTGTGAAGCAGCAGAAGGCAGGAAAACACGAGCCTGTGTGATTTCCGACCCGCTCGCTCGAACTCAGCCAGAGTTCATCCCTGTTTGCTGCACACAGCCAGCTGACAGGAAGCAGAATCAGTGCAGAGATCCTGCAGCTCCAAGGGAACCCAACCTCCCACAGCCAGACAGCACTTCACCCAGCAGGGACACTGGACTGTTCTCTCCAGCACCAGAAGCAACAGATCACCTCACATTAATGTCTCTGGACTGAGGGAATCCAAAGAAAGGCTCGACTAATGCAAACACAAAAAATGAACTGGTACAGTTCCAAAATCCTGTCCATATGTCACTTCAGTTTGTGAACTGTTTGAATTTGGCAATAAAGCTGTTGGTTTGCTGGTTTAGAATCGTGCATCACCTCTTGGTTGTGGGTAAGGAGAGTGCAACATGTTCAAAGGGCCTTAAATCACACTCAAGGAGAGTGAGCATACAATTTCATGCTCATATTCATGTTCATATTCATGTTCATGTTCATAACATGGATTCCCTCCCTGCCTGGAGCCAGCAGCTCAGCATGAACCCTCTGCAGGCAGCAAGGGCAGGCCCAGGCTGTGCTGCTCTTCCAGGTGCCTTGGGAAAGCACAGGGGTAGGACACAAAGACATCAGGTCACCAGCACTGCTTGCTCAGGTACTGGAACCACTGATTCTCTTGCTCTGCAGTAAATGACACGAGAAAGCTGGAACAGGCAATGAGAGCCACACTGTTGCGTGTTGCACATCTTCCAAGGTTTAATAGACACAAAGTGAGTCCATTGTACTGAAGACACTACAATGATTTCATTCTATTGCATGTCCTGACCCAATTACATTTCTCAGAGTACAGTATTGAATGACAGTTCGGCAGCTTGAAAATTAACAAGTGTGTGAAATCTGTAAGTAAAATAAGCAGCAGCAATAATCTGGGGAGTTTTATCAAGAATAGCTAACTTTGAAGTAATAAATACATTCCGAGTTGTGGTTTTTGCTGTTCTCCTAGTGCACTGCCGTCCGACTGGCCGAGTTCTGGTTGCAGGGTCAGATATCCTCAAGCCTTTCCTGCCTCTCCCCAGAGGAGCCCCGCTCCGGTGCCTGCCGGCTGTGGCACGTGGAGCTCTGTGCCCGGAGCCTCCCCCTCGTGCCGTGCCCTCCTGCAGCACGGCCGGGCGCTCCAGGCTCGGGGACCCTCTAGGAGAACAGCTGTGCTCGTCTTCTGTTACCTTGAAGAAAGGCAGAGAGGGAGAGGTTACTGTGACGGAGCGGCAGGCACCCGCTGCAGCTCCCCTCTAAATATAGCCAGGAATCCTCCTGCTCCCAGCTGGCCAGCAGGCACAGCCAGCAGCGGCTGCAGCTTGGGAAGAAAGCTGTCAGGTTAACAAACCCAAAGTAAGAGTGGGAATTTTCCCCAAGACCAACACGATATGAATTTCAGTGATGATAAATAATCTCCAGTCTGGTTTACAGACTCTGCGGTCCCTGCTCGGGTGGGTTACTGTAGGTTAATCCACCACAAGTCCCCACGGAGCGTGCCACGTGAAGAACATCTGCCTCCACTTTCTGAACACGAGCTACAAAATAGGATTATTCTCCCCCTGAGAGCAGCCATACAGAAGCTTTTCCAAGAACCTGCAGGGGCTGAAGCGCTGACTGCGGCCACAGTGCCCGGCGAGGCAGAGCAGCCGTGCCCGGTGCTGCTGGGCCCCTGCGGGATCCCCTGCCCTGCCCTGCCCTGCCATGCCCAGCCCTGCCCCTGCCCTGTGGGGCCCTGGGGACAGCCAGCGTCCCTCCCCAGCCTGGTGCCACACTGCTGTCACCGGCCCTGGCAGCAGGCCCCTGGCCTCAGGGCTGATGACCTGAGAAAGGTGCAGCTCCAGGAGAACAAGGTGCCAGGCAAAAAACTGGGGGAGCGCTCAGCTGTACCCCTGCAGGAGGGACTTACATGGCCCTGGAGGCCAGGTTACAGTCTGGAAGCCCTGGAAGAGTTCAAGGGGAGAATCCACTTGCCTTCAAGTGAAGAAACCAGAACACACAGGGAACAACTCGGTGATACAGAACCACGTCAGAGAATGGCATGGAGACACCCACTCACACCTCACACTGCCCAGCTGCAGAAACAGCACTGCTCCCTGTGCAGTGCAGCCCCAGCAGCCCCAGAATGTGACCAGCCCTAGGCCTGTGCCACACCAACCACATCAGCTCTGGCTGAGCTGGAAGTGCAGGGGACACCAGCCTGGATGTGTGCTCCTGACACAGCATTAACGCCATGGAAGAGCAGATCAAAAACCTTCCAACCACCCCCAGCTGAGGTTTGTGACTTACAGAGCACTATGAACCAAGAACACCAAACACAGGAAGAGGATCACATCTCCAAAGCTGCTGACGTGGCAGCAGCACTGCTTCTGCAGGCAGGGGACCCAAAGTGACACTGATTCACTCAGACTCAGCATCCAGAACGATCCTCAGCATTGCCCACACAATGCAGAATGCAACGAGCTGATTCAATACCCAGGAACATCTGTCCCAAAAGCTGTACTCCAGAGAAGGGCTGCAATCAGGTTTCATGTACTCCTTCAGCATTTGGCAGGAACTGGGAGGTCTCACCCCAGGGCTCTATTACCTGCAGCCAACAGAATATAAATTCATACTTAATCTTGCAGGAGAATCTATTTGTCTTCTGATGAACAGAGAGACTTTCAAGAACACACAACAATCTCACTTGCAGGTTTATCACTTTACACCTTGGAATGCCTTTCTGAGGCCCAGGGACCTGGAACAATATCCCTCAAGTGGCTTTCAAAGCACTGACCCTTTAGAGACAGATTACAGAGTGAGAAGATCTTGTCTAAACAGGAAAAAATGCATTTCCTGGCTGAGGAGGTAACAGCAAGCCCTCGGTGCTTGGATTCTTTGGGATTTCTCACTGAGAGGAAGAAAGAATCATGCCAGAAGTACAATGCCCAACAGGTCCAAGGAAGGGTCCTGCCATTGCCAGGGTAGATGGGCTCCTCCATGGGTCAGGGATTGGGGCCAAACCTCAGCTGCTCTGGGAACTACCTGAGGGCAAATATCAGGGATTCTGTCCTGTGGGAGCAGAAAGCAACAGAGCAAGCTGCTTTAGAACAGCTGGATGTTCCTGGGCTTGGAGTGCTGGAACCTCAGCAGTGCAGCTGGGTCCCTGTGCCTGATGGGCACCTGGAACCTCAGCAGTGCAGCTGGGTCCCTGTGCCTGGGTGGGCACCTGTACCTGCAGGGCTCTGCAGCTGGGTGAGGAGCCCTGGTGTCTGTGCAGATGCAGGAGTTTTCACGTGTCCAAGAGGAGCTGCACACTGACAGCCCCTCATACACTCTCACTTCACCCCTGGACAGCAGAAATTTATGTTTAAAAAACCACTTCCAGCATGGAGCAGCAGCTGATGCCCCATGTTCCAGGCACTGCTGCTGCCTCGGTCCATGTGTGAGTAACTAACACAACACATGTGGGCTGAGTCAGGACAGCCTGGGTGCTAAGCTGAGTGCCCAAAAGAGAACCAAGCCAGCTCCCCTGAAGCCAAGAGCTTGTTCATAATTTAAAAACTGAAGTTTTGGATCAAATAAAGCCACTCATAAATCCAGATTGAGCAGCAGCAGCAGAGTACAGAAGACAATTTATCTTTGGAGGCTGCAGCACCCCAAGTGTGCCCAAGCAGCTTATTTTGAGGATTATTTTCTAATCATAAAGCAATTAACAGCAGGCTGTAATTGAGTATCACCAAATCAGCCTTCCTCTAGCCATTCCTCCTTGGGGGAGGTGCAGACAGGCTGCTGCTAGCAGCCCACTGGTGAAGTCCTTCCTTCCCGTGCCTTCTCTCGCAGGAGGAAGGAGAGGGTGGCAGCTGGGATCCCCATCTCTGGCCCACTGGATGAGGTTTTGGAACTGTCTCCAGCTCTCAGGCCACCACAATCCAGCTGACTTGAGCAGGCTGGCAGCTACATTCTCCAACAGTGGAGTTCTCAAACTCCTTCATCATCCAAGCATCCTTATGACAAATCCTGCACTGAGGGTTTCTGCCTTTGGAAAGGACTGTTTCCACATGAACAAATGGCTCAGGTTACTGGCTTGCATCAAAACAGAGCAAGTCATCACTCACAAGGGAAGTCAAAGTAGTAATTTGCCACAATTCATTCAGCTGCAGAGAGCACACAGGAAATACACTTTATAAAGAAACCCAGGCTGGCTGATCCTGCACTAGCAGGGACTATTGCAGATGAAACAGGAACTGGTACTCAGTGAAGGCATTTGCTCCTGTAGAAATTCATCAGCTTAATGAGAAGAGCCTTCATTAACACCCACACAGCTCCTCCCTGCCAGAGAACCAAGCAGGCAGGGAGCAGGGCAGGCAGGGAGCAGGGCAGGCAGGGAGCAGGGCGGGAGGACATGGCTGATGTGGGGCAGCAACAGGGTCATATGGGAACAGCCCTGGCACCAGTGACCCTCCCACTCAGGTGAGGTCACGTTCACCTGCACGGGTACCTGCAGGGAGGGGAGCACTTCTCCTGCCCAGGGGCACCCTGGCTGGCAGGAGACACAGCCACAGCCCTCACACAGCAGAGGGACATGGTCACCTGTGCACATGGCAGGGTCCTGCTGCTCCTGCTCTGTCAGAGATAGCCCCAGGAGAAGCAAGAGAGCACTGGCAGCTGACTGAGGAGCTGCAGCCGTGGGGCACAGGGCTGTAGATAGGAAGAGCACAAGCCCTCCAGGTATTAAGCTGAGGTATTAAGCCCCATCTGTGCCCTTGCTGCCGGACACCAGAAGCCTATTTCTGCTGCACGTAATCTCAGGATGTGCAGAGTTCATTATCTGGCTAATGCAGAGCCCATGTGTTCTGTACAGGTAGAGACAGCACACAGAACAGCTGCAGCAAGCAGATTTAAATAAAATAAACCAGGCCCCATGTGGAGGTCTAACCCCATCCAGCAGCCAAGAACCGTGCAGCCGCTTGCTCTCTCCCCCACCAGCGGGACTGGGGAGAGAACTGAAGGACAAAAGCTGGAGAACTCACGAGTTGAGATAGACAACTTAACAGGGAAAGCAAAAGCTGCACACACAGACAAAGCAAAACAAGAAATGAAATCCCTGCTTCCATGGGCAGGCAGGTGTTCAGCCATCTCCAGGAGAACAGGGCCCTATCACATCTAACCATGACTTGGGCAAACAGTCACCAGCACTCCAAATGTCCCCCCTTCCTCCTTCCTCCCCCCACTCCATGCACTAAGTATGATGTCATATGGACTGGAATAGCCCCAGGGCCAGTTGGGGTCACCTGTCCTGGCTCTGTCCCCTCCCCAGCATGCTGTACGAGGGGCAGGAACGGCCCTGGCTCTCTGCAAGCCCTGTTCAGCAATAACAAAATCACCTCTATTTTATCAACCCTGTGTTCAGCACAAATCCAAAACACAGCTCCAAATCAGTGACTGTGAAGAAAGCTAATTCTACCCCAGCCAAAACCAGCACATCCCAGCTCATGCTCATCTAGTCTGCATCTCATCTTACAGGAGAGCAGCTCCGTCAGCCTTTCACAGTCAGGAGAGAGCCTTTCACTCACTCCTGCTCACCTTGATCCCAGCACCAGTGATGGCAACTTATGGATAAAACAGAACACATCAAGGCTGAAAAACAACAGCTTGTATGTTTTTCAACATTAAGAGTCTTCACATCAATTTTTGGGATCAAAGTCCTACCTCTCACACCTGAACATAAAAATGAGGAATATTCAGTTGTTCAACAACAGGCTGGATGGGGCTTGGAGCAAACTGGGATAGTGGACGGTGTCCCTGGCCATGGCGGGGGGTGGAACAAAGTGATCTTTAAGGTATCTTCCAACCCAAACCCAAACTGTGATTCTCCAGTTTGTGTCCCACTGTGTCAGGCAGCCCCACCAGGGAAGCTGCATGTGCCATCAGCAGGGCACGGCTGCTGTGTGAAGATCCTGCTCGTTCCTCACCTGCAGAGCTCAGGAACCCTCCCCTACTCAGAGCCACTGCCAAGTTCCCCAAAATCCCCTACTCCTTTTTGGCCCAAAGTAGCCTTTCTGTCAGTGCCCCTTGGAGGTGCTCAGTACTCTACAAACACCTTAAGCACCACAGAGGCAGGACGAGCTCCGAGCCCTGCCTGGGAGGCCAGAGAACTCCCTTGGGTGCCCCTTGGCTCCCACCCTGCTGCTCTCCACGCTTGCTGGGAAAAGGGGAATTGTAGCTGCCATTTGGACACCTCCACTTGAATTCACAAACCAAACAAGTAAATAAATGCAACTCAGGAAAACATACGGAAATTTTGTTTTTACTTTATTTGTAAAAGTTCTCAGAGAAACCAGTTTCCAGGTTCTTTGCCCACACATCTCTCCCATTTTCTGCCCTGAGACCCCGGCACAGCCCCTGTTGCCTGTGGATCCTACAGGCACTGGGTGCACCGTGGGCTGGTGACACTGCTGGGGGACACCCCTGTCCTGCCACTGTGGGCACGCTGGGCCAGCACAACCAGCAGAGGCCTGAAGCTCCAGCTGGAGCCCCTGAGCCCCGGGGGCAGCTCTCTGTGCTCCCAAGGGAGCTGCTAAGCCCTCGGGTGGATACAATCTCCCCAGCAGCTGAAGTTACAGCTCCTGAAAGGTGATCACAGGCCTGGGCAGTTAGAAATAGCACAATGCACGGCCGGTGGCATTTCCAAAGGACATGCCTGCCAGCAGAGAGGGGACAGAGGGGGCTGGCAGGACAGGGAGCAGCAGCCCTGAGCTGGCTGTCCCCAAAGGCAGGCCCTGGGCACAAGGGGCAAGTGGGAGATCAGCGGGATGTCACCCGAGGTGCAGCTCCAGCCATCAGCACTGGGCACACAGAAATGCAGCACAGTCTGTTCTGGACTTGTTCTCCCACCCTGTATTAGCATGCAGAGACGCTGACTCCAAGCTGTTTGCAGGAAGACTGAGAAATAGTAATTAAGTTGGATGCCGAGTTTTAGTGGACTGAAGCATCTAGAAAGCAGGCCAAGAAAAATCTCAAGCATTCATCTTCTCTGCTGAAATATTCCATGTGACCAGGCAGGTGTGTTAAAACACATAGCTATCACACCAATCATCCCCATCACTTTTAATCAAGGTACAATATTTTTGTGCCACTGGTAGAGCAGAAGAGAGGAGGTTAAGAGGAAAAGAGGAGTGATTTATGCTGCTTCACAAGCTGCTGGCAGCAGCACTGGCTGCATGGACACACAGTGCCCTGAACACCTTTGAAGGTGAAGTCACAACGTGACATTCCAGGTTTTACATGAGTGGTTTCTACAGACAGTGAGCTTGCAGCCAGCTCTGAGTTTGCTGCACACAGCAGCACTGTGATGGATGGCTTGATGTACTGACACTGAGGGTCTATTAAGCTCCTAGCAGTTAAAATGAAAGCCTTCAGCATTTGCAAGTTTAATGGCTCCACAGTCACAGCTTGGGGACAGGGGAGAGAAAGGAAGAATAAAGGATGTTCCAGACTGAAAAAGCAAAGGAATATACATCTTGTAAACTTGTTTCGTGCAGAGATGTGGATGAAAACCTACCAGCAGCTTTACTAGAGGTTTACTGCATGTGTGTGCAGGGAGGGGGCATCTGCCATCAGGAGGATCCCAGAGCAGCAGAGCCAGCCCTGCCAAGGGCCTGTCCCTGCAGGGACCCCCTCCCCACACAGCAGGGTTGGAGCAGCACGTGCTCCTTGTAAAGCCCCTGATCCCACCACACCATGCACTCCTGGTGCAGGGAAGGGGGCCTTTGGAAACACAGGTCTCCCTCCCTCCTGTGCCCCAGCCCAAGGCACAGCTCATTCCCAATAAAATGTGTGTGACACCAGCCCAAGGGTCCTCACTCCCCCTTCCCAGCCCTCAGCGGGGGTTTCCTTAAGGGAAAGGCAAACATCTGTCACTCCAAGCCAGGGGCAGCTCTTTCCTTGTGCCTTGAGCTGGCTCCTTGCTGTCACACACCAGGGAAGCTACAGAGCAGCACCAGAAGATGCTGAGCAGATAGACATGTCTCTCCTGGCACTACTCTAACCATGTCTTACAAGTTTGAGTTCTACAGGCTGCTATTCTGCCTGTTGTTTTTCCAGAAACTTGTTTTACTTAATTAAAGCCCTGTCATTACCTGACTAGTACTTTCCTTGCAAAGAAACCCCAAGGACAAAGCAGTAACAACAAGAAGTGATCCTACCAGCTTTTCCAACTCAAACCAAGTTTAAAAAAAAAAAATCCAAGTTTTCCAGTTTTGTGCATCCACAAATGACCTGCAGTGTTTGTACATTTTTCCAGTAACTACCCTCTGCAGAACACATCACATGCCAGAAGACAGAAAGTTTCACAATAGGAAGTGTCCCCAGTCACAAACTTCTGCTGTGCCCAGGATTGGCACGAGCGGTGTCAGTGTTGAAGCCACCTCATGGACTCCTGATGACAAAAACCTTTGTGCCACTGCTGGTGAAGCCCCAGCATGATGGATTTTACAGGGTTCCCATGAATATTACCAGGTTACCCAGAGCAGCTGTGGCTGCCCCATCCCTGGCAGTGCCCAAGGCCAGGCTGGACAGGGCTTGGAGCTCCCTGGGACAGTGGGAGGTGTCCCTGCCATGGCAGGGGGTGGAACGGGATGGTCTTCAAGGTCCCTTCCAGCCCAAACCCCTTCATGCCATCCTTCAGGAAAGGACAGTCAATGAGCAGCTGAAGGAAACATTTCAGTTCTACCTTGTGGAAAATCAAGGAAAGCAACAAAATTCAATCCTCCTGCAAGGAGAGAATTAGGTACAGACAATTCTCTGAAATAATGAGCAGTTTTATAAGTGATGTAGCAAAACTCCAGACATGCTGGTCTAATCAGGAACCTAGGTAAATGTGACATGTGGAACACAGGAAGTTGTGTAGTTCTGCTTTTCTAGTTTTGCAGTTCTTTATCCAACAGTCATGTTGTCTTCAGCCTGGCAGCCTGTGCTGGCAGCTCAGCTCAGACATGTAAGGCAGGAAATCCCCTGTGGAAAGCCAGCTGAAGGAGGCCAACGAAACAGTGATATCTGATAAATGTATATACCCATATGTACCCATATACACGTGCAGAGGTCTGGCTGAAGAGCACAGAGGGAAGGAATGCTTTGGTCTAATCCAGGCCATCCCATCATTTTCTTATCCACATGTTCTCCAGATGTTCCTTCCCCCTGTTTACAGACCTGCTCTGTACCTGCAGCTCAGATCCCATGGTGTTTCTGGAGCAAGGGCTGCTTCTGCTCCTCGAGGCCCTGCTCCGCAGCCTGTCCCCATCCTGGCCAGGCCCTCTGGCAGACACAGCCAGCGTTCCCTGTGGGCTGACATGTGGGGGCAAGCATCCTCCCATCCTGGCTTCAGCTCTGGGCTTGGGACTCCTCTTGGCCACAGCTCTGCTTCTCCCCAGGGACTGACAGGCACAGCCAGTCTGCCTCACCTGAAGCATTAGGTGCTTCTTGGAGTTGTCCCTTCTCCTGCAGCTGGGCCATGCCAGCCCACCCAGGACCCACAAGGGCAAGGACAGATGTCAGGAACGATGATGACACTCATTACCTTTGTCCCAAACTGCTCACACACACAGTGAAGACGGCTCAGAGGATGAAGTTTGCTGCTCTTTTAACCAGAGCACTGTCCAGACAGGAGCCATGGATTGGCCAGGACTCTTCCACCGGCAAGGACAGTACATTCTGGGCAGCAGGTTTATTTATATTCCTGATCTAGCTAATAGGAATTTGGGTCCAATCCAAACACTCTTGATATAATGAAGTCTTTAGCCAGAGTTAAGCAGCAGTTCTATGGGTAGGATCAAGGAGGAAGCTGAAATGTTGCTGCTGCAGTTGTCCAGACACCCTGAGCACACAGCATGGATATGTCATGCTCTGGTTATTTACTCCAGCCAGGCTTGCTGGGGTGGAGTCATAACCCAAGCAAAGCAAGTCCTTCACCACACTCAAGCGAGGGGTGAAGTCCCATGACAGAGGGTATGAAAAAAATCCCCTTTTCCCATCAGGATTACATGAGCACTGACTGTCCCAGTTGCACTGCATTATGACAGTTCAGATAAAGAAGAGAGTCCAGAGAAGCAGCACTGGCTTGCTCACACAGAGCCCTTCAGGCATGAAACAGAGCAGAGCATTCAGGGCACAACATAATGAACCACACTGCAGAAAGCATGGCCTTTGACACAAGGCTCTTCCTAGATACCTCTAGTTTTCAACAAAAAGTTAATCCCTCCCCTTGTCTAACGCCATCACAGCTGAGGTCTTGTCTGGACAGTGATGACCGAAAGGTTGTGAAATGATTCCAGGTTTTATCCAAGTTGCTGGATTTTCCCATGGACTTTTATTCCCAGTCATGCCATGTCCGTATTTTTAGGTAACAAATTTTCCTTCCAGGCAGATTGTTTGACGAGAAAGGGAAACCCACCCCCATCCATTACGAAGAATCAACTCTCATGTTTTCATTCCCACAGAGGTGAAGTCCAAAGGAATTTATTTTGATCCAGGCCATTTCCCAGAGAAACACTGAAAACTAAGGTACAAACCAAACTTCAAGTACTGTGAGAGATACTGAAATACTGTTCCCCAGTTTTTGGTACAATCATTTTGAGGAGCCATAAAGGGCCTTCATGAGAAATCCAAACCAGAGGGATCAGAGGGAAGTGAGCAAAGGCCTCCAGGGGCCCTGGACTGTAACAGGCAACTGCTGGGCACCAGAGCACACATATGATAAATGCCATCTTAATTCCAGTGACTTTTAGTTCTTTGACCCAAGGAAATCGAAAGCCTAGGAGCTGTTAGTCTTTCAGGCACACAGCTACAGGTTTATCAGCTCTCTGAACAGGCAGTGCTGCCTCCTCAGCATCCTGCCTGGCCTGCACTTCCCTCTGGGAATAGAGGCTCCAATTCCCACGGTCCCCAGAAGAGTTTGGAATTAAAGCTTCTCACCACCTCTGGAATTACCCTACCAACTAACAGCCAAGCTTTTAAGTTTCACAACTGTCAATCTCATATTTAATGGAGAAACAAATGCAAACAAATAGTGGAATACAGATGAAAAAAGCACCAGGAGGCTTTTCACGGCAAGCATTAGTGCAGCAATCACTCACCTGATACTGGAGGCAGAGTTATGTCTCAAACTGTGTTAAGAGATCTCGTATTTCTGGAGTCAGGTGCTCGACTGCCTTGGCGGCTTCCGTGATCGCTTTCCGGTACATTCCTTTCTTCTTGCGATTAAATCTCAGTTGAAAAACTCCGAGAAAGGAGAGAGTTTTGAAACAGATAAGAACGAGGTCGTCGGAGAACCAAACCATGACACTTTAGCTTCTCGCCACGAAGGTTCCCCGTTCTCCTTCTGGCTGAGGTTTATGTCAAGAACACGTGCTGGCCACCACGGGAAGCCGTGAATTTTACCCCAGACAATATCCCCCACTGCCACAGTCCTGCCATCTTCTGTAACGCATTTAGACACACTCTGGGTGTGCAGTCTAACTGTCAGCGGCGGCACAATCTTACGCTCATCTTTTGAAGATGAAGAGA
Organism: Phylloscopus whistleri; assembly: GCA_017589585.1. Taxonomy (NCBI): domain Eukaryota; kingdom Metazoa; phylum Chordata; class Aves; order Passeriformes; family Phylloscopidae; genus Phylloscopus; species Phylloscopus whistleri. The sequence goes on along the minus strand of JADMLD010001533.1, from coordinate 6,236 downwards.
CGGAGGCATCATCACCAGGCAGAAAGTCAAACAGTTCCGGTGATGTCACTTCTGAACTAGAAGACTTGGATTCATCTAGGCTGTCATTGCTACACACCGATAAACTAGAAGAATCTGCTTTTCTTTTACGGTAATTCATGAGGAAAGCCAAGTTATCATGTCCATCTTTACCCTGGGGAAACCTTTTAAAGTCATCATCTTCACCTGAACTGCCTGAAGACATCTCAGCCAAACTTCTGTCGGTGGACTCATCGTTGTAGAACGCTCCGGGGTTGGACTCCCTGCTGTTCTGGAGAGACGTTGATTTCGTCAATCAGCTCTGCCTTATAAATTGAAACGCTCTGACCGTCGTTGATGCGATGGGGCTTCAGCCGAATCTTTGGGGGTGGGACATCCACACTGGAATGCACTGGCCGCGTCAGCTTCAGTTTTGGAATGGAAGCAAGCTGGCTGCCTGCTGACTTGTCCATTAAACATTTGGTTTGTCGACACCGTTCAGAGTCCCTGGTCTCCTCTTGGTCCCCGGCTCCGTTCTGCAACACTCGCTCCGGACAGAAGGGTTTGACCGAGCCATGAACCCGGGAAGGGATTTTTACCACTTCGCCTTTCCCTTGTGGAGTACTGTAGGATATTTTTATAACCGGCGTCCGATGCACCAGCTCCCCAGAAAACTTGTCATCCTCCCTCTTCTCTCTTTTGTTCCTTTTCTCCACGTAGTCAAAGTCGCCGTGCTTTTTCTGCTCCTTGTCCTGAATGCTCAGCTTCCTCCTGGTCTTGGCGTTCTGCCGCGGCGCGCCGGCGTCCTCGGGGTTCAGCGTGTTCTTGCACTTCTCGCAGAGCACCTGCCTGGGCCGCAGCCTGATGGTGCTCATGATCAGCCTGCCCGGGTCCCTGTTGCGCGACAGCCGCCTCCTCGTCCTCTTTATGGTCCGCGGCGGCGGCTGCGGGACCCACTGGTTGTAGGTGTGCCGCAGCCACAGGGGCCGGGGGAAGGGGGCTCCCTCGAAGTAGGGCGGGTAGGGCGGGAGGCCGCCCGCCCGGCGGGGCACCGGCAGCAGCGGGGGCACCGGCTCCTCCCCGCTGCCCTCGGCGGGCCCCGGGCCGGGCGGCTCCGGCTGGCCCCGCGCAGCCCCGCCGGCAGCGGCTCCGTCAGCGCAGGCGCCGGCCGGGGGCTCCTCGTGCTTGGGGAAGGAGGATGGCAGACAGAACAGTCCAGACCTAAATTGGGGCGAGAAGGAAAGGGAGGGAAAGAAACAGTCAGAAGCTTTGAAAGGTGCTTCCCTGGGAAGCCAAAAGATCCCAGTGTCCCACAACTTCAGTACTGAGAACTCAACACCTTCTCTTGACTTTTAAGACCAAGCAGCCACCAAGAGAAATAACAGCAGTGCAGAAATTCGGTGAGGTGTCCTACTCCTCTCCCAGAAAAGGCACAGGGATCAAACCCTCTATTTCTATGAACTCTTTGCACAAAGTTTTGGTCTAAGAAGTTGAAAGTTTTATCCCACAAAGCAGTTTAGTGCATCCGCAGTCTGGCAAGGTTGGAGGAGGGACGTGATAAGGACCAGCCTAGGGAGCTATGAAACTGCCACTCTTCTCACCGTAAATGCATGGCTGATTTTCCAGTTTTTCATTTTAAGCCTGAACACCTTGACTTGGGTGGGTAACTTGCACAGATTCGTCAAGACACAGTTCTGCTCATCTTCCCCAGTCTCTCCAAATTCAGCTGTATTTGGTAACATAAGGCACCCACTTCTTCACAACAGCAGGGATAACAACGATGATACTCTGTCCTTCAACGCCAAGTCTCATTACAGGCCACCAAAGCAGTATCTTGCCTGGATATTGGCAAAAGCAAATCCTCTGAAATGCTGAAACTCACAATTGCAATTCATGTCTCCAAAATTTATGAATTTACGCCCTTGGCCTGGCATTGGAAATATTACACTAACACAGCACTGGAACAGATTCTGCCCTGAAACACTGATTCTGACTGGGCAATGCTTGCTGCCTTGGCTTTCAAGTGACACTTCTGCAGAGAAGACACCAGCAGTGAAGTGTGGGGGCTTTTTTAAATATTAACAAAATGTATAGGAGACTTACAAAGAAGAGACAAAGGACTGGAGAACAGGTACAGACCAATCAGCGGGTTTTGGATGCTACATTCCCATTCCCCTCCTTGCCAGCCATTGCTTTCTTTCCAATCACAAGGAAGGAAGGACCATTCCTGAGGCAAGGGAGGAGTGTCTTGGTGGTGCCACAGAGAGGGACACTTTGGTGAGTGTTAGCAGAAGGGCACTGAGGAGGAGCTGAAGGCATCCACTCAGTGCCACACCTCACCAAGAGCAGCACAAAGCCACTGCTGTGGTTTCCTGATGGAGAGGAGCCTCCAAAGTCCTTCCCCATTACTGAAAAAGTGCAACAACCTGCTGTTAAACGATAGTTTAACTGGGAAAGGATTAAGCTGTTGAAATCACATAATTTGGAACAAAATACTTTTGTTCTAAGAGGCTTTTTTTAAACAGAGACAACCAACAATGTAGGTGTCTTTAAATGACAACCAGAAAGCCAGCACAGTTTGTACAGCCAGACAGAGATGTCGGCACCATTCATATTCCAAAGTCAGACCATTTCTGAATGAAATGATGGCTATAAATCATGGTTAGTTTGTGCAGTGAGATTGCATGACTTGGTCACAACAGAAAACTGCTCCTCATGTAAACACAAGCCCACTCCCTGATTTCAGGTCACTGAACCCTCCAGAGTGGCACGAAGCTCCTCACCTGGAAGAAGTGGAGCACCCAAAGGTTCACTCACAGGATGGTTTGTGTCTGTAGCATTAATGTACCAGCACACTGTAACCCCACTGGCTGGACACGAAGGGGTGATGGCTTCCCATGGCCAGAGGGCAGGGTTAGATGGGATCCTGGGAAGAAATTCTTCTTGGGAGGGTGGGCAGGGCTGGCACAGGGTGCCCAGAGCAGCTGTGGCTGCCCCTGGATCCCTGGCAGTGCCCAAGGCCAGGCTGGACACTGGGGCTGGGAGCAGCCTGGACAGTGGGAGGTGTCCCTGCCATGGCAGTGGGTGAAACAGGATGAGCTTTAAGGTCCCTTGCAATCCAAGCCATTCTGTGATTCTGTGATTAAGGCAGCAGGAAATACTGCTGATGGGATTTCACCCTGCTTGTAATCCCCCTTTCTGGGGCAGCTGCAGCCAAATGGACTTGGTTACCTCAATCCAGTCTCTGCTTGGTACAGGAGATGCCATCCTCCTTTATTTATACCCCTGCATAATGAAACCCCAACTTTTAAAGTTCAATTGCAGCCAAACTACTGAATCTTGTTACCAGAAACACTGTAACTGTATTTGAGTCTCTACTTGAGCATGTACACGATGGATCTCACTTTGAGCAGAGCTGATTTATTGGAAGCAAGTAACTGCCAGTCAGTGGGCAGGCCCTGTGCTGCTGCATCATCTGGGCTGGGGCAGGAAGGGACACGAGCACTTTCTTCTGCAAATAATTCCCCAGCGGCTGGAAGGTCAGGCATGACTGTTCCTTACATCCCCCCACTGCTAAAGGCACAGGGGGCAGGCAGGGCACGGGCAGGGCACGGGAGGCACGGGCAGGCACGGGCAGGGCACGGGCAGGCACGGGCAGGGCACGGGCAGGGCACGGGCAGGCAGGGCACGGCACGGGCAGGCACAGGCAGGCAGGGGGCGGGCAGGGGCAGGGCACGGCAGGGCAGGCAGGGCACGGGCAGGGGCAGGGCACGGCACGGCAGGCATGGGCAGGGCACGGCAGGCAGGCAGGGCACGAGCGGGCGTGGGCAGGCAGGGCAGGGCACGGGCAGGGCACAGGCAGCAGGGGATGGCAGGGGGCAGGGCACGGGCATGGGCAGGGCACGGGCAGGCAGGCAGTCCTGCTGCCCACGGGCTGAGCCCCTGCAAACCCGGGCAGGTGGTTTGGGGTTCAAACCTGCACCTGCCTTGGTGGCAAAGTAACAGCGGCGTCCAGCTGGGACCTGGATGGCCAGGGTGCCCTGGGTGCTCAGGGTGGCAGGCCTTCCTCCTGCTCAGCTCCCCACAGCACTCACCACAGCTTAGGTGAAATAATCTCAGCATTACAGATTGACTGTGCTGGAAGAGACCTGAAAAATCATACAGTTCCAATTCTCCTGCCCTGGGCTGAGATGTCATTTATTAGACAAGTTGCTCCAACCCCTGCCCAAGCTGACCTTGAACACTTTCAGGGATGGGCCACCAAGTAATACAGATTCATCTACTGTGTGATGCTGAAACCACTTTAAACCACAAAAGAAAGCTGAAGAACTTTCAGGCCCTCCTGCCCTTTTGGGGCAATCTCCTCTTTCTATGCAGGTGTAACACCCTGCTCTGGTGCTCCTCTCCTGCCCCAGGGGTACAGGCAGAGCAGGGTGACCCCTGCACAGGGACAAGTTGGTGGGACACAGCTCCATCAGCCAGGCAGCAGCAGCAGGAGAGACAGCTCTGCCACATATCCATTTCAGGCACTCCAAGTTCAGCACCAAGTGGATAAATTCCTGCTGCCTTTGGGACACATCCTGACCTTCACCTCCCAGTCACTGCCAGGCCGACTCCTGTGTTCTGCTGCAGGATGGAGGAGATCTCTCCTCCCTCCACAGCCCAGACTGCAGCGCTTGCTCCAAGTCCCCAGGGTCTGCCAGGCACCTGCCTCACACAGAGTCCCCTCCTGAGAGCCAGAGCTGAGGCCGTGTGTGCTGGCCACCCCACCTCCCTGCCCCGCCAGGGCCAGCACAGGCCAGCCAGTGCTCGGCACCACCGCGGGCAGGACGCACACCAGGGCACGGCCACAGAACGAGCCCTGAGCCTCGGGGCAGCCCCAGAGCTCAGGGGGCACCCACCGCCCTGCCACCCAGCACAGAGCAGTGTCACTGACAGGCCTGGGGCAGCACCGGCCTGCAGAGCGGCCTTAAAGCCTGGGAAAAACACCCATCTGTTTGTTTCTTGGACCCACCGGGAGCAGAGGGAGGAAGAAAGATGAAGAAAAATAATGGACAAAAGTTAGGGTGAAAAAAAGCAGGTAAAAGAAGTGTGACTGCAGAGGAAGATAACTGAAATGTGAGAAGGCAGAAACAGCTGGTTTAGGGGGCTCGAGGGACACCAACTGCTCGGGCTGGGACCAGACTCCAGGGTGGGTTTATGGACTCTGCACGGCGTTAGGTGCCTGAACGCTTTTGAAAATATGGCTCCAATATTCCGGGATAGCCACGCAAAACTAAATAAATGACAGAAATGAATCTCAGAAGTCCTGCTCCGCACATCTCGTAGGATGGATCAGAGGTGAGGCTGCTGTGCTCCACGCAGCGCTGATCTGTCCCTTACCCAGCACACAGCACCAAACCCGCTCCTCACAGAGCACAGCCGGACCTGCCCGCTGCCGGCACCGCCACCCTCAGAGCCGGGGCAGGTGCGAACACGAGGTCCCGTGCAGAGCCGCGGATGCCCCTCTCGGCTCCGCAGCACTCGGGCAGGGCCGGGGCCGCTGCGGCCACAGCCCAGGGGAACCCGGCACAGCGCGGGGCCTCCCCGGGCACCGCCGCCCGCCCCGGGGCCCTGCCGGGGCCGTGGGGGCTCGGCGGGGGGAGCTCGGGAGGCCCGGGCCGGAGAGAGAGGGCGGGGAGGGCAGTGCCCGGCGCGGGGCTGCGGCCGAGGGCCGGCCCCGCCGGCTCCGGGACGCGCTCCCCGGGGCCACGTGCGGGGGCGGCGGCCGGTCCGGCCCCACCGGCCCGGTCCGGGGCACCGCTCCGCCCCCGCCGCCCTGCCCCGCGCCGCTCCCGGCCCCCCGCTTTGTCCCCGCCCGACCGAACAAAGGGCGCGGGGCGCAGCGCGGCCCCGCCGCCCCCGGCCCGCTCCCGCCGCGGTCCCTGTCCCCCCGTCCCCCGCCGCACCTCTTGGAGCAGTCCAGCAGCACGCCGGTGAAGCGGCGCTCCCCGCAGCTCAGCGTCACCACCAGCGTGTCGTTCACCTTCTGCTCCACCAGCACTGGCACCCACGCGCCCACCCGCGACGGCGCCCCCGCCGCGTCCCCCCGCCCCGGGCTCGGCCATGCTCCCGCCGCTCCCCCCGGCGGGGCCGCTGGGCCGGGCCGCGCCGTGACCTCACGGAGCGCCCGCCGCCGCCGCGCGTGACGTCACGGCCCCGCCCCGCCGCCGGCCATGACGTCACAACCCCGCCCCGCT